>CM050914.1:35204798-35622758 GCA_027742785.1 Vigna reflexopilosa
CCTAGTGGTGGTGGTGGTAGTGGTTGTGGTGGTTGTGGTGTCACATGAGAGTCAAAAGTTGTTTTTAGAGATATTATACTTGTTTTGCATTGTTTTACAAGGTTTTTGATGAGAATTGAAGATGGAAATGAAGTAGGAAGGTCATAGACTCAAGAATGAAGGAGAAAAAGGAAGAAAAGAAGAGTCTGTGAACCGCTCAAGCATCAAATTCCAACGCTGAGCGTCCTAATTCGAGGTGAAGCTATTGTCTGGCGCCCAGGCGGTGACGCTGAGCGTCCAGAACGTCAAGAGGCAAACTGCTCAGCGGTCATTTATGACGCCTGGGTGGTGGCGTGGATTGAGGCAAACTGCTTAGCGACCAACTTTGGCGCCTCAGCGGTTGTCTGTTTTTATATTTTGGATTCTGAGATCTTTCTGTTATCTTTTTGGCTTATATATAGCCCTAGTGCGAATCCAAATGTAATTCTTTTGGCAGAGAGAAACATCCACAACAGCTCTACACATCTTAGAGGAGATTTCTTGGATGCTTAGGCTCCACTTTATCAATTCTAGGGTTTGCTTTTTCATTTTTCCATTATATTTCATCTAGTTTCACCATGATTATGGTGAACTAAACCCTTTGTTGTTGGGGAACAATGTAATCTTTTGAAACTCTCATATATCCAAATTCTTATTTACTTTATATGCCTACATATGCTTGATTTATCAATTGTTGGGTTCTTTACCTGTATTTAATGCTTTTACCGTTTAACTCATTGAGTAGATGTTGTTTGTCTTTATTGATACGGGGACGTACAATAATGTCATGAATTGGGAAGAATTCCTTGATTAAGCAATACCACCTAGGGATAGGGGTGTAGGACGTTCAATTGTATTTTGCTTCCGTTTATCATGCATTATTAATTACTAGGGGAGGCTAGGGATAGTAAGCCGGTAATTATTAATAGGATCCTTTCACCAAGGGATTCGGTTAAGGGTAGACCAAGAAAGTTTGCATGGCAATATGATAAATAAGGAGAGTAGATATATGACGGTGGATAAGATGAAATTGTAAACCCTAACAACTCCATTCATCCATATTTTCTTTAAGCCAATTGAATCACTGCATTTGCATGTTTACTTTTGTTTTTCATTTAACCATTCAAATTAATTTCTTTTCTTAAGTTTTAAACGATTAGTTTACATGAAAGATGAGGCCTTAAGAGTCCTTTGGGAAGAACGATATTCGGCTTACCAATTATTATTACTTGATACGATCTGGTACACTTGCCAGGGGTTTAACAAGTTTTTGGCGCCGTTGTCGGGGACTCTTGGTTTAACTTTTTTCTAGTAGTCTAAATTGATTAACTTTGACTTGATTGTAGATATTTGTATATATTTTAGTTGTTTATTTTTTTTTAAAAGTGCTACCAGGGTTTATGTTTCTTGTACATGCAACAGGAGACTAGACATACTAGAAGCAAGAAAAATACCCAACCTCTTCTTGAAGGCTTAAGCGAGACAAGGGGAAGAAGGGGAGTCAGACGCCCATCTAGAGATTTATTTCCTTCTCCTAGCAGATTATTGTCATCTTCACCAGATAGAAGAACAGAGGAGATGGCAGGACAACTTCCTCCAAGACGCACATTGGCAGATTAATCTAATGATGTTGGTCCTTTCCACTTCAACAGCATAGCGATGCCTACGGATCAAACGACCAACATGGTGATGAATCCAACACTTATACACCTAGTACAAGGCAACCAGTTTCACGGCTTGTCAAATGAGAATCCATATGACCATTTGACAACGTTTAGTGAAATCAACAATATCAAAGAAGATGGCAAGGTAGAGATCAGAAAACCATATACTAAAGCCATCAGAAGAGTTGATAGAAGGCAATTGATGAGTTGGGAGGATGAAGATCCCAACCGGGATGGAAAGATTTGAAGATACTTAATTTTATCCCATTTATTGTAGAACAATTTTTAGAATAGGTTTATTTTGGTTATGTAACTTAATGGATTTTTAAACTCTTTTGGGGTAGCATCCACTGAGGGATACAAGAAGGCACACCTACTGAAGGGTGTTGGGAGGATAACCACTTACTGATGAGTGCTAGGTAGGTTTGGGTCAGGCTCGTGACGTTAAACAAGCGCTACCTGGAAGGCAACCTAGTTGATTATGTTTGTTTTAAACTCTGTGATAAGTGCATTGCATGATTGAATGGTGCATCTAAGAAGGGAAAGGTATATAATTGAAAATTTGAAGGTTGAAATCAAGTGCATAGGGTGAGATGGCTCAAAAGAAAGCAAAGAAGAGAGGAAGAAAAACTATCACAAACCGCTGAGCGGTTGCGGCGGAACCTGTCTCGACTTTGTTAAAAGCTGAGCGGTTTCTATGCTTTCCATTCTAAAACCTCTTCTTTGCGTTTCGCCTGAGCGGTCTCCCTAAGCCCTAACACTCCTCTTTCACTTTCAAAAGATTTTTAGAGAGATTTCCCCATTTTCTCATCACTCACTCACCAAAAATTCAATTTTCTACCATTGTTTTGTCAAAGTTTGGGGATTTTGGTTGAGGGTTTTGCATTGGAGAGGGCATTCATCATCGATTGGACAATTTGTGCAAGCATTGAAAGTCTCTATTTAAGTAAGTTGTGCAAGTTCATGTCTAGGGTTTCTATTTTGGGATTTGTTGAAAAACATGTGTAGGAACATGATAAATTACATGATTTCTATGCATGATTTGTTGAAATAGGAACTGTTTTAACCGATTGAATTACATGATGTTGGTTTGGATTGATGAAATTAGCAATAGAGTGGAGATTAGGACAATTTAGGAAGAGCTTTTGAAAAACCCTATCCGCCACCGCCTGAGCGGTCTACTTTGACACTGAGCGGTGGCTCGTTCAGGAAGCAAAACGCCTGAGCGGTCTTCTTGGACGCATGGGCGGTGTGTACAAAATTGTGCCTAATTGTTTGATTTGAGATGCTTTGATGTTGAGGGGCCCTGTTTTCCCTCAGACTTGGGTTATGGGAAGTCTGAGAAATAAATTGATGATGTACTAACCTCTAATGATGTTCTTGTAAATGTTATTTGGATTATTTGATACAGGAATGTCTACCTCAAAGAGAGTGGAAACCATGGGCAACAAGAGGAAGGAGTCAAAGAGACCAAGGAGATTTTACTCTCCTAGGTTTCTCTCCAAAAAGCATGAGGAACATTATGCTACTGTCCAGGAAAGGCGTTTTCTGATGGAGAGGAAGGCCATGTACATTCCTAATTTAGCTCCTGAGTTTCAACTAGAGATTGAGAGGCAAGGCTAGGAGAGATTGACTACTTATCCTGCACCAGCTAGCGTTGAACTGGTGAAGGAATTTTACACTAATGCCTTACCCAGAGGAGGAGTATTTGCTGGAAGATACATGAGCTATGTGAGGGGGCAGTTAGTCAGATATGATCCCGACACTATCAACACTTTCCTGGGGACTGAGTGGCCAGGAGAGCAGTGCAGCTATGCAGCTATTTTAGGGGAGTACAGGGATTATGAAGAACTTGAGAGATTAATGTGTATCCCTAGGAGACATTTTAAGAGAAATCCTAATGGAGCACCAGTCAACATACTTAGGGCAAATTTGGCTCCCCTAGCCAAATACTGGATGGCATTTACTCATGCTAACATACAACCATGCTCCCATGTCTCTGATATCACGATGAATCGGATTCTTGTCATCTATTGCATGCTGAGGCAGATAGACGTTAATGTTGGAAAGATTATCACCGACGAGATTCAGAGTTGTGCTACCATTGTGAGTAGTAGGACACCATTGGGACACCCGTCCCTGATTACATACTTGTGCCAGCAGGCGGGAGTGGACACTGCAGTTCCACCCTATGAGAGGCCGAGGAGGGCTATTGATGCCTCCTATTATCGTCAGTATTGTGGAGGTGACGAGCCAGCCAGAGCAATTCCTAGGAGACATCCTAGGAGAGCAGCGACACAACATGCTGAGCCTTTCGAGATGAGGGACATGTATATGTACATGATGGAGGCGAGGATGGAGTCTCTCCGTAGAGGGCAGGTGGCCACTACCGAGATGATTATAGGACTATATGACCAGCCACCAGTGCACAGGTGGACTATGGATGAGTTCCATAGTATGATGGCTTGGCCTCAGGAGCAGGTACATGGTAGTGGATCTGAAACAGCTAGTGCATCAGGCAGAGATGATGATGATGATGAGAACTTTGAGGATGCACAGGATGAGAAGGAGTATGACTCAGACGAGGACTTGCGTTAAGGGCATCTACTGATGGATGCCAGCACTTGGACAAGGATTTTTCTTTTTCTTTTGTACTTTGAGATTGTAGTATAGGAACATTTTATTTTGTGTCTATGATTGGCTTGTACAATGGTTCTGATGGTAGTATTATAATGCATGACAAGTATTTGGTAATGATTGAATGTGGTTGATGACTGAGAATGTGTGTGTGATGATATCCAGTTGAATGGTTCACTAACTATATGAACAGATGTGTTGTGCTTTATGATTGCGATTGTGATGCTAAGCAGGATAAATGAATGATGTGTGAGAAAGCATGTTGTGTGAGGTCTTGAGCTCCAGATTTTTCACTGATATATGTACTGTTCACAGGGAATCATGAATGATATTGCTTTAGTCTTGATAAATGATTGATTTACATGCTTATGTTATATGATCAAGGCCATGTTTGGAAGCCCTTATTTAGCCAAATTTTCACCTAAAAAGTTTAAAATTTTATATCCCTTTTGAACCTTGACCTTAAACAGTATGAAAACCCTTGATTTGAAAGTATTTATTTTGAGTTGGGTTGAGAATACTTGTATGTATTGAAAAGGTTCAAGTTTGGGGTTGTATGGGAAAAAATAAAAGGGCAAAAGAAAAACATTGAGTTCAAAATTTGAAAAGACAAATGCATGAGTAAAGAAAAAGAAAATAAAAGCATGAAAAAGGAACTCAATGCAAAATTGATAAAACGGGAAGAAGTTGGGAATAAAGGAGATGGGTGAGAGTTTAAACTTGAACCTTTTCAATGATGAAATAGCTCTCTTAACTCAAGGATTTTGTGATCCAGAAAAAACAATTTTCCTTGATAGCCCAGCCTTACTACAAGCCTTGGAAAAGCCCTTGTGATGGCATTTCCATGTAAGGATTTTGATTGTTCTAGATAAATGGCAATATTGTTCTATGTGACATGTGAATAGTAAAGAGTGGAATGATTCCTTAAACACTTGAGTGATTGAGTGAAACACTTGCTTGGTGAGAATTGTTGAAATCCATGTGTACATCTATGCTTAGTGGATTGAACATTCATGAATAAAATATCTGTTGGAAAATATTTAAGTATGTGGACTAGATTGGATTGAAAGCATGCATGCATTTTGGTAGGATTCCACTGAAAATCTGAATTGAAAAATAATTTGTTGTGAAGAAAAGGAATTTTCAAAACTGTAAAACTATTTAATGAAAAATTGGAAGGCCAAGTTTTGTTTTGTTTGCTTAAGGACAAGCAAAGTTTTAAGTTTGGGGTTGTGATAACGGTTTAAAAACCGTTATTTTCATGCTTGAATTTGATATTAAAACACACCCTTTGTAGCTTAAAACGAGCTTAGAATCAAGTAAAACTCTCAACTGACTCAACTTACGTGTTTTGCTTGATTCTGATAACGGTCTCAAAACCGTTATTTTCATGCATAAATTTGATATTAAAACACACCCTTTGTAGCTTAGAATCAAGTAAAATTCTTAAGTTCTGTTACATGAGAGTCAAAAGTTTTTTTTAGAGATATTATGTTTGTTTTGCATTGTTTTGCAGGGTTTTTGATGAAAATGGAAGATGGCAATGAAGTAGGAAGGTCATAGACTCAAGAATGAAGGAGAAAAAGGAAGAAAAGAAGAGTCTGTGAACTGCTCAACAGTCAATTCCACCGTTGAGCGTCCTAGTGCAAGGAAAAGTTGTTGTCTGGCACCCAGGCGGTGACGCTGAGCGTCCAGAGCGACAAGAGGCAAACCGCTCAGCGGTCATTTGTGGCGCCTAGGCGGTGGCGTGCATTAAGGCAAACCGCTGAGCGGCCAATTTAGGCGCCTGGGCAGTTTTTGTTTTTATATTTTGGATTCTGAGATCTTTTCTGTTATCTTTTTGGCTTATATATAGGCCTAGTACGAATCCAAATGTAATTCCTTTGGCAGAGAACAAAGTCCACAATAACTTTACAGCTTTGGAGGAGATTTCTTGGATGCTTAGGCTCCACTTTATCAATTCTAGGGTTTACTTTTTCCATTCTTCCATACAATTCATCTAGTTTCACCATGATTATGGTGAACTAAACCCTTAGTTGTTGGGGAACAATGTAATCTTTTGAAACTCTCATATATTGAAATTCTTCTTTACTTTATATGCTTGCATATGCTTGATTTATCAATTGTTGGGTTCTTTACCTGTGCTTAATGCTTCTATAGTTTAGCTCATTCGTTAGATGTTGTTTGTCTTTATTGATATGAGGATGTACGATAATGTCCTGAACTGGGGAGAATTCCTTGATTATGTTAATACCGCCTAGGGATAGGGGTAGGACGATCAATTGTATTTTGCTTCCGCTCATTATGCATTATTAGTTACTAGGGGAGGCTAGGGATAGCAAGCCGGTAATTAGTAATAGGCTCTTTTCTCCAAGGGATTGGGTTAAGGGTAGACCAAGAAAGTTTGCATGGCAATATGATAAATAAGCAAAGTAAATAAGAAGAGTAGATATATAAGGGCGGATAAGATGAAATTGTAACCCCCAACAACCTCATTCATTCATAGTTTTTCTCGTCAATTGAATTCCTGCATTTGCATATTTATTTTTGTTTTGCATTTAAAACCATTAAAACTATTTTCTTTTCTCAAGTCTTAAAAGATTAGTTTACACGAAAGATGAGGCCTTAAGAGTCCTTTGGGAAGAACGATATTGGGTTTACCAATTTTTATTACTTGATACGATCTGGTACACTTGCCAGGGGTTTAACAGATTCTAAGCTCATTATAAGCCTTGAAGGTTGCATTTTGATCTCAAATGAAGCATGAAAATAACTGTTTTTCAACAGTTATCACAACCCCAAACTTAGAACTTTGTTTGTCCTCAAGCAAACAAAACAAAA
The DNA here is from genome assembly GCA_027742785.1 of Vigna reflexopilosa. NCBI lineage: Eukaryota > Viridiplantae > Streptophyta > Magnoliopsida > Fabales > Fabaceae > Vigna > Vigna reflexopilosa. The sequence goes on from CM050914.1 coordinate 35,211,959, forward strand.
CTTGGCTTTCCACTTTTTCATCCAATAGTTCAACACTCCTAAAATTTATGACAAGAACTACTCAATTTCAGATTTTCAGTAGAATCAAATCAAGATGCATGCATGCTTTCATATCAATTCAGTTCACATGATAACATATTTCTCAACAGATGTTACACTTTATGAATGATCATTCCACTTAGCAAAGATATAAGCATGAAATTTATCAATTCTCACCAAGCAAGTGTTTCACTCAATCACTCAAGTGTTTAAGGTGACACTCCATCCCTCTATTATTCACGGGTCACATGAAACAAAATTGCCATTCATCTCAAACAATTAAAATCTTCACATGCAACTGCCATCATAAGGACTTTTCTAAGGGTTGTAATGAGGCTAGGCAAACAAGAAAAAATGGTTTTTCTAGATCACAAAATCCTTGAGTTAATAGAGTTATTTTAACATTCAGAGTTCAAGCACAAACTCTCTTTCTTAACCAATCTCACTCATTCCCAACTTCTTCCCTTTTCTTTTACTTTCACATTGAGCTCATCTTTCATGCTTTTTCTTTTCTTTCTCTTTTCACATGCATTTTTCTTTTTCAACACTTGAGCTCAATGCTTTTCAATTGCCTTTCAATTTCCCCCATACAACCCCAAACTTCAACCTTGTCAACACATACAGTTAAGCTCAACCCAACTCAAGGTAAAGAATTTCAAACCAAGGGTTCTCATCCTGTTTAAGGCTAAGGTTCAAAAAGGGTATAGTGTTTCAAGAACTTTGGGTGAAAAATTTGGCTAGAGAAGGGTTGTCAAAAATGGCCTTAATCATATGACATTCACATGCACTTCAATCAATCATCAAGATTAAGGTAATATCATTCATGTTTTCCAGTGAACAATACATACAACAATGAAAACTCTGGAGCTCAATACCTCACACAACATGCTTTCTCACACATCATTCATTTATACACCCTGCTTAGCATCATAACCACAATCATAATTCATCACACATCTATTCACATTGCTAGTGAACTTTGTCACTGTATATCAGCACGCAATACAATCGCATTCATCATCCATATCCAATCATCATCAAATAGACTTATCATGCATGTCATTCAGTGAACATTATCAGAAAAGTATTCAAGCCAACCATAGACACTAAAAATAAAATTTCAACCTATTCTAAGAATTCAAAATGCAAAAGTGAAAGAAGGAACCTAGGTTGCCTCCTAGTAGCGCTTGTTTAACGTCACGAGCCTGACCCAAACCTCATGGGTCCACCAACATCATCACTGAGGCGAACTGTTCCACATCTCCTCCCACATAATGTTTGAGCCTTTGGCCATTCACTATCCAGCTCCGCTGTTGATTATCCTCATTTGAATGCTCTAATTCCACTGCTCCATTTTGAAATACGCGTTTTACCACAAAGGGTCCTTACCATTTAGATTTCAGCTTCCCAGGAAACAACTTTAACCTTGAGTTAAATAGTAACACCAACTCCCCTGGATGTCTTGATCAACTTCCTGTCATGATAAAATTTCACCTTATCTTTGTAAGTCCGAGATGAATCATATTGATAATTGTTGAAAAACAGTTATTTTCATGCTTCATTTGAGATCAAAATACAACCTTCAAGGCTTATAATGAGCTTAGAATCAAGCAAAACACGTCAGTTGAGTCACTTGAGAGTCAAAAGCTGTTTCTAGAGATATTATGCTTGTTTTGCATTGTTTTGAAGCATTTTTTATGAATATGAGAAATGGATTAAAGATGAAAGGTCTTAGACTCAATAAAGAAGAAGAAACATGAAGAAAAGAAGAGTCTAACAACCGCCCAGCGCCAAAATCCAACGCTGGGCGGTCAAATGCGAGGGGCAATTACTGTCTGGCGCCTAGGCGGTGCAGCCAGGTGGTTTCGCGGGTTGAGGCAAACTGTCGGGCGGCGCAATTCACCGCCGGGCGGTGCGCGATTAAGTATACGCTTAGTTGCCTAATCGGTGTTAAATCTTCGCTTAGTTGATTAGACTGTATTGTGCATGACTGATTGAATTTGAGCATTGCATTCCCTTAGCTAGCAATTCTGAAAACCGAATTAGCCTTCGCTTAGTTGGGTGATTTGTGTTGGATTTGGATTAAATTCTGTGTACTTGTCGTTAATCTGTGATTGGAAGCATAGTGATTGAGTTAATGACCAACCATTTTCACATTCCATTTTTACATTTCTGTTTACCTTTCTGTTTGCATCTGTGTTTACATTGTTGTTTGCTTTCGTGTTTTGATTTTGTTTATCCGCATTCACAAAATTTTCAACAACCCCCCCCCACTACGTGTTTGACCTAATTCTCGAACCACATTTGGTCCTTGAGAGATGACCTAGCAGTTACTTCCTAGTCTATACTGCACTCTTAATGCACATTAAATTTGCATGGGGTGTGTTAAAACCCTGGCAAGTGTACCAGATCGTATCAAGTAATAATAATTGGTTAACCCAATATCGTTCTTCCCAAAGGACTCTTAAGGCCTCATCTTTCGTGTACACTAATCGTTTAAGACTTGAGAAAAGAAAATAATTTTAATGGTTTCAAATGCAAAACAAAAATAAACATGCAAATGTAGGAATTCAATTGACGAGGAGAAACTATGAATGAATGAGATTGTTGGGAGTTACAATTTCATCTTATCCGCCCTCATATATCTACTCTTCTTATTTACTTTGCTTATTTATCAAATTGCCATGCAAACTTTCTTGGTCTACCCTTAACCCAATCCCTTGGTGAAAAGAGCCTATTACTAATTACCGGCTTGCTATCCCTAGCCTCCCCTAGTAACTAATAATGCATAATGAGCGGAAGCAAAATACAATTGATCGTCCTACCCCAATCCCTAGGCGGTATTAACATAATCAAGGAATTGTCCCCAGTTCATGACACTATTGTACGTCCCCGTATCAATAAAGACAAAGAAAATCTACCGAATGAGTTAAACTATAGAGGCATTAAGCACAGGTAAAGAACCCAACAATTGATAAATCAAGCATATGCAAGCATATAAAGTAAACAAGAATTTCAATATATGAGAGTTTCAAAAGATTACATTGTTCCCCAACAACTAAGGGTCTAGTTCACCATAATCATGGTGAAACTAGATGAATTGAATGGAAGAATGGAAAACAAAACCCTAAAATTGGTAAAGTGGAGCCTAAGCATCGAAGAAATCTCCTCCAAAGCTGTAAAGCTGTTGTGGACTTTGTTCTCTGCCAAAAGATCTCAGAATCCAAAATATCAAAATAGGCAACCGCCCAGGCGCCTACATTGGCCGCTCAACGGTTTGCCTCAACACACGCCACCGCCCAGGCGCCTAAAATGACCGCTGAGCGATTTGCCTCTTATCGCTCTGGACGCTCAGCGTCACCGCTTGGGCGCCAGACAACAACTTTTCCTTGCACTAGGACGCTCAGCGGTGGAATTGACCGCTGAGCGGTTCACAAACTCTTCTTTTCTTCCTTTTTCTCCTTCATTCTTGAGTCTATGACCTTCCTACTTCATTGCCATCTTCCATTTTCATCAAAAACCCTGTAAAACAATGCAAAACAAGCATAATATCTCTAAAAGCAACTTTTGACTCTCATGTAACACAAATTAAGAGTTTTACTTGATTCAAAGCTCATTTTGAGCTACAAAGGGTGTGTTTTAATATCAAATTATGCATGAAAATAACGGTTTTGAGACCGTTATCAGGGTGCGACACCCATCAAATTTTGGCGCCGTTGTCGGGGACCAACGGTTCAGTTTTAGGTCTTTTGTTGTGTTAGTGTGTTTTATGTTGTGTTGTGATGTGATGTTCTATTTTGAGTGTGAGTGTCGCTTGTTTAATTGTGTTGTGTTTAGTTTGTTTCGTAATTTTTAGCATTTCCTTTCTACTTTCCCCCTTCTTTTTCCATGTCTACCTATTTTGATTTTATGAATACGGCTTCTTCTGCCTGGGCCTATGACTATGATTCTTCTTCTGCATGTTACTCTGATTATGATTCTCATGTTGATTTCTATATTGAGAACAATATGACTCATCCTCCCATTCTTGAGAGTGCTCCTTTAGAGCTGATTCCAATTGATGAGGATGATGTTCATTGCGTTCTCATTGCTGGACTGATACATTTGCTGCCTAAGTTTCATGGTTTTGCAGGTGAATGCCCACATAGACATTTGGAGGAGTTCTACACCATTTGCTCTTCAATGAAACCTCCCCATGTCCCTGATGATCACATGTTCTTAAGGGCATTTTCGCATTCACTACAAGGAGCAGCAAGGGATTGGCTTTATGGTCTTCCTCCAGGATTCATCACTTCTTGGGAAGATCTTAAGCATATGTTCTTGGATGAATTCTTCCCTGCTCAGTATGGTTACAACAACGATCCTGAATGGAATGACCCTAGCTTGGGATGGTGTGACGCTCCACAGCAATATCAACCATCTCAGAATACTTATATGCCTCCACCAGTCCAGCAATACCAGAGTTAGCAGTATGATGCTCTTGCCCAAATAGCTCCTCAACCTTCTACTTCTGAGCCTACATTGGAGGAGTTACTTAGGCAGATGGCCATGCAGAACATTTAGTTCATGCAAGAGACCAGAGCGTCAATTCAGAGTTTGAGCAACCAGATGGGGCAGACGGCCACTCAGTTCATTCAGGAGCAGTCTCAAGATTCTCAGACTGTTCAGAATCTGGAAAATGATGTTAGTGTCGTCGACCTAGGAGATGGGAACCAGAGTTTTGTGCTCATTGTGCCACCTACTTTCCCACCTTCAGATGTCCCTACTCTTGCACATGAGGAGACTGATAAAGATTTTGAGGACCAGACATATATGAGCAGATATTTTAAGCTAGGTGGACTTTCTTCGTCTTCCACGACTGAAGGTGATTTATTGATGAATCATCCCTTCCTTGACCCGGTTGTGGAAGACATTTCTGTTCTGGATCAGATTTGACGGATGAAGTGCTTCCTCAGAACTTCATTTCTTGATCCATTTATGGAAGACACTTCTCTACAAGTCCAAAATTGGCAACTCCCACCATGACCAGGGGAGTTTTCTTTTCCCTTCTCCTCCATTTCCCGCTTTTATTGCACTTGTCCATGATCTGTTGATTGTTTTGAATTCTGATCTGATGCTTGTGACACATTGAGGACATTATGTAGTTTAAGTGTGGTCTATTGGGGAGAATTCTACTTTCTTTGTTAGTTTATGTTTTCTGCATTAAATTTTTTGTTTTCTAGGTAGCTTTTGTTGTGTCTTGTGTACAATTTTGCATGTTTCTCTTGATTTCTAGACTTGGTTTAGGTTGTCAGTTTTTCTTTCACTTCATTGATACTCTGATTTCATTAAATCCTTGCTTTACTTTTCTTGGAAAGATGATTATGATGTTTGAGAGGGTGATTTGATTGTAATAGAAATACCCTGTGTGAGATTTGAGCCACTTGATATTCTTTCTTGTGTGTGATATGTCTCTTGATTGCTTGCACATATGTCTTGGCTTGACTCTGTTGCTAATTCTTGATTGATATGCATGTTTGGAAGTGATAAAGGTAGTTTTGTTGTTGAGCCTCTCTAGCTAAATAAGCTTACCTTGTTTTAATCCCTTGATAACCCCTTTTGAGCCTATACTTTCCCCATTTCTTTGTTTTGAAGCTTATACACTAGCCGTAAGTGAAAAACCATGTTTACCTGAACCTTAGGGAATTTTGGAGCTTTGGAATTGTTTTGGGAATAAGTGTGGTCTCCCCGGGGATTTTGATGAGTTGGCTAGTTGGTTCCTCTTCCTGGTTGATCCTGTGAATATGTTGTGTATCTTGTCTCTTAGGGTTATGTCCTAGATAGTGAGAAAAGAAAAGAGACAAGATGAAAAAAAAAATAAAAATAAAAAGAAAAAATATATAGAAAAATGAAAAAAAAATGTGAATATTGGAGTCAAGAAGAGGATTGAATTAGAGGTTTTGGGTGTGATTTGATTGTGTTTACACTTGTTCCCCATTGCTCCTCTATTTCTTTTGGTTTAAGATTCTTATCCATATTTATCCTCCGTTGTCCTTGGCCCCATTACATCAATAAAAGACCTTTTGATTTGAACATGCATATATGTTTTGAGTGTTGATATTAGAGGCTTGCCAAGTCTGTCTGTGTTTGCTTTCTTGAGTGCATTGAGTTGTCATTATTTACCCAAGACACTTGAGGGAAACACTGATAGTGCATCTGTGAGGTTCTGTTGCTTTTGATTCACCTCTTGAGTTGATTGATCATTTTGCCACGTCTGGAATTGCTTGGATGAATTCATGGGTATCTGCTTTCTTTGATTCTGTGTTCAATATTGTCTATTTCCTTTCTTTGTCCACATTCTTTGTGAACTATGCAAATCTGTTTTGTGTCTTGTGTGCTTTTGTTTCTGTGAACGGATGTTGTGCCCCCACTCTTGATGCTTTTAGAATGGTTCCTTGATCTGCGTCTTGATTTTGCCCAGGAGTGCAAAACACTAAGTGTGGTCTATTTTGATGAGTCATCATTCTTCATTATACACTTAGCTTTTCGCACCATATTTTGTTAGTGAATTGTGTTTAATTCTCCATTTTTATCTCATTTTCACTATTTGGGTTGAATTTCAAGACTAATTCTTATCTTGATTAATTTGAAATATTTAGGCTTAATTATTTCAATCATTTTGTGCAGGACCATCACTGTTGAAAGGAGTCCATTGAAGAGGTCCAGTCTTGACCGAACGGTCTCCGAAAGGGTTAACCGAACGGTCTGATTAGTTGTATGTCGAACGGTCTTAATGGAATCTGCACCGATCACGAGTGCCTGAGACTGTAAAGCGTTAATGAACCGAACGGTCTGTGAAGCAGTGTACAAAACAACAGAATGAACCAAAAGGCTTAACCGAACGGTTTGATGAAGACTGCAGTGCGCACTAGTGAACCTCCCGACCAGTGCAATACCGAACGACAAGCCTGTAATGACCGAACGATTATCTGAGGTGACCAGAGAAACTCAGCAGCAGTGTTAGAAGCACATTCTTGGACTTCAAGAGGGTGGCCACGTCAATAGTGTAGTCTGATTTCGTTTTAGAAAGCCATTGGGTCATAGTTTAGGACTTTGGGCCCAAATTGTTGGTCTAGTTATAGGTTAGGTCCATTAGGAAGGCATTTTGGTCTTTTGGGGTGGTATAAAACCCTAAAAGTAGATTTCTCTCTAGAGCCCCAGCTGCCACTTGGAGTTGTCTTTCTTGGGGAGCTCCTTCTCCTTCCCCCCCTTTGGGGAGGGTTTTAGGTCTTGCTTTCTTTTCTTTTAATGTATTGAACTCACTTTCTTTATAATTCCACGGTTGAATTTGTTGCCGCACACAAATTTCTCGTTCATTTAAGATTTCTGCATTTTACTGTTCACCTTTACTGTTCACCTTTACTGTTCATTGTCTTCTTCATTGCTGCGTTTTTACTATTCATATGCTGTTGTTTTTGCTCTTGCGTTTTATTGTTCTGCGAGTTACTGTTCAACTCGTGTTTAAGTTCATTTTGTGCATTTATATTTAGTTGCATTTACGTTTTCTGCATTCTGCACGTTTACTGTTCAAGCATTATGTTTCTGCAATTTCGTTTCCACTGCTTGAATCATGGTAACTCTAGATCACTAGGACTTGCATGGCTTTTAACGTAATGGAGAATGGAAAGGCTAGATGTATGGAAAAGTAGAAACTGGAATGGATCAAAGAAAGGTGCAAGAAAGAAGGGAAACTAGAACTCTGTACAAGTATTTCATTCTTTTTTCTTGGCCAAACTCTTATTTTTTTGTATCTTTCTTTCTTTCTTTCTTTTTCAGTTCTTTTTCCAAATAAATTTTCTATTTTTCTCTTTTTCATAGATCTTTTTCTCTTCAATTTCACCTCTGGCGTCACTTTTTTCTGCTTCCTGAGTTCTAAAGTCTCCTTGCTTCTCACACATCTCTCAAGGTTGTTTATTGATGGGGGAAATGGTTTATAATGGATGGAAAGCAAAGAAAAGGCTACAAATCAAATTAGGGTACAATGGAAAGAATTGTGAATATGGGAAGAAGAAAAAAACCTATATCATCTCTAAATTTTTACCAAGATCAAGCACACTCAAAGAGAATTAATACAAAATCAGAATTATGGCTATACATGCATGCAATCACACTAGAAAACAAAAATTTGGCCCAAAACTCTCTAGGGTTAAAAATTTGTCAAAATTGAACTTGTTACTCTCTATCATGCAAAAGCTGCTTATTTGAATTGAACTAATTGCAAAAACTACTGCTAGAGCTACATTCACTCAAATCTAGAGCTAAATACCTATTGACAATCTATCTCAGAGAAACAAAGTTAAAAAGTTAAGTAAATTAGCAAGAAGTTAAGTAAATTGTGAAACAAAACCTAGAAATATCTAAACGTTATGACCTAAAGCTATGTACAACCTAGACAAACTAAAACTGGACAATATGTAACAAAAGAACATATGCTAACCATAACAGACTCATATTGAATGGAAAAGAACCTAGGAAGCTAATCATGAAAACCAAAACAGAACCTAGAAACAAAAGTCATAAGAAAGAATCTATTATGAAAGGTAAAATAGGGAAATAAAATCTGAGAAATGAAAGAAACCTACAATTATCTCTATTTACCGTAACAACCTTAAAGAATATAACCTAAAACATCCTAAAGAATGCCTAACAGATTTACCTAAGCTCTATACAATATGAACTACTAAAACAACACAGTACAATATGATGAAAAGGAAAAACAATTCCTACTGGACAACTTAAAACAATTCCTACAAAACTCTATAAAAGAAAACAACGAGAAAGGAAAGAAAGGAACCTAAACAACATCTAAACTATCAGACAGAGACGTAAGACACTAAAAGCAAGACCTGAAACTAAGAACCTAAAAGAAAAACCTACAATTAGTCCTAAACTACCTAAGATATTAACATAAGATAAAACTGAACTATTCCAATAGACTACCTAATCAAGGAAAGATTAAATAAAGAATTGAAAAAGAAATAAACAAACTAAACAGATCCAGAACAAAACAAATGAAAAATAAAACCTAATTATGAAAAGAATGTTAATTGAAAACTTAAAACAAAGCATGAAACTAAAAATAGAACAAGTAAGTGACATAAAGAAGAGAAACAAGAAACTAATCAAAGCTAAAACAGTTAATTGCTAAAGCAATGAAACAATAGTCAAAGAAAGAGTAAAAATGAATGAAAGAATTTTAAAGACCTAAAAGCTATTATATACAAAGATAACAACTAAACTAAAACAGATCAATAACAAGAATAGGTATTTAAACACCACAACAAGAATAGGAAATTGCCCTACGTATTAATAAACCAAACCAGACCTAAAAGTAAAAAGAAAACAATTCAGAAAAAAATTAAACCTATACCTTCCCACCCCCACACTTAAGAGGCACATTGCCCTCAATGTGTGAGTGGGTAAGGTTTTCTAAACAACACAGAAACAATACTGGTATGCCCAAACCAAATATAAAGATGGATATACACAAGGTAGAACTACTAAAGAGCATAAAACTTATCAACAAAACTTAAAGCAGCATGATGAAAATAGAATATACCATCTACCATAACAGAATCTATATAGTAATTAACTAAAATCAGAACAAGAAAAGAAAAAGGGTGAGAGAAAGCTTATTCATGGTGGGTTTTCCAGAACTGGATCATTGAAATGCATTGTGCTTCTTTCATCTTCTAAAGGCTGCTTCTCATGGAAGATCTTTAATTGATGACCATTAACCGTGAATGACTTCTCAGCCTCTGATTTCTTAATCTCCACTGCCCCATTTGGGAAAACTTTGACTACAACATATGGACCTTCCCATTTTGACTTGAGCTTGCCAACTATCAGCTTCATCTTGGATTTGTAAAGGAGCACTTTCTGCCCAATGCTGAACTCTTTCCTTGAGATATTCATGTCATGAAATCTCTTCCCTTTCTGTTTATAAAATCTTGAGTTCTCATAAGCCTCCAGCCTGATTTCATCCAGCTCTTGTAGCTGCAATTTTCTCTGCTTCCCAGCTTCATTATACTCCAAATTGCACCTTTTAACAGCCCAGAATGCCTTGTGTTCAATCTCCACTGGTAAATGGCATGATTTGCCAAATACTATTCTGAAAGGCGCCATCCCAAGTGGTGTGCAGTATGCTGTCCTTTGTGCCCACAGTGCTTCATCAAGCAATTGAGTCCAATTCTTTCTATTTGGCTGGACCAGCTTTTGGAGCAACTTCTTCACTTCTCTATTAAACACCTGTGCCTGCCTATTTGTTTGTGGGTGGTAAGGTGTAGACACTTTATGTTTGACCCCATATTTGCTTAGAAGTGTTGCTTTGAGCTGATTACAAAAATGTGTGCCTTGATCACTGATTATTTCCTTTAGAACCCCAAACCTGCAGAAAATGTTAGTTTCTAAGAATTGTGAGACTGTCCTAGCATCATTAATCATTAGACTTGGTTGCTTTTGCCTCTACCCACCTAGACACATAATCTACAACCAAAAGAATGTAAGAATACCCAGATGAGTTTGGCAGGGGTCCCATAAAATCAATGCCCCAAACATCAAAAATTTCACAAACTATTACATTCTGTCGAGGCATCTCATTTCTCCTAGTTATATTCCCCCCAACCTTTTGACAAACCTAACAACTCTTAACAAATCTATCAGCATCTTTGAACAGAGTAGGCCAAAAGAACCCACTATCTAACACTCTTCTAGTTGTCCTAGTTGGACCAAAATGACCTCCTACCAATGTATCATGACAGCCATGCAGGACTCCATTTATATCACTATCAGACACACACTTACTAATGATTTTATCACTACAAAACCTCTATAAATAAGGGTAATCCCACACATAATACTTTGCATCAGATTTCAATTTATCTATATAATGCCTAGATGCATGAACGGGTAAAACAGAAGCAGCTAAATAATTAACCAATTCAGCATACCAAGGAGGTTGAGTTAGAACAGAAAATACAAACTCATCTGGAAAATTTTCATTCAGTGGAATTTCTTCCTCCTTCCTTGTTATTCTGCTCAGGTGATCAGCCACTTGATTTAAGGCTCCACTTCTGTCTTTGATTTCTATATCAAATTCCTGCATCAGAAGCAGCCACCTCATGAGCCTGGATTTTGAATCAGCTTTCTTCATTAAATATCTCAAGGCTAATTGGTTTGTGTGAACCACTGTTTTTTATCCCAACAGGTATGGCCTGTACTTATCCAAAGAAAAAATGTTGGCCAACAACTCTTTTTCTGTGGTAGTATAATTTCTCTGGGCAGCATCAAGGGTCCTGGACGCATATGCAATGACATGAGGGATCTTTTCACTTTTTTGGGACAGCACAGCTCCCAATGCAAAGTCTAAAGCATCATACATCAACTCAAAAGGTAATTCCAAGTTTGGGGGTTGAAGGATTGGTGCAGTGGTGAGTTTCCCTTTCAGCTCATCAAAAGCATCCTTGCAAGCCTCATCAAATTCAAAAACTGCCTCCTTTTGTAGCAGTCTAGATAGTGGCAGGGCTATGTTGCTAAAGTTCTGAATGAATCGCTTATAAAAGCCTGCATGTCCTAAGGAAAGAACGTACTTCCCTCACAGTGGAGGGGTAAGGTAGGGCAAAAATCAAATTTATCTTAGATTTATCTACTTGAAAGCCCTTTTCAGAAATAACATGTCCTAGCACTACCCCTTCATTAACCATAAAGTGACATTTTTTAAAGTTTAAAACCAAATCAATTTCAATGCACTTTTTCAAAACTTTTTCTAAATTGCCTAGGCATTTATCAAATGAAGCTCCAAACACTGTGAAGTCATCCATAAAAACCTCCATGCAACTTTCTATTAAATTTGAGAAAATACTCAACATGCATCTTTGGAAAGTTGCAGGAGCATTACATAGTCCAAATGGCATCCTAGTGTAAGCATAAGTGCCAAATGGACATGTAAATGTGGTTTTATGTTGATCCTTAGGGTGTATATGAATCTGCATGTACCCAGAAAAACCATCTAGAAAACAGTAGAAATGTTTACCTGTCAACCTCTCAATGACTTGGTCTATGAAGGGGAGAGGGAAGTGATCTTTCCTTGTGGCCAGATTCATCTTTCTATAATCAATGCAAACCCTCCACTTATTTGCAACTCTGGTAGGTACAAATTCCCCATCTTGATTCTTTACAATTGTCATTCCAGATTTCTTGGGCACCACTTGAACTGGTGAGACCCAAGTGCTGTCTGAAATAGGGAAAATCATCCCTGTTTTTAAGAGCTTGCTCACTTCATTCTTCACCACATCTTGAATAGTTGGATTCAACCTACTTTGAGGGCAGGGTTGATCCCTGGTATGTCTTCCAATGTCCACCCAATAGCTTTTTTATGCTTTTTCAAAACTTGTAGTAGTTGTCTTTCCTGTTCAGGCTTCAAACTTGCTGAAATAATCATTGGGAATTTATTTCCATCTTCCAGATAAACATATTTCAAGTGCAGAGGCACCAGCTTTAATTCAGATTTTTCCTGCTACTCTGGAGTTTCTGGTGCAGATTTTTCACCCTTTTTATAGGCACCATCTATGTCCAATTCATTCTCCTCATCTGGTGCTTGTAATGCCACTATTTCAAGGCATTTCTCTTCACCCCAAGTGTAGAATTCAGACTACAATTCTCCCTCTGCTGTGTCCAGATCAAATTGCTCTAGAAGCTCCAACTTATTGTAATAAGTTTCTGAATAGCTGAACAATTCTGAATGGTTTTCTAGGGGGTGACTCATGGCTTCAAAAATGTTGAATCTGACCTGGGTGTCTCCAAACTCCATAGTTAAATGACCTTCATGCACATTGATAATGGTTTTTGCTGTCATAAAAAATGGTCTTCCCAGAATCAATGTAGGACTTTGCCTTGAATCCTCACCCTCCATTTCTAAAACATAAAAATTTGTTGGAAACACAAACTGGTTTACCCTCACCAACACGTCCTCCACAATGCCTAATGGTTTTGCAGTGCTTCTATATGCTAGCTGGATGATCACAGATGTAGGCTTTAATTTCACCAACTGTAGAGCCTTGTAAACAGAACTGGGCATGACATTTACGGATGCTCCCAAGTCCACTAAAGCATTTGCAATGGTAAGTTCTCCAATAACGCATGGGATGGTAAAATTCCCTAGATCCCTATGTTTAGGAGCAAGTCCTAGCTTGGAAATAGTAGAAACATTCTTGATTTGTGGCCTCCTTGTTAAACCCCTGGCAAGTGTACTAGATCGTATCAAGTAATAATAATTGGTAATCCCAATATTGTTCTTCCCAAAGGACTCTTAAGGCCTCATCTTCCGTCTAAACTAATTGTTTTAGACTTGAGAAAAGAAAATTAATTTAAGTGGTTTGAATGCAAAACAGAAATAAACATGCAAATGCAAGAATTCAATTGACTTAGAGAAAATATGGATTAATGGAATCGTTGGGGTTTACAATTTCATTTTATCCACCCTCATATATCTACTCTCCTTATTTACTTTGCTTATTTATCATATTGCCATGCAAACTTTCTTGGTCTACCCTTAACCTAATCCCTTGGTGAAAAGAGCCTATTACTAATTATCGGCTTGCTATCCCTAGCCTCCCCTAGTAATTAATAATGCATGATAAGCGGAAGGAAAATACAATTGATCGTCCTACCCCTATCCCTAGGAGGTATTAACATAATCAAGGAATTCTCCCCAGTTCATGACATTATTGTACGTCCCCGTATCAATAAAGACAAACAACATCTACCGAATGAGTTAAACGGTAAAAACATTAAATACAGGTAAAGAACCTAACAATTGATAAATCAAGCATATGCAAGCATATAAAGTAAACAAGAATTTCAATATATGAGAGTTTCAAAAGATTACATTGCTCCCCAACAACAAAGGGTTTAGTTCACCATATTCATGGTGAAACTAGATGGAATAAATGGAAGAATGGAAAAAGTAAACCCTAGATTTGATAAAGTGGAGCCAAAGCATCCAAGACATCTCCTCCAAAGGTGTAAAGCTACTGTGGACATTTTTTTCTCCCAAAACAATTACATTTGGATTCGCACTAAGGCTATATAGAAGCCAAAAAGATAACAGAAAGATTTCAGAATCCAAAATATAAAAATAGACAACCGCTCAAGCACCAAAATTGGTCGCTCAGTGATTTGCCTCAATACACGCCACCGCCCAGGCGTCTAAAATGACCGCTGAGCGGTTTGCCTCTTATCTCTCTGGATGCTCAGCGTCACCGCCTGGGCGCCAGACAATAGCTTTTCCTCGAATTGGGACGCTCAGCGGTGGAATTTACCGCTTGAGCGGTTCACAGACTCTTCTTTTCTTCCTTTTTCTCCTTCATTCTTGAGTCTATGACCTACCTACTTCATTTCCATCTTCAATTCTCATCAAAAACCCTGCAAAACAATGCAAAACAAGCATAATATCTCTAAAAACAGCTTTTGAGTCTCTTGTGACACAACTTAAGAGTTTTATTTGATTCTATGCTCATTTTAAGCTACAAAAGGTGTGATTTAATATCAAATTTATGCATGAAAATAACGGTTTTGAAACCGTTATCACAACCCGAAACTTAAAACTTTGCTTGTCCTCAAGGCCTTCCAATTTTTCATCAAATAGTTCTACACTTTTCAAAATCCTTTTCTTCACAACAAGTTATTTTTCAATTCAGATTTTCAGTGGAATCCTACCAAAATGCAAGCATGCTTTCAATCCAATCTAGTTCACCTACTTCAATATTTCAAAATAGATGTTTTATTCATGAATGATTAATCCACTAAGCATAGATGTACACATGGATTTGAACAATTCTTACAAAGCAAGTGTTTCACTCAATCACTCAAGTGTTTAAGGAATCACTCCACTCCTTACTATTCACATGTCACATAGAGCAATATTGCCATTTATCTAAAACAATCAAAATCCTTACATGGAAATGCCATCACAAGGACTTTTCCAAGGCTTGTAATGAGGCTGGGCTATTAAGAAAATTTGGTTGTTCTGGATCGCAAAATCCTTGAGCTAAGAGAGCTATTTCATCATTGAAAAGGTTCAAGTTTAAACTCTCTCTATCACCAATCTCTTTTAGTCCCAACTTCTTCCCTTTTTATCAATTTTGCATTGAGTTCCTTTTTCATGCTTTTACTTTTTTTTGTTTTTCTCTACTCTGCATTTTTATTTTCAATACTTGAGCTCAATACTTTTCTTTTGCATTTCAATTTTCCCCATACAACCCCAAACTTGAACCTTTTCATCACATAAGATTATTCTCAACCCAACTCAAGATAAATAATTTCAAATCAAGGGTTTTCGTCCTGTTTAAGGCTAAGGTTCAAAAAGGGTATAAAATTTTAAATTTTTTTAGGTGAAAATTTTAGCTAAATAAGGGCTTCCAAACATGGCCTTGATCATCTAACATAAGCATGCAAATCAATCAATTATCAAGACTAAGGCAATATCATTCATGATTCCCTGTAAATAGTACATATATCAGTGAAAACTCGGGAGCTCAAGACCTCACACAACATGCTTTCTCACACATCATTCATTTATCCTGCTTAGCATCACAATCACAATCATAAATGACTACACATCTGTTCATATAATTAGTGAACCATTCAACTGGATATCTTCACACATACATTCTCAGTCATCAACCACATTTAATCATTATCAAATACTTGTCATGCATTATAATACTACCATCAGAACCATTGTACCAGCCAAGCATAGACACATAAATAAAATTTCAACATATTCTACAAATTCAAAGTTCAAAAAGAAAAATCCTTGTCCAAGTACTGGCATCCATCAGTAGATGCCCTCAGCGCAAGTCCTCATCTGAGTCCTCCTGGTCTCCATCATCGGCATCTTCAAAGTTCTCTTCGTTGTCTTCATCCATATCTGGTGCTTCAGCTGCTCCAGACCTGCTGCCATGTGCTTGCTCCTGAGGCCAAGCCATAGCTTCATGGAACTCGTCCATGGTCCACATATGCACTGGTGGTTGCTGATACAACCCTACTACCATCTCAGTAGTGGCTATCTGCCCTCTACGAAGAGCCTCCATCCTAGCCTCTATCATGGACATATACATGTCCCTTATCTGGAATGGCTTGGCATGCTGTGCTGGTGCATCTGCAGGTATATGCTCCTGCTGTGCTGCTGCTCTCCCAAAACGTCTCCTAGGTGCTCTGGCTGCCTCATCTTCCTCGCAGTACTACTGATAATAAGCAGCATCTATGGCCTTCCTAGGCCTCTCATATGTTGGAACTGCAGCATCCACCCCAGCCTGCTAACACAAAAAGGTGATCAGGGACAGATGTCCCAACGGTGTCCTGCTACTCACAGTAGTAACGCAACTCTGAATCTCATCGGCAATGACCTTCCTGACGTTTAAATATAACTGCCTCAACATGCAGTAAATGAAGGTAATCCGATGCACAGTGATGTCGGAAACATGTGAGCATGGCTGAATATTGGCATGAGTGAATGCCATCTAGTATTTTGGTAAAGGCGTCACATCTGCCCTTTTTATGTTGACGGGCAATCCATTAGGGTTATTCTGAAAATGCCTTCTAGGAAGGCACATAACCCTCTCAATATCTGTTATATCTCTGAACCCCCTAACAGCATACTGGCATTGTTCACTTAGCCATTGAGTGCCCAAAAAACTATTAATAGTATCAGGGTCATACCTGATGATCTATCCCCTCACATAGCTCATATATTTCCGAGCATCAACTCTTCCTCTTGGTAAAGCATTGGTATAAAATTCATTTACCAATTCAATGCTGGCCGGTGCAGGATAAGTGGCCAACCTCTCCCAATATCTCCTCATGATTTCTGCTCCAAATTTAGGAGACAAATTTGGTATAAAAGTGGCCTTCCTCTCCATCAATAATCTCCTCTCCTGCACAGTCACAAAATGTTCCTCATGTTTCCTAGAGAGGAACCTAGGCGAATAGAATCTTCTTTGCCTCTCACGTTCCTTCCTTTTGTTACCAAGAGTTTTCTCCCTTCTTGATGATGATGACATTCCTGCATAAAGTTCAAAATACCACACAAATTCATTATTAGAGGTTAGTATATCATTAATTAAATTCCAAACCGATCACATTCCAACACTGACAGAAAAACAGGGCCCCTCAGCGTCCCTGCATAAAAAATCAAGCATCCAACAAAATCTGCAGCAGACTGCCCAGGCGCCAAAGTTGGCCGCTCAGCGGTTTGCTTCAAGCTGCACCACCGCTCAGCGTCAAAGGAGACCGCTCAGCGGTGGTGACTAGGGATTCTTTAAAAACCTTTTAAAATCGCCCTATTCTCCATTATAACACTAATTTCATCAATCCAGGCCAAAGTCATGCAGTTCAATCGGTTTAAACAGTTCCTATTTCATCAAATCATGCATAGAAATCAAAAGCTCTAATTTATCATGTTCCTAAGCATGTTCTTTATCAAAGTTCAAATTTAGAAACCCTAAGAATGAAATTGCACAACTTACTTGAATGGAGAAACTAAATAATTGCTATCTTCCTTTTATTTGATGATGAATGCCTCTTAAGTGTACGATCCCTCAACAAAAACCCCAAACTTTGACAAGACAATGATAGAAAAATGAGATTTTTGTGAGTGTGTGATGAGAAAAAGTGGGGAAATCCCTTTGGAAAACCTTTGAAAGTGAAATTGGGTGCTAAGGTTCACAGAGAACGCTTGGGTGAGCTTCAAAGAAAGTTTTCGAAAAGTGCAGAACCCCAAAAACGCTGAGCGGTAAAATGCACTGCTCAGCGGTGGCCAGTAGTTTTATCCCTCTCTTCTTTGCCTACTTTTGCGTGATTCCACCCTTTTGCACCTGATTTTAACCTTCAATTTTTTCAATTTCATGCCTTTCCCCTCTCACATGCACATGCAAACATATAATTTCCTTAAGACAGAGTTTAAAAATAAACAAATAAACAACTGGGTTGCCTCCCAAATAGCGCTTGTTTAACGTCACGAGCCTGACCCAAACCTATTTAGCACTTATCAGTAAGTGC
This sequence comes from Vigna reflexopilosa, assembly GCA_027742785.1. NCBI lineage: Eukaryota > Viridiplantae > Streptophyta > Magnoliopsida > Fabales > Fabaceae > Vigna > Vigna reflexopilosa. The sequence goes on from CM050914.1 coordinate 35,230,094, forward strand.
GATTCTTACCAACACCTATCAGTAGGTGTACCTTCCTGTATCATTCAGTGGAAACATAAAAATTAGCATCCCTCAGTAGATGCTACCCAAAATTGTTTAAATATCCAACTAATTACATAAACTAATATATTACAACAACTGGGATGATCCCCACCCATCAGTAGGTGTTGATAACCCCCTTGCTTGATATTCTTTTCTTTTTCTTCTTCCTGCTGAATTCCTTCATAAAGTTGAGAACACCAAACACATGTTTCCATGTTTCAATCATAGGAACTTTGATCTCCAATCTCTTGAAGATCTCCATAAAGCACTTCACTTTCTTTTCCTTCCTATGATATTTCCCCTCAACTTTCTCTTTTTCTCTTCTTTTTTTCTTTTTTTCTTTCTTTTCACCATTTTTCTCTTTTTTTCTTTTCTTTCAACTACTTCTTTTTCCTTATCATCATCTTTATCTCCTTCACTCAACCTTTCTGTTTCTTCTATCTTTTCCTCTTCTATTTCTTCATCAACATTATCACTTTCAAAACTGGTGGCCTGACATTCCTCCCTAGGGTTAACCTCAGTATTAACCCTAGAATTCAATATTTCATTGGATTGACGAATTTGTATCTCCAACCTTTTATTCCTTGCTTCATTCTCTTTTGTAGAGGAGAGAGTAATTTGGATAAGTCGTTCCAATGTCTCGTCCACTTTGTTGATTTGCTCTTTCAAAGCAGACACTTGTTGCCCTAATAGTAATTGTTGATGTGGATCTCCTACTTCTCCATTCCAACTTTGATCCATGCTTGAGTGAGGTTCCCACTAGTAGTTGAAATTATTTTGATGGAATTGAGTGCCCATAGAAGCAAATTCTTGTACATACTACATCTTGCAAACATTAGGCACAAAACCCTAGAAAATAAAAGTAAACAAAACAAATCAAGTCGAAGTTAATCAGTTTACACTACTAGAAAAAGTTAAACCAAGAGTCCCCGGCAATGGCACCAAAAACATGTTAAACCCTTGGCAAGTGTACCAGATCGTATCAAGTAATAATAATTGGTAATCCCAATATCGTTCTTCCCAAAGGACTCTTAAGGCCTCATCTTTCATGTAAACTAATTGTTTTAGACTTGAGAAAAGAAAATTAATTTAAGTGGTTTGAATGCAAAATAGAAATAAACATGCAAATGCAAGAATTCAATTGACTTAGAGAAAATATGGATTAATGGAGTCGTTGGGGTTTACAATTTCATCTTATCCACCCTCATATATCTACTCTCCTTATTTACTTTGCTTATTTATCATATTGCCATGCAAACTTTCTTGGTCTACCCTTAACCCAATCCCTTGGTGAAAAGAGCCTATTACTAATTACCGGCTTGCTATCCCTAGCCTCCCCCAGTAATTAATAATGCATGATAAGCGGAAGGAAAATACAATTGATCATCCTACCCCTATCCCTAGGAGGTATTAACATAATCAAGGAATTCACCCCAGTTCATGACATTATTGTACGTCCCCGTATCAATAAAGACAAACAACATCTACCGAATGAGTTAAACGGTAAAAGCATTAAATACAGGTAAGGAACCCAATAATTGATAAATCAAGCATATGCAAGCATATAAAGTAAACAAGAATTTCAATATATGAGAGTTTCAAAAGATTACATTGCTCCCCAACAACAAAGGGTTTAGTTCACCATAGTCATGGTGAAACTAGATTGAATAAATGGAAGAACGGAAAAAGCAAACCCTAGATTTGATAAAGTGGAGCCAAAGCATCCAAGAAATCTCCTCCAAAGCTGTAAAGCTACTGTGGAAATTTTTTTCTGCCAAAAGAATTACATTTGGATTCACACTAAGGCTATATATAAGCCAAAAAGATAACAGAAAGATTTCAGAATCCAAAATATAAAAAGAGACAACCACCCTGGCGCCAAAATTGGCCGCTCAGCGGTTTGCCTTAATATACGCCACCGCCCAGGAGTCTAAAATGACCGTTGAGCAGTTTGCCTCTTGTCGCTCTGGACGCTCAGCGTCACCGCCTAGGCGCCAAACAATAGCTTTTCCTCGAATTGGGACGCTCAGCGGTGGAATTTACCGCTTGAGCGGTTCACACACTCTTCTTTTCTTCCTTTTTCTCCTTCATTCTTGAGTCTATGACCTTCCTACTTCATTTCCATCTTCAATTCTCATCAAAAACCCTACAAAACAATGCAAAACAAGCATAATATCTCTAAAAATAGCTTTTGACTCTCATGTGACATAACTTAAGAGTTTTACTTGATTCTAAACTCATTTTAAGCTACAAAAGGTGTGATTTAATATCAAATTTATGCATGAAAATAAAGGTTTTGAAATCGTTATCACTCCTCAGTCCTCTTTTATAGGTGCACACTTCTTTAAGGAACTTAGCATATTTAGGAACCTGTTTAATTGCTTTTAGCAGAGCCATATTAATTTCTACCTTTTGAAAAATCTTCAATAAATCAGCATCAGTTTCCAATTTCTTTGTTGTAGGTGCAGATTTGATAGGGAAGGGTGGTTCAACTATTATTTCTGGTTGCTGCTCATCCTCAACATTTTTCTCTTTCTCAACTGAAGCGTGCAACTCTTTTCCATTTCTTAACATGACTGCATTGGTAATAGCAGTCCTTTTTAACTACAGGTCTTTTTGTAGGGCTGCCTGCATTTTCCCAAGCTTAGACTTTCCTCTCAAGTGAGGAGGAATATACTTGGTAGTCCCAATCTCCTCTGCAGAAGCAGTTTCCACTGCTACACTGTTTCCTTCATCATTTTCCATACAGCCAGCTAATTGTTCATTCTCCCCACAACCTTTTTGAGGTCCATGCAAGCTCACTATACTCTAGTTCCCTTTCCAATTATTGGCTGCTGAATCACAGGTTGCATTTAAAGTGTTTTCAGATCAGTCTAACACCCTTGGTGTTGTCATCTTCTCCTCTTGAGGTTCTTGGTTCAGCAACATCACTTTCTCCACCAGTTGGGACATCACTTGAGTCCATTCCCTTAAGTCTTTGGATTCTGCCCCAATTTTTGGTACAGTAACAACAACCTTATTGTACAAAGATCCTTGATAGGAGCATTCAGCCATATTACTCAACAGTTGTCTTGCTTCAGTTGGAGTTTTATTCATTAAGGACCCTCTAGCAGCCACATCAATCAGCATTCTCTCCCTTTGGAGCAGACCTTCATAGAAGTATGTTAGGAGTAGAGAATTCTGCAGTTGATGATTTGGGCAAATGAGGCATAATTAATTGAATCTGTCCCAAAAATCAGCCAAACTTTCATTCTGCCCTTGCTCAATGGTGCAAATCTGCCTCCTAAAGTATGATACTCTTGATGCTGGGAAAAATCTATTCAAGAATCTAAGCTGCATCTCTTGCCAACTTCCAAAAGGCTGCTGTTGGTAAATCATCCAAAACCTAGCAGTGTCTTGTAGGGATAAGGGAAAAGCCTTCATCATAACCAATTCTTCAGCAGCTACAGACAGTTTCATAGAAGAACACACCAGAATAAATTCTTTGATATGTTGATGAGGGTCTTCATGCTCCCATCCATGGAAGGTGGGCAGCAACCTTATGAACCCAAGCCTAAGTTCAACTCTAGATGCATTCTGCTCCAGAGGTAAATGGGTGCACACCAGCTGATGACCCATTTCTTGGTTGGCCAAATCTCTCGTGGACTTCTCCATTTCTTACTAAAAAAATTACTAAAAGAAGAAACAAATCCTAGGCTATAAAGAAACAGATATTAACACGAAGCAAAAATACAATCAAGAAACAAACCTAAACTAAGACTTAACTCGCCGAGTCCCCGACAACGGTGCCATTTGTTAAACTCACTTTTAGTCGCATCAAAGCCAACAAACTCAGTTTCCCCACTAATGTAGTAGAGGGATAATCAAGGATCAATCCAACGACTCAACTATGATTAATACTAAAGTGTAAAGTTTAATCTTGTATTTGTTCTATCTACTTATTTACTATTAAACTAGGTGGTGACAATTGAAATGAATGAAACTAAAAGAAAATTAAAGAACTGGAACTAGTCTAAACTAAAATCTGGTTAAAAGAATAAAGAAATTGAAATGCAATAAAAGAAAAGGAAATAACAGTCTAAACTACTCAAAACGAAAATAAAACCTAATTACTATAACTATCTAAAACTGCATCAAAGACCTAAACTAATACAAAAATTAAAAGCAATTTAAATTATCTAAAATCAGAACTGGAAACAAACAACTGGAATTGGAAATTAAAACTAAACAAATCCTACTCTAAACAGAATTGAAATGCTCATTGATTTGAATAAAAGAATGCTTAATGTTCTTAGAAAGACATCCTGATAATATGAATCCCAATCCAGGGTATTCTAGTTCATATTTCAGAACTGTAAGTTGACTCTTTCCACTCATTTATCCAACCAATGCTCAGTTTCACAAAAAACAGAAATACAAAAGTGAAACTGGACTTAGTTTCAATACAGAGTCATTTGATTCCAAAAGAATCATAAAATTCAGAGAATCAGAGTCCAATTCGATTTTTCTCAAATCAAAACAACACGTAAATACACCAGAACGCATAAACATTGCACGAACTCAGAATCATACAGAACAATGAAAACATCAAAGAAAAAGAACATTTATTAAGGAGAACGAAAATTACAAAAAAAAATGTACCGAACGAAAAGTGCAATCGAAGGCACTACGGGCTGTCATCACGGTGATGTGAGCTCTAAAAGCACGAAACACGAAATCTGAATCTAAAGTTGTAGAAGGAAAAAGTGTCTCCGAGAGTCTGTCTCCGTGTGTCTCTAGAAAAAAAAAAATCTATTTACATGGAAGAACCCCTTTTTATATAGGGTCTGAAGAATATGAAAGAAAGTAAAACTAAAAAGGGAACCTTGCTTCTCTCCTACGCTTTAATCTTTGCTCTGCACGTGGCATTTTCGGTCAGCATCTTCTTTCTCACCGGTCATCTTCTTCGGTCAGGGTCCAGTCAGCTCCTCTCTTCATCTCGCTTCTTTCTCGAGCAAGCCCTAGCTTTTTGGTTTGGCTCTTCTCCTTTTCCGCCAAGATGATGCTCATGTAGAATAACCCCGCAAAAGTCCAGCTTCCAAGTCAAAACTCATTGTTTCACTAATGTTGTAATCAACCCAAATCCATAGTGTGGTAGCAGCGTTAAACAAATCCCATGTGCAAACCAAATTCTCCAATGCAGCAACTCAAAACGGTGCACTTCAATAAACACTGATGGACCAAAACTTGCGTTTCACTTAAGCCCATAATTGTAGACAACGACCCAACTTCATTACAACGCCCAATTTCCATTGCCTCAACGCATTCCAGCACTATTTTTTTTTAATTTGTAGTTTGGCAACATCCCTTTCAGCACGTGGCAGCAACATCTCAATTCTTCTTGTCTAGACCAGACCAGCAGCTTAGCAGACCAAATTCAGAGTGCAGCCCAAATTCTTTTTTCAATCAACCAAATCTGCATCAAAGAAAGAGAATCAATCTAAACTTAAAGAAAAGAAAAGGAATTTTATCAATTAGAAAGAAAGGATTTTATCAAATATTTTCTAAAAAAAGTATAGATTTCCTAATTATTAACAAAAACTAAATATTACACCTAAAAACTATTTTTTACTAAAATTTTATAACACTACAATTTTAAAGAAAAATCCTAAAACTAGCGTAATTCTAATCATAGAACCGCCTGGCGGGGACTGCGATTCTTATCTCACCCCTTAGCGATGCCCCTTAAGCGCGTGACAGAGAATGGATTGAAGGTCTCACCTCCCGGCGGTGGCTGTGATTCTTCTATTCTTCAATTTTCCACCTTTTCCTTCATCCAATAATTCTCTTCCTTCACTTCCTTCATCAAACTCCTGATAAATCCTGTCAAAACAAGGGAAAACCAAGCATAAAACTAAGAACACCCACTTTGATTCTCTTATTCTTTAACTTAAGCAAATTGCATGATTTCAAGCTAATTCTATGTCATAAAGGGTGTGATTTAGTATCAATTTTAATTATGAAAATAATGGGTTTTGAATCGTTATCACCTATACCATTCAACAGAAGCAAATCCTATTCTAAGAATTTAAAATATAAAAGATAAAAAAATCCTATTCAACCGCCAATAGCATCCATTAGTAGATGTTATATAAACTACTCATCCCATGTTGTCATCAGAGTCTTCCTCTCCATCCTCAGCATCCCCAAAATCCTCATCATCATCATCATCATCCTCATCCATGACTGAAGCTTCGGTTGCTCCAGATCTACTACCATGTGCCTGTTCTGGCTAGGCCACTATGTTGTTAAACTCATCCATCGTCCTCTTATGAGCTGGAGGTGAATCATATAAGCCCACAATCATCTTTGTAGTAGCAATCTGCCCCATGTGAAGTGCCTCCAGTTTAGACTCAGCTAGAGTCATATACATGTCTCTCATCTGAAACGGCTACATCATGAGCTGGTGCATCTCCATGGGCGTGTGGTGGTGGAGCTCTCCTCCTAGCACGCCTCTGTGGTACTGCCTGAGCTGCCTCTGCTCCTCCACGGAACTGTCTATAATAGGCCTCATCAATGGCCTTCCTAGGGTGCTCAAAAGGTGGAGTAGATGTATCCACCCCAACTGCATGGCATAACTGTGTGATCAAGGATGGATGCCCCAATGGTGCTTTGTTACTCGTGGGACTTGCACAACTTTTAATCTCATCGGCTATAACCTGGCCAATATTGATGTTCATACCACTCAGCACGCAGTAGATAAACATAGCTCTCTTGATATTAATATTAGAAATATGCGAGAATGGAGTCACATTGGCATGCGTAAAAACCATCCAGTACTATGCCAAGGGTGTCAAATTAAACTGCTTTATGTGAATTGCAACTCCACTTGGGTTCTTGTAAAAATGCCCTCCAAGCACACAGAGTGTTCTCTCTATGTCATCAAAGTTAGTGCCTTCTCTGATATTCAGCTCATATTGGCACTGTTCTCCTTCCCATTCTACATTCAGGAACCTGTTTATAGTCTTAGGATCATACTTAATAACCTTACCCCTTACATAGCTCATGTACTTCGTAATGTGGTTTTCCAATTACTTGGCATTTGTATAGAATTCCTTCACCATAGCTATGTTCGCAAGAGCAGGGTAGGTTGCCAACTTTTCCCAGTTTCGTCCTTCAAGCTCCTGTCCAAACTGAGGAGCATAGTCCGAGATCCAACTTGCTTTCATCAAAGTGTTCTCTCTATGTCATCAAAGTTAGTGCCTTCTCTGATATTCAGCTCATATTGGCACTGTTCTCCTTCCCATTCTACATTCAGGAACCTGTTTATAGTCTCAGGATCATACTTAATAACCTTACCCCTTACATAGCTCATGTACTCCGTAATGTGGTTTTCCAATTACTTGGCATTTGTATAGAATTCCTTCACCATAGCTATGTTGGCAGGAGCAGGGTAGGTTGCCAACTTTTCCCAGTTTCTTCCTTCAAGCTCCTGTCCAAACTGAGGAGCATAGTCCGAGATCCAACTTGCTTTCATTTCCATCAGTAAATGCCTCTCCTGGACAAGGAGTTAATGTTGCTCATGCCTCCTAGAAAGAAACCTGTGAGAATAGAACCTATCTGGTTCTCTTCTCTTGCTTCCTATGGTCTTCACTCTCTTGCCTAATGAAGAAGCCATTCCTACATCAAACACAATTCACAAGACCAAAGCAAAGCACATTAAGCATTAGAAAGCATTAAATTACATCCCAACATATCACTGATTAGCGCTAAGGACTGAATAAGACCGCCCAGCGCCACCTGCAAAATTAAAAAGCAAGCAATAACAATATGCTAGGCCACCGCCCCGCTGTGGCTCACCGCCCGGCGGTGGCGGCGACAATTTTTCAATATCTTCCCTACATGCTTCTATTCTCCACCGAAATGCAATTTTCACAATTCCAAACATCTATTATACAATTTAATCGGTGCAAATAGTTCCCATTTCATCAAATCATGCATAGAAATCAAAAGCCCTAAAATCTCATGCTTCTACAAACTTTTCTATCAAGTTCATATCTTTAAAACCCTAAAAGAACAATGTATGACTTACTTGGGTGGAGACTCCTCAAATGTGTGCAAGATGATTGAATTTTGATGATGAATGAAGCCCTAATGCAATTCTCTCAAGAAAACCCCAAACTTGGATGTTGAATTAGGTTCAAAAGTGATAGAAATTGGGTTTTTAAGAGAGAGAATGGTAGGAGAAGTGTTGGAAAAGCTTTGGAAGAGTGTTTTAAAGTGAAAGAGAGGTTTGGGGTCTGGTATAGAGTGTTTGGGCGAGCCCTAAGGGGTAGAAAAAACCAAATAATGGGCCAAAGAAACAAAGCCCATTCTTAAAACACGTATACCCTTCAGCGACTCCACCGCCCAACGGTGAGTTCACCGCCTGGTGGTGAGCGCGAGTTGCTCTTCCCTTTTTTCTTTGTTTCAAAACATTTTTGATCCTTGTAACCCTCAATTTCAACATCCAAAATTAAATTTTTATCCAATTCCCAATCACTTAACTCACATATGCAACAATTAATCCCTACATGCAATTAAAACAGAATTAAAACATGCAACAAATAAATCAATTGGGTTGCCTCCCAGGTAGCGCTTGTTTAACGTCACGAGCCTGACCCAAACCTTTCTAGCACTTATCAGTAAGTGCAAATCTTTCCATCACCCATTAGTAGGTGTACCTTCCTGTATCCTTCAATGAATACATAATCATCTTAGAATCCCTCAGTGAATGCTACCCAATAAAAAATTGTTTAACAATATCGAAAAAATACAAAACCAAAATTAACAAAAGAAACTAATGTCACTAGCTTGACCCAATATAACTCAAGTTTCATCTTTCCTTTTGGTGTCTTCTTTGCCTTCATCACACCAACTCATCAATTGCTTCTGGTCCACCTTCTTGACTCTCTTAGAATATGGAGCTTCAATCTATATCACTTCATTCTCCTTATAACCTTTCACCACCCACAACTTCTTCTTGTATCTCACCGGAGTTCCAAGCTTGAATGGTGCATCTTTTGGGTCAAAGTGGACTATCCCTCCTTTGTCAACCTTCTCCTCTTTCTTTACCTGCATCAAAACACAATTTTTACCTTTATTGACCACTTTAGGAGCTTTAGGTCTAGCCACTGATTCATCCTTCTTTGAAGCTTTGTCCTAAGTCTTATTTTTTACTCGCATATGCTTCTCTTTGAAGACATTATAGATCACCTTTTCTTCTTGGTCTTTAAGCATAATCACCCCATCATAAACATTTATGACCACTTTGGCCATTTTCATGCATGGCCTTCCAAGAATAACTGGGATCTTATCATCCTCCTTCATCTCTATCACCACAAAATCAACCAGGAATTCAAGTCTTTCAATTCGAATCACCACATCTTCCACCACACCATAGGGTTTCTTTGATGATCCATCCGCCATGATCAATAAAATTTTTGTTGGCTTCAATGTTAGACCATCAATCTTCTTCAACATAGATAGGGGCATCAAATTAATACTTGATCCTAAATCAAGTAAAGCTTTCCCTATCTTCACACTTCCAATGGCGCAAGGAATTGTAAAGCTTCCTAGATCTTTCATTTTTGGAGGGTGTAATTGTAAAGTTTCCTCTTCAAAGGGCTACTGCAAATTTCCTGTTCCTCAATAGCCCTCTCTTCAACATCCATCTTTTCTCCCAGATATTGCTTTATACGCGTAGCATAAACAGGAATTTGTTGAAGTGTTTTAGTCAATGACATAGTAATCTCCATTTGATTGAAGATTTCTCTAAAGCGCTCACACCTACTCTCTTTTCTCTCTTCTCCTCTTGGGTACGGAAGATCACTCTCATCTTTTTCTATTTTTTTCTCTTCCCTCTTCTCTTTTTCTTCTCTAATCTCTCCCTCACATATTTCTTCTTTCTCCTCTCTTTTTCCTAACTCAACAATTTCTTTTTCCCCTCTTTCCTCAACCATTCTCACAACCTTACAATCTTCTTTAGGGTTAACTTCAGTATTAGCCCCAAATTGATTTTTCTGTGTGACCCCCACCCTTTTGGATAACTGGCCAATTTGCATCTCCAAATTCTTGAAGGTAGCATCATAGCCCTTACAATTGGAGCCATACACCTTCAAAAAAATTTTGAACTTCTCATCTAAATTATTCATTTTTTCAGCCAAAAGGGAAACCTATTGCCATAGTGTTGGTTGCTGTGGTCTGTTAACTTGGCCTCTAGTTGGTCCAGCTTGATTATTCTGACTTTGCCCAATACTTGGGTGATTCTTCCAACCTTGGTTGTAATTACCTTGATTGAAGTTACCCTGGCGGTATTGAAACTGGTTGCCCATGTAATTTGCTTTTTCTTCTTGGGCCTCCTCTGGAAAAGCACATTGACCATTGATATGGTCACCACCACAACGATCACAAAGTTGTTGTTGTACCTGCGAAACATTCTTTAGCTCTTTAGGCAGTTGAGCAATAGTCCTTGCTAGATTCTCCAATTGTTGAGTTAAAAGCTTATTCTATGCAAGAAAAGCATCTTCAGTAGGCAATTGAAGAGCTCCCCTCTTTTGAACTGGCACGCCCCTTTCACTATGAGTTTCATTCTCATTAGCTGCCATGTTTTCTATCAACTCATAGGCTTCTTCAACAGTCTTTCTCTTGATATTACCTCCAACTAAGGCATCTAACATAAACTTGGACTGTGTACCAAGACCTCCAAGGAACGTGAGAACTACAGCTGGCTCATCAAAACCATGCACAAGTGTCTTTCTCAGCAAACTTTTATATCGGTCCCACGCGTGACCTAGGGTTTCCTCCATGCCCTGCCTGAAAGAAGATTCGTCCATCTTTCCTTTGTTGATTTTAGACTGTGGAAAATATTTGTTTAGAAATTTTGCCACCACAGCCTCCCAGGTTGTAAAGCTTCCTTCCGAAAAAGAGTTTAGCCACAGTTTAGCATTGCCTCCCAATGAGAAAGGAAACAAGCTAAGTTTGATCACGTCATCCGGCACACCATTGATCTTTACCGTATTGCAGATCTCATTGAATGTAGTGATATGATCATATGGACTTTCATGTGACAGTCCATTAAACTGGTTGCTTTGCACTAAGTGTATCAACGCTTGATTCATCACCATGTTCAGTGCATTGACCCTCGGCATTGCAATGTTATTAAAGTGTTGAGGGCCAACCACATTGGATGCATCTGCTAGAGTGCGTCTAGGAGCTTCCTCCTCAACCATCTCTTTTGTGCTCTGGTTGGATGTTTCCGGTGAGGGTGGCAAAAGTCTCTCAAGAGAGGGGAATAATTCTCTAGATGATCTTTGAACGTTCCCTCTCCTTCGAGTTGCACTCAATCCTTTAAGAAGAGGTTTTGTACTTTTTTTTCTTCTAGTACGAATTGTATCCTGCATACACAAGAAACAAAACCCTAAAAAGCACTTTTATATGAAAATAAACAAAAACAAAATGAAAACACAAGTCAAATCAAATTCAATCAATAATCACACTACTAGAATAATTAAACCAGGAGTCTCCGACAATGACGCCAAAAAACTTGTTAACACTCCGGCAAGTGTACCGAATCGTATGAAGTAATAATAAAACGGTAAGTCCGAGTATCGTTTCCCAAAGGGCTCTTAGGCCTAAACGTTCATGTGCATTGATTTCTTAAGACTTGATATAATGAAAAGTTAGGGTTTTTGAATGCAAAACAGAAAAGAAACATGCATGCAAAGATTGATCAATTGACAATTGGGCTATATGGATGAATGATGTTGTTGGGGTTTACGGTATCATCCTAATCCACTCTCTAATATCTATTATTCTTACTGAATTCGTCGTCTTTATCAATGTTCATGCCACTTTCTAAAATCCCCTACTACCAATATCTTGATGTATAGAGTCTACTCCTAATTACTAGCTTACTATGTCTAGTCTCCCTAGCAATTATTCATGCATTACATTCGCACAGAAGCTTTAGGCAATTGATCCTCCTATTCCTATGTCTAGGTAATATTGCTATCAAGAGAATTCCCTCATGTCTAGACCTAACTATACTTGCCCATATAGAATAATGCTATTGAATAATGTCTTAAACAAAGCATGCAAATATAATGGAAGAAAACTCAAACTATTGATAAATAAAGCATATGAATAAAGTAAGAATTTCAATACAAGAGAGTTTCAAATAGGATTACATCGTTCCCCAACAACAAAGGAGTTTAGTTCACCATTATCATGGTGAAACTAGATGAATTGAATGGAAAATATGGAAAAGATAACCCTAGAATTGAAAGATTGTAGCTTCCGCATCCAAAATCCGCCTCCAAGGAGTGAAAAGAGTGTTTCTCCGTCCTTTCTGTCAAAAGATAGCTACTCTGATTCGTTTAGGGTCTATTTATAATTGAGAAAAATAACAGAATTTTGGCCCAGGCCCATAAGTACACCGCCCGGCGGTGGGTTGCACTGCCCGGTGGTAGACACAGCACTTGGTATCACCCCTCAGCGTTGCCGCTTGAGCGTCCTCCAGAGATTCCACTGAAGAGTCCACCGCCCGACTGTGGATTGCAGCGCCCGGCGGTATGTGCAATTCTCATCTCACCCCTTGGCGATGCCCCTTAAGCGCGTGGCAGAGAATGCATTGAAGGTCTCACCACCCGGCGGTGGCTGCGATTCTTCTATTCTTCAATTTTCCACCTTCTTTTGCATCCAATACTTCTCTTCCTTCACTTCCTTCATCAAACTCCTGATAAATCCTGCCAAAACAAGGGAAAACCAAGCATAAAACCAAGAAAACCCACTTTGACTCTCTTATTCTTTAACTTAAGCAAATTGCATGATTTCTAGCTAATTCTAAGTCATAAAGGGTGTGATTTAGTATCAATTGTAATTATGAAAATAACGGTTTTTGAACCGTTATCACAACCCCACACTTAGAACTTTGCTTGTCCTCAACCAAACAAATTGGCACTAGAGCTGGTTTGCATAAAATATTTGAAAAACTAGTCGACTTCATTTTTCCGTGAATCGACTATATTCCTGGGAGTCGCTTTTGTTTCTTAAACCATAAGGAAATGTGAATCCATTGAATTAATATCAGCCTCTTGTAATGAAAAATCAAATTCTGTTACTAATGGGTTTTATGAATCTCTTGAAACAGGTGTCTTGCAAGACAAGGCAACCCATGGTGGGAAATACGAACCTGGATCACAAAGAGTAAACCTTCTTGCTGACAAATTCACAATATTTCTCAATGAAAAGAATGAACAAAAGAGTAGAAGTGTTGACAAGAAGATCTCTGTTGAGATTGTTGATAACACAATATCTATATCACTCTAGTTTTTTATGATGACAACACATTTTTAATAACACGTATATTGTTGATGTGTTACATGTTCTATTGCTTATTGATTGATATATTGTTGAACATGTTTATGTGATTATCTTGATATGTGAATGCACATTTGCTGAGCTTATATATGTTACATCGTATCTGGTTTCATTACACATGATTTGAAAGAAGAAAACCACATGCACATTTATGAACTTACATTGTATTGCATTACTGCAAACTGTAAGTTGACTTCATTATGGGGGAAGTCGATTTAGGCTCGTGACTATGCACAGATTTTCAGAAACAGTGCTATGTGAGATTTTAAATTGAAAATAATTTCAAAGTGAACTTTTGTGTCGAAGTCGACTGTGTGTGCCATGCATTCGACTGTATTATTTGATTGTTTTGAAATTTTGTTATGCTCATGAACAGTAACGACTATATTTTTAAAAGTTAGTTGAGCATTGAATGTTGGTCAACTGTATTGACTGAGAAATTAATTGATTTGACTGAATTGCTGTTATTGTGTCTTAACTGTTATAACTGGTATAATTCAATCGACTTTATTAGTAGCACAGTAGACTACAGGAGCGTCTGATTTATAGAAATCTATAAATAGACGAGACCTCATTGTTTTCAGAGACTTTTGATGAACTGACAGTTTCATATTCTGTTTCAGATTGATTCTCTTTCTTGGAAGAGTTTCTGAAGGAGGACTGTGTCGCGCTTACTGCTTGATCAGAATCTGCACAATATAGGTGTTTTTGGTTTGATCAAGATTGCTGTTAGGATCTGTGGTGATTGTCGTTACCTATTGTGACTATAGGGGTTGGACTTGTGGAGTGTGGTACACTCTGAGGATTGTTCAAAGTGGGTTGCAAATTGTAGGAGAGGGGATATCTTGCTGCAAGTCTTGTTGTGTGGTTTTCCTATATTTTGGTTAGAGGGTTAGAGAGGTGTTTCATATTTTGGACATGGAGGTCTTCTATTAAAGCCTTGTTGTAAAAACCTTGACCATTATAGTGCATTTGCTTCATGGTACTGCAAGGATACTAAATGTAGGCATTGAGGCCGAACCAGTATAAAAACATGGGTTTGAATTCTCTATCCCTATACTTTTACATTCAGTCAACTTTATTATCTGCATAATCTACTTTGATTTTTCGCTGCACTAAATTTTCTATAACTTGCGATTCAAGAAAGTTTGTAAAGTTTTCTACTTTGAATCAAAGATTGCGAAAAAAATCTGATTTTGAAAACCCACCAATTCACCCCCCTCTTGGTTCCCAACAATCTCATATGAGGATAATGATCTAATCATGATGGCAAAATCCCAAGCAACGTAGACAAATCTGAAACAAGATGCAAAAAGCTCTACTTGGTACTTGGACAGTTGATGCTCGAGACACATGACAGGGGATTCTACAAAGTTCTCAAACATATCTTATAAAACCACTGGTCATGTTACATATGGAGACAAAAACAAAGGGAAGATCATCGGTATAGGTAAAATCAAAACTCCTTCATCTTATGAAATTAAAATTGTTCTTCTTGTTGAAGGGTTAAAGCACAATCTACTCAACATCAACCAGCTGTGTGACAAAGGTCTAAAGATCACTTTTGAGCCTAAATATTGTTTGATTAGTGACAGATCAACTGAAGAGTTGTTGTTGGTGGGAAAAAGACTCAACAACATTTATGTAATCGACTTCAAGGAAACATCATTTGACTCACTAGTTTGCCTGATGACAAAAGAAGAAGATGCCTGGCTTTGGCACAAGAGACTTGCTCATATCAACATGAATCAACTGAATAAAATGGTCTCAAAGGATCTTGTGATTAGCCTTCCCAAAATCTACTATGCTTTAGAAAGATTATGTGATGCATGTCAAAAAGGAAAGCAAACAAGAAAATCCTTTAAGAGCAAAAGAGAAATGTCAACTACAAGACCTCTACAGCTACTACACATGGACTTGTTCGGACATTCTAGAGTGAAAAGCCTTGGTGGAAACTCTTATGGACTCGTTATTGTTGATGACTATTCTCGGTATACATGGATATACTTCATTGCTGCAAAAAATGATACGTTTAAAGTATTCAAAAGATTTGTTGTTGTCATTCAGAATGAAATTTGTTGAGATTGTTGACAACACAATATCTATATCGCTCTGGTTTTTTATGATGACAACACATTGCTTAATAACACACATATGTTGTTGTGTTACATGTTCTTATGCTGATTGATTGATATATCTGTTGAACATGTTTATGTGTTCTATTGCTGTGTGAATGCATACATATTAAGTTTGTACTTGTTACATCATTTTTGGATGCATTGCACATGTTTTAAAGCATGAAAACCACAAACACTTTTATGAACTTATAATTGTGTGACAAAGTTGTAGTACAGTCGACTCCATTATTAATTTATTCAACTATACTAAAATCTTTGTACAGATTTTGAGAATCAGTGCTTTGTGAGATTTTGAGAAGGAAAGAATTTCAAAATGTTTTTACATTTCGAATTCGACTATGTGCGCCACATATTCGACTGTATTAGTTATCTGTTTTGAAATTCTGTTATACTCTTGTACAGTAACGACTACATTTTCAAAAGTTAGTTGAGCATTGTTAGTTGGTCAACTGTATTAATTGAGTTTTTATTTTGGTTGACTGAATGCTACCAGTTTGACTGAATTGTTATAACTGTCATAACTCAGTCAACTGAATTAGTAGCATATTCGACTCAGAGAATGTATGTTAAACAGAAAACTATAAATTGGTTGAACACGAAGTTGTTTAGAGACTTTTGATGATCTAACATTTTCATTTTTGTTTCAGATTGATATCTTTGGTTTTTAAAGCTCTAAGAATTCTCCAAGAAGACGATGGTGATCTTTTTTGAAAGAGATTCAAAGAGAGATTGACTGCGCACACATAGCTTAATCACATTCTACACAGTGAAGGTGTTTCTGGTTTGATCAAGATTTTGTTTAGCATCCGTGGAGTCTGGTTCACTTTGAGGATTGTTCAAAGTGGTGGTTGGTAGATTACAGGAGATGGGATATCTTGCTGCAAGTCTTGTTGTATTTTGTTTCCTATAGTTTGGTTAACGGTTAGAGAGGAGATTTATATTTTTGATGTGGAGGTCTTCTATAAATTCCTTGTTGTAAAAACCGCAACCATTATAGTTCATTTGCTTCCTGGGTTGGAAGGACACTGAATGTAGGCATTGTTGGCTGAACCAGTATAAAAACTAGTGTTTGATTTTCTCTATCCCTACACTTTTACTTTATAGTCGACTTTACTATTTGTGCAGTCAACTACGTTTTTTCGCTGCACACAATTTTCATTACTTGCATTTCAAGAAAGTTTGAAAAGTTTCATACTTTGATTTAAAGATTGCAAAAAGATTCTGATTTTGATAAACCACCAATTCACCTCCCCCCCCCCTCTTGGTGTAAAAAAGAAGCCTACCTGTTTTCCAACAAAATGGACCTCAGGATTAAATCAATCAGAAGTGACAATGGAGGAGAATTTCAGAATAAGGTCTTTGATGATTACCTAGCTGAAATGGGAATATCACATAACTTCTCTGCACCTAGAAGTCTGCATCAAAATGGAGTAGTTGAAAGGAAGAATATAGCTCTTGAAGAGATTGCTAGAACAATGTTGAATGAAAGGAACGTGCCTAAGTATTTCTGGGCTGAAGCAGTCCGAACAACCTGCTATGTACTAAAAAGGACTATCATAAGATCAATATTGAAGCTAACTCCTTATGAGCTGCTGAAAGGAAGGAAACCAAGTATCTCCCATTTACGAGTATTTGGTTGCAAATGCTTTGTACTAAACAATGGGAAAGAAAATCTTGGCAAATTTGATTCCAAGGCAGATGAAGCAATCTTCATAGGATACTCTCTAACCAGCAAAGCATATTGTGTGTACAACAAGAGAACAATGAGTGTTAAGGAGTTTGTTCACGTTGCATTTGATGAGTGTATTGAGACTACTGACAAGTATGAACACAACAGAAAATTAACTGAAGAAGAAAACTCAGCTGGAGAGGAGGAAGAACTTGAAGAAACAACTAATAAAGATAACTATGAGAGCAAATCAACTCTCCCAGAACTGAATCGAATAAAGAATGGAAAGTGCCAAAAAATGTCTCCACTGACAACATAATTGGAGATATTTCAAGAGGAGTGTCCACAAGAAGACAGTTGAATCAGTTTTGTATGAAAGTTGCTTATGTATCCAAAATTGAGTCGAAAAGAATAGAAGATGCAATTAGTGATGAAAATTGGATGATAGCTTTGCAAGAAGAACT
Organism: Vigna reflexopilosa; assembly: GCA_027742785.1. Lineage (NCBI taxonomy): Eukaryota > Viridiplantae > Streptophyta > Magnoliopsida > Fabales > Fabaceae > Vigna > Vigna reflexopilosa. The sequence continues at coordinate 35,247,805 of CM050914.1, forward strand.
GAACCAGTTCAGAAGAAAGAACGTATGGGAGCTGGTACCTAGAACAAATTACTTACAAGTCATAGGTACAAAATGAGTCTTTAGAAACAAGATGGATGACTCGGGAGAAATTATAAAGAATAAGGCTAGACTAGTTGCAAAAGGCTACTGTCAGGAAGAGGCAATCGACTATGATGAAACTTGTGCACCTGTGGCTAGATTAGAGGCTATAAGAATTCTCCTTGCCATTGCCTCAATAATGAAATTCAAGCTGTATCAGATGGATGTCAAAAGTGCATTCTTAAATGGATATATCAAGGAAGAGGTATATGTGGAACAACCACCTGGGTTTAAAGATCTTGAGCATCCTGACCATGTTTTCAAACTAAGAAAAGCTCTATATGGATTGAAGCAACCACCAAGATCATGGTATGAGCGCTTGAGTGAATTTCTTATAAAGAAAGGATTCTCAAGGGGCAAAGTCGATTCAACACTTTTTATCAAGAGCTTAAACAAAGATAAACTCTATGTTCATATTTATGTTAATGATATTATTTTTGGTTCAACTAATTCTTTGTTATGGAAAGAATTCTCTAAGACTATGCAGGAAGATTTTGAAATGTCCATGATGGGTGATTGACATACTTCATTGGTCTTCAAGTAAAACAAGCCAGAGATGGAATCTTTATTCACCAATCCAAGTACTGCACTAACTTACTGAAGAAATTTAAAATGTTGGACTGCAAGGAGGCTGCAACTCCTATGGCAACCAACTGCTACTTAGTTCTTGATGAAGTTGGAAAGTGTGTTGATAAAAAAATGTATAGAGGTATGATTGGATCTTTACTTTATCTAACTGCTAGTAGACCTAATATAATGCACAGTGTGTCTCTTTGTGCTAGGTTTCAGTCCTCTCCTAAAGAATCACATTTAACTATTGTTAAAAGAATTTTAGAATACCTTAAAGGAACCAAAAGTCTAGGGCTATGGTATCCAAATGGTACAAACATCTTTTTCGAAGATATAATGATTTTGATTTTGGAGGCTATAAGCTAGACAAAAAGAGCACTAGTGGCACATGTCATTTACTTGGATCTTCTTTAATCTCTTGGCATTCAAAGAAACAAGCTTGTGTGGCATTATCCACCACAGAAGCCAAGTACATAGCAGCAAGAAGTTGTTGTGCACAATCTCTTTGGATTAAGAGTTAGTTAGAAGATTAAGATATTAAGCTAAATAATATTCCTCTGAAATGTGTGAGTACAAGTGCTATTAACTTGACAAAAAATCTTGTTTTGCATTCGAAAACTAAGCACATTGAGATAAGGCATCACTTCATACGAGATCACATCCTCAAGGGTGAAATTAAGATCGAATATGTAGACACCTTACATGAATGGGCAGACATTTTTACTAAACCTCTAAATAGGGAAAGATTCTTTATTATTCAAAATGAATTGGGCATTCTAAATGATAGTAGTATAAAATGAATGTGAAATCGACTTTAAATTGGTTGAAGTTGATTATGCATGTTTTCACTGTTAAATTGACTATTTTGCATATTCATTTCTTATTTGATTATTTTCTTGCACTACTGTTATACTAAATTGCTTGATCTGCAAGAGTTTTTGAAAGGTTTTGCAGGAGGCATTGCTTTGGAACTTACTGCTGGATCATATCAGTTTGGAAAGCAATGAAATCGATTTGGTTATTGGTTAATTCGACTTATCAAACACAGGGGATATAAATTCCATTAATTGGAATTCGCTTTTTAAGTTTCTTGATCATTTTTATATCAGTTTTCTTCGATATAATCTCATTGCTTGATTGTTATTATATTGCTTGATTGTGATTATATTGTGAGATTGTTGATAGTTGTATCATTGCTTGATTGAATTGTGCAATCATACCACTGATACAATCTTGATATGAACTGATTGTATGCTCTTATATCTGTGAGACTACATTGTGCATCTGAATATGATTTTGTTATATGCATAATCACAGGGGGAGCATTATTTGCTTGCGTAGATTTTTCACATGCCTACATTTTAGGAGGAGTTTATCCATTTCATGTGAATATCTGTGATAGGGGGAGCATCACTGCATGATTAAACTGCTTACATTTTTACTGATGCATCTCTACTTATTCTTGGTTTTAGCACAGCCATATCTGAAAGCAAACCTTTTTTGCTAATGCACAAAGGGGGAGAAATATTGTGATAATTTTATCTGCTTATACTTGCGTGATATGTGATTGATTAGTGTTGCATTTAGAGTGTTTGAGTTGAAATTGATTGCTATATCTTGTGTTTACTCTGATATGTATTGGTTTGTGTATAAACATGGTTGCTTATTAATCATGGTTGTGCTTCATAAAAAAAGGGGGAGATTGTTGAGATTGTTGATAAGAGAAGCACTAGTTTAGCTAACCTTAATCTCACAGTCCTCCAGTTACTCTGGTTATTGATGATGACAACACATTATTAATAACACATGTTTTGTTATGTGTTACATGTTCTGTTTCTTATTGGATGATATCTTATTGAACATGTTTTGTGTTGATTTTGATATGTGAATGCATATTTACTGATCTTATATCTGTTACATCATCTCTAACTTCATTACACATGTTTTTGAAGAAGAATACCACATGCACTTTTATGAACTTATATTGTGTGGTATAACTGGAAGTTTTAAGTCGACTTCATTATGAAGTAATTCGATTAAGACTCGTGACTATGCACAGATTTTCAAAAGGAGTGTTGTGAGTGATTTGGCATTGAAAATTTTTTCAAACTGAGCTGATGTGCCTAAGTCGATTACATGCGCAGTGGATTCGACTTAGTTAGTTGTTGTGTTTGAAATTTTGTTATGTTGGTGAACAGTAACGACTATATTTCAAAAGTTAGTTATGACATTGATGATAGTCAACTGTATTAAATGCAAAATCAATTTGTCTGTTGTTGACTGCTACTATTTGACTAATATGTTATAACTGTCTAAGGACAATCGACTCTTTTAGTAGCTTAGTCAACTACAGGAGCATTTGATTTATAAAAAACTATAAATAGACGAACCTCAGTTGATCACTAAGAGTTTGGAAATTCTAACACTTTCACTTGTGATTTACAAATTGTGATCTTTGAGAATTTGCTCCAAGAACTCATCAAGAAGACCATGGTGATCTTTCTTTGAAGAGGTTCTTTGAAGGAGAAATATTTTTGTGTTGACTGGCTGATCATACTCTACACATTGTGGTGCTTGCTTGTAGATCAAGATTTCTCTCAATCTTTGGAAATACAATTTGGGGAATTTAGAGGTTAAATGAGCTAAAATGAGAGAGAAGGTGCTGATTTCATTTTTTTTTTGGGGTGCACATGGAGATGGGCTGGAATTCGTTAAGCATCTCATTTTTTTCTGAAAAGAAAAACAAAAAGGCAGTCTGCACATCCAATGGGCCACGACCCACAAGGGAAAAGGGTGTAACGGTCTAGTCTGGAAAAATAGTCATGTCCACATGAAGCAAAAAAATGAGCACAAGCTCACACTCAATTGGCTTGAGAAATGAGATGTGCACACTGATTTCATTGTTGAAAGAAGGAGGCATTAATTTATTTTTGCTGGATAATGAAGCATATGGCCAAGAGCAGCTATTACACCCAAAAGATTTTCTTTTATATATTTTGTTATGGGTGAAATAAATAAAAAAATAGCAGGGCCCATGAAAAGCATCACGCGTCCAATTGCTTGGAGAAAGAGAGCAGCAGCTGGTCCAGCACGTGACAAAAACTTTGGAGCACACACACGTTATTTCATTTTATTTCAGCAAGCACGTCACAGGCTTCCAATATATGCGCTGAACTTGGGCTGGAATTAGATGAAATGAAGAGGAGTGTTGCTCCCTCCACCACCACGCATCACTCCCTCCACCTCCCCATTCCCTTTTTACCCTGAGTAATATTTAATTTTTGTTTTTATTTTTTTACCCAACAACCAATCGCTTTCGTTAATGGTCCCACAATTGTATCAATGCATCTCCATAATTCATTGATTCCATTGAATGAAATTCCTTTGGATTTTTTTCTCCCTTTCATTTTTGTTTGTTGAAACTGTGGTGGTGTTGCGTGGGGATATTATGGTGTGTTTGGTTGGAGATAACATTGATTCGTTGCGGTGCAAGAAGGTTCTCCAGTTATTAGAGGAAGTAGCAAAAAATATTTGGAATGGTGCAAGAAAAGGAAGGTGCAAAGGTGGGAGAGCTTCGTTTAGTCTTTGAAGGTGGTCCACGTTCATCACAAGTTTTTTTGAATATATAAGCCTCACTGTAAGGGATGTGGGTATTCGCTCGAGTCTTAAACAAATGTCACGAATATCGACATCCGTTCAAGGCCAAATGGATTTGCCACATCCATTGAGGTTTGGCCGGTTATCTTCTTCCTCTCCTCAGCACACACAGAAAACGCACAGCGACCAAACATACAGTGCACAACATATTCCAATACATTAAAATAAAAATGAAATATTTATCATGACTAACCTCTCTCGTGGACCAAAGAAAAAATGTGCACAGTAGACGCATACACGAAGCAACACCACTGCACCAACATCGCAGCACCACCGCACAACCAGGAAACCAAAACAAAGAAGAAAGAACGAATGAAACGGAGAAGAAAGAACGAATGAAATGGAAATTGCTATGGAGAAAAAGGTTTGGGAAGAAACAGATCTCGAGGAGAAAAGGGCTTCGGAAGAAACGGATCTCGAGAAGGAGAAAAGTTTCGGGGGAGGGGGGGTGGGGCTGTGCCATTGTTAGTGAAAATGATGAAGGGATTTAGGGTTTTGATAAAAAAAAAATAAAAGTAAAAAAAAAAAGAAAAAAATTAAAGTAATATTGGTAATTTTGTAATTAAATAAATTTTGGGGAGGTCTAGGAAGCTGTTGGGTGGTGGAGAGAGCAACTCCCAATGAAGAGGGAAGAAGAAAACAACTGCAGTCCACGGTGCAACACAATTTGGGCAACAACTTAGGAAGCAGGTCCAGCAGGTGTGTGCTTGGATAGCTTGGTCCAGCAATGGGAAAAAGAAGTGGAGCATCCAGCACGTCCAGAAAAAGAAGTGTGTTTTGTTTATTTCGTAATTTTTAGCATTTCCTCTCTACCTTCCCCCTTCTTTCATCATGTCTACCTATTTTGATTATGAGAATATTGCTTCTTCTGCCTGTTCCTATGACTATGATTCTCTTTTTGCATCTAACTCTGATTATGGTTCTCATGCTGATTTTTATGTTGAGAACAATATGATGTTGGAAAACAGGTTGGCTTCTTTCTTCCCCAAGAGGAGGGATGAAATGTTGTTGTTTCATAAACAAGTTCTTTTCACAATCTTGAAATCAAAGTCTTAAAGCTTTTTAAACATTCTTGAAATGCAAGCAATTAGAATACATATGCAGCGAAAAATACGTAGTTGACTGCGTAAAGAATAAAGTCGACTGTAATGTAAAAGATAAGGGATAGAGAAATGCAAACAAAGGTTTTTTTACTGATTCGGCCAACAATGCCTAGATCCAGTGTCCTTCCAACGCAGGAAGCAAATCCACTATAATGGTTGCAGTTTTTACAACAAGGAATCTATAGAAGACCTCCATGTCAAAAATATAAATCTCCTCTCTAACCAAAAACCAAAATATAGGCAATAAACCAGCAAGACTTGCAGCAAGAATCCCCTCTTCTGCAATCTGCCAACACCACTTTGAACAATCCTCAAAGTGCACTATCCCCTGTAATCAACAGGTCAAAAACCAGTAGTCTTCACGGATGCCAAGCCGCACAATCAATTCCAGCAGTCTTCACAGGATGCCAAGCCTTCATGATCAATGACAGAACACCTTCTTGTGTAGATATTGATCAGACAATGAATGCGCAGTATAATCTCCCCTTTGAATCTCTTTCAAGAAAGATCACCACCGTCTACTTGAAGCTAAGAGAAATCTGAAACAGAATTGAAAATGTCAGTTCATCAAAAGTCTTTTTTAACAAACTCGTGTTAAGTCTATTTATAGATTTCTGTTAGTCAGATTATTTCTCAGTCGAATAAGCTACTAATTCAATCGACTGGATTATGACAGTTATAACAGATCAGTCAACATAGCAGCTTTCAGTCAACCAAAAACAAACCAAATTTATTACAGTTTTATAAGTCATCAATGCTCAACTAACTTTCAAAAATATAGCCGTTAGAGTGCAAGATCATAACAAAATTCCAAATCAGACAACAGATACAGTCAAATGTGTAGCACACATTTTCGACTATCAACATGTAAAACATTTTGAAATTCTTTTCTTCTTAAAATAACACATAGCACTAGTTCTCAAAGTCTGTACAAAGATTTTAGCAAAGTCGAATCCATTAGTAATGTAGTCGACTGTACTATTACTTTGTCGCACAAGAATAAGTTCATAAAAGTTCTTGTGATTTTCAACTTTAAAACATTGCAGTAAAACATATAAAATGATGCATAGCACATAGCACATAAAGCATGTAAACACGTTCCAGATATATATCAATCAATCAACACAGGAACATGTAACACAATACATGAAAATGTTCATCAGATATCACAATCAATCAGCATAAGAACATGTAATGCAGCAACAACATGTGCTTGTTATTAAGCATTGTGTTTTCATCATCAAAAACCAGATTGATATAGAAATTGTGTTGTCAACAATCTCAAAAATCTCCCCCTTTTTTGATGATGCACAACCATGATTAATAACCAACCATGCTTGCACACTTTAATACACAATAGAGTAAAAAAAGAAATATAACACAGTTATCATAGTTCAAGTACTCTACATGTAACACAGATAACAACAAATAATATCAAGCAGATTATGCATGAGATAGAATAACTATTCTCCCCCTTTCATATAACGTCATAAGATCATAAATTCTCTCCCTATTTGTGTATTAGCAAAAAAAGGTATGCTCTAGATATTTTGCTGAATAATCAAACAAACAGAGATGCATAAAAAAATATTCAAATTTTCAAATGCAATGATGATCCCTATATCACATTTAATCACATGTTAATGATAACTCCCCCTGAAATGCAGGCATGTGAACTAAAAATTTGTAATGAGTGATACTCCCCTTTTCATTATGCATATGTAATAAAATCATATTATATGCACAATGTAGCATATCACAGATTGAACAATCAGTTTAGCACATAGTTGTATCAAAGACAAGATAGCAAACAGTTTAGATATGCAATGATACAATCTTCAACAATCTCACAATATTATCTCAAGTAAGATATTTCCAACAGATAATAACAGAGATAATAGCAGATATATCAAAATAAGCAATCAGTAAATGAATAACCAAATTCCAGAATTGGAATTTGTAATCCTGTTAAGAGAAGTCGATTGCACAGTTTCCTCAGTTGACTACATTGCTTTCCAAAGCTATTGAAGTCCTCTTGAAATTTCCAAAGCAATGTTATTCCTACAAAACCTTTCAAAGATCCTTTCCAGATCAAGCATTTTAGTTATGCAAGAAATATAGTCATAAACAACAAAAGTCAATATGTACAGATTCATAACAGTTCAAGCATAGTTGACTTCAAACAGATTGCAATCGAATCAATCACTCAGATCAAGCAATATCAATCAAATTAAAAGCAACAGTGTTGATTCAATTTACTGATTTCATTCCCTTGAAAAGGGGATATTACAATGATAGAACAAAATCAAGGAACAAAAAAAAATGGCATACTAAGCCAAACACAAAAGAAAACACTAAGATAAAAGGAAACACCTAGGATAGAACTAGTTTTTCTTTCTCTTTCTATTGACCAAATCATTGAGAATCATGTCACTTTCATTATCCTTAGATCTTGTTTCCTCACTATCTTCATCCTCACTTCCTTGAGAAGATTTGTCAAAAAAGCTTGCTTCTTCAGAAGTTTCATTCACCTCGTTTAGATGACTTTTGTTAATTTTTTCATCAAGCTTCCTTTAAATTTCATTCAATTTGTTCAGAACAATTCTTTCAAATTCATTTCTCGCCCTGTACTGATTCATTTGAGAAGAAGATGCAGAGTTGTTGTTCCTCACAAGTTCATCTTTGTATGTCCATCCTTCATATGTTTTCACCATGCGCATTAGGTGAAGATCAGTCTTGTCAATGCGGCATGTTCGTTGATACTGTTCACTTGATTCACCAATGCATTCTACACCACAGTAAATTAATACCTTTGAAATGACAACACAGTAAGGTAGCTTTTAGCATGTTGTCAGAGATTGCCACAGGCCGGTCCACCTAAATATTCTCTTTCAAAGCTTTCAGCAGCATTAGATCTTCAGTAGTGGCTTGTGCATAATTTCCTCCTCTAGCCATGAGTATATAGGCGATGACATAGATGGCTAATCTTTCATCTTTCTTCATTCCTCCAGTCTTGTAATTTGAATAATCCTTGCAATCATTGGCATTTCTCAAATAATTTTGATATTTAGTAAACTTGTTGAAACCGTCTATCCCTAGATGACATTTTTCTCCACCAATCTTTAATCCACCAACAACACTCCAGACTTCATTAGTCAGTTTGATGTCTACCTGTTTTACACGAGAACAGAGAATACCATTTTCAACTTTTAAGTTGCAGTAGAAAACCTTCACCATGTCTGGATACCAGGGGCTCGTCATTTCAACAAATTTCTTTAATCCTTGGCGCTTAAGCCATCCTTGAAATAGAAACCCTTCAACCTTGAAAAACTTCAACTTTAGAAATTTATGTGTCACTAAAATTCTTCTTTTGCAACAATCGATATATTTAGACTGCGCTTCATCATCGCTGATCTAGCTATGTAATTCAGACAACCTTCTGGTATTTCTTGAAGTAGTATTTTTGAACCTTCTTCTTGGTGTGGAGCTTGAAGTCGTTGTGATTGCAGAAGAATGAGGGTTTTTCTCAAGAAGATCGAGGATACAGGAATAACAAATCAAAGAGAATAAATGTAGTAACCCATGATTATCAAAGTTTTATAAACATATCAGGTGTAGATAAAAATATAGAGGGAAAATTTCGACAATATTTTCGCACCAAAGAAAGATTTAAAAAATTCAGACACATTTAGTGAGAATATAGACAGTTGAATCTCTAATGAGTCTGATTAACAGAGTGTACAAGGCCTAGTTGTATGAATTATTAAAGTAGTTGACTGGGACACATGAAAACAGAGGTTTACATACAATCAATCAATCATTCACTCAGACAAACAATTCATTCATGTGATCACACAACAACCAATAATCAATTCAAGCATAATGCAGTAGATTGATAAAAATTTACCAATTGTAGATTCTCAAGAAAATGATTTTAATCCAGATTGATCCATCCTTGAGATCACACTGCATCAGCTTTGTATCCTGCAAAACAAATTAAGATTTGGTTGCTGGTACCCATTTAACTTTGGGTCCATGATTGTCAGTCCTTGTTACTTGTTCCTTTGGTTTCCAAACATATATTTTTTTAGGAACAACAACATTTCTGTAATAAAAATTTCTAACAGTATGACCAACACAATTACAATAGAAACATGCATTTTTAGCAGGTTCGCTTAAATCAATAAATCTCTTAGTATTGGTTCTGCTAGATTGAGCTTTGTAACCTATTCCTTGTATGTAAATAGCTCTGCCAGATGATTTTAGTACAACATCTAAATTGTCTCTTCCTTGAGTAAAATTGCTAGCATGCTAGTTAAGTAATCTATCTTTTCAATATGTGCAGGACAATTTTCACAGATTTTATCTATTGTAACAATTTCAATCTTAACATTCTTAGCAGATAACAAAGCTTCATTTAACTCTTTTTCTAATCTTTCATTCTCAACAACAAGGTTATTAATTCTATACTCATAATCTCTTCTTTCAGAGCTTAGTCGATTTACCTTGTACTGCAGTTGCATGGCTTCAGCATGCAGTTCTTTGAATGCATCTTGCAGCAGATCATCTTTGATTTCCACTGGTTCATTTGAGATGTCTGCATCACTGTCATAATAGTCCCATGTTACTCCATTTATATAGCACAAATTTGATTCCTCATCTTGATCAGCATCTTCATCACTTGAGCTTTCAGAATCTGTATTCTCCCAAGAATTGTATGCTCCTTTTCTTCTCAGATTTTTGCCTTTAGGGAATCTTTTCTTTCCTTTCTACTTCGGCTGTAATTCAGGTTAATCAGGCTTTATGTGTCCTTCCTTTCCACACTCGTAACACTGGACAGTGTTTTTGCTGAAGCTATTCTTTTTACCTTAACCTGCATGGTTAGACAGTTGACTATCATTTTGAATAAGTCGGCTAAAATTTCTTACCATCAAGGTCATCAATTCTCTTTTGTCCATGTCTGTTTCTGAGTTATTCTTGCTTGAAGCTTTCAGAGCAATGGACTTCTTCTCTTCAATCTCCTTTTCATCCTTCAATCTACCGAGTTCCAATTTTTGTTCACGTAACTTGCCAAACAAGGTAGCCATGTTCATCATTGTGAGATCTTTTGATTCAGAGATTGCTGTGACTTTTGGTTGCCAATTTCTGTTCAGACTTTTCAGAATCTTGATATTGATTTCTTCTTTATCAAAGACTTTCCCGAGAGCCATGAGATGATTTACAACGTGAGTGAATCATTTCTTCACATCATAGATGCTTTCACCAGCTTTCATTCTGATCAATTCGTACTCTTGTATTAGTGAATTATTTCTTGCTCTCTTTACTTCATCAGTGCCTTCATGAGTTACCTCTAAGACATCCCACATTTCCTTTGCGGATTTGCATTGAGATATCCTGAAAAATTCATCAACAGTTAGTGCAGAGGCAATAATATATCTAGCTTTAATATCATACTGAGATTTTCTATTTTCATCAGCAGTCTCCTCAGTAAAAGGTTTCAAAACAGTTTCTTTCTCAACAGTTTTTGTAGGCACAAAAGGTCCATTTAAAGTAGCATCCAAGATGCCTTTGTCTTGGGATTCAAGAAAGATTGCATTCTAATTTTCCAAAAAGGATAATTTTCACCATAAAAAAGAGGTGGTCTGTTTGTTGAAGCACCTTCACCAAAAGTTTGAAAACAGGAAGCCATCCCCAGGTGTATAGTCGAATCAGAGAAAAATAGAGTCGACTAGTTTTTCCAATATTTTATGAAAACCAGCTCTGGTGCCAATTGTTGGAAAACAGGTTGGCTTCTTTCTTCACCAAGAGGAGGGGTGAATTGGTGTTGTTTCAAAAACAAGTTCTTTTCGCAATCTTGAAATCAAAGTCGTAAAGCTTTTTAAACTTTCTTGAAATGCAAGTAATCAGAATATGTATGCAGCAGAAAATACATAGTTGACTGCGTAAAGAATAAAGTCGACTGTAATGTAAAAGATAAGGGGTAGAGAAATGCAAACACATGTTTTTATACTGGTTCGGCCAACAATGCCTAGATCCAGTGTCCTTCCAACCGAGGAAGCAAATGCACTGTAATGGTTGCGATTTTTACAACAAGGAATCTATAGAAGACCTCTACGTCAAAAATATAAATCTCTTCTCTAACCCAAAACCAAAATATAGGCAATAAACCAGCAAGACTTGCAGCAAGAATCCCCTCTTCTGTAATCTGCCAAAACCACTTTGAACAATCCTCAAAGTGCACTATCCCTTGGAATCAACAGGTCAAAAACCAGTAGTCTTCACGGATGCCAAGCCGCATAATCAATTCCAGTAGTCTTCACAGATGCCAAACCTTCACGATCAATGACAGAACACCTTCTTGTGGAGATATTGATCACCACCCTAAACCCTAAACCCTAAACCCTAAACCCTAAACCCTAAACCCTAAACCCTAAACCCTAAACCCTAAACCCTTTTTTAACTTACATACGGATAATCCGTGTATAACTTACATACGGATAATCCGTGTATAACTTACATACGGATAATCCGTGTATAACTTACATACGGATAATCCGTGTATAACTTACATACGGATAATCCGTGTATAACTTACATACGGATAATCCGTATATAAATTACATACGGATAATCCGTATATAACTTACATACGGATTATCCGTATATAAGTTACATACGGATAATCCGTATATAAGTTACATACGGATAATCCGTATATAAGGTACATACGGATAATCCGTATATAACTTATATACGGATAATCCGTATATAAATTATATTCAGTACAGTCAAATGAATATCAAACTTACGCATTTCCAAACACAAATCATAACACCTGCCCATTATTATATCCATTCATTCATTTGACATGTTAAGTCTTAACATAGAGACAAGCATTTAACATTAATTCATAATAAAAAAGTTTACAACATTGTCAATTAGAACAAATAAAAGTTGAAATAAGTTCTCCAGAGAATAAGTTTGAATCCTAGATGCCCTACTCTAAAAACATAACTAGTAATTTTTTTGATAACGATCATGTTGTGGTTGATCCATTTGTGGTTGATCCTGCTGTGGTTGATCCTGCTGTGGTTGATCCTCCTGTGATTGATCCTCCTGTGGTTGATCCTCCTGTGGTTGTTGTGGTTGTTGAACATTAGTTTGTGAAAGAATTTGGGATTGAAGAAATTCTTGTGCAGCTGCTGCTGCAGGAGGCGGAAGGTAATGCAATATGGCGCCAATAAAACCTTCAAATTTATAATTCATCTGCCGAAGTTGCTGAAGTTGCTCATCATGGGTTGATACTATATTTTGAAGGTTAGAAATGTCTTGCACAATCGGTTGTTGAGAAGAAGACTCCTGTGTCTGTTGTATGTAACTATCGACACAGTCATCTCTACCACTGACATTTCCAATGCCATATACCCGTCCTTTGTACCTTCCACCAGCAACCTCCAACCAGCATTGATTCCTCAATCTTTCCTCATCTGCAGGGTCTAGGGGAGCAGTAGCTGAAGCACCAACAGATCCAGTCTCAGATCTTATTTGAGAAAATCTTGCTTGAAACTCTTCCTGTTAAATGAATATATATGATTATCGTTAAATAGATAGACCAAATAAGAATTAAAACCTAATAAAGAATATAATAGAGTTAGTAGAAACTAACATGTGTCCGCCTAGACCTTTCATCGACAAATTGGCCTGTTGATGCTCGAATATGTGTTTGTTGAAATTTTTCATCGACATGCATTGTCCGACCAAGCTCCTGTGACTGTAACCAAAGAAGATGTAAGTTGTTAGCAACAAATATTTGTAAAATTAATGAGTAGAAATGTAAAATAAAATTGATATGTCATCATACCAGACGAATAGCATGCTCATGCACGCTAATGGATCCTCTAGTGTGCAAACAACCACCCTTGTCAGATGTCCTGTTCTTCTTGGCGGTTTCACACTTTTGTCTATAAAGTGGCATGTTCCACTTCTCCAAAAGACTATTCCAAACCTCCTCTCCATCCAATTAGGTTTTTTCCCTAGTGTTCGAGCTTTTTTAAACATTTCAGATAATCTATGAGATGCTTTGGTATGGAAATTCTTTTTTATCTTTTCTTCATCCTCAATCCTCCATGATACCTTTCTCTGTTGACGAAAAACATGAATGTTAAATGGTTAGAATTCCAGCATCATGTGGTCGGACTTCAATTAGTCGGACTGCACATTCGTTTACAGCTTAAGCTAGGCTCAACAGTTAAACGCTATAGGATATATTTGAGACAATATACTATCATGCACTTCTTATCAATTGCCTGCAAATGAGGGTCCTTGTGATATCTAAGACGGGTGTAAGAAATTCACTTCTTGTTGCCCCTATGCGAACTGCATGTACTAGCCATATTGTTGATATGGTTGTTGATAGAGGATGTAATTGATTTAAATATTCAATTAAACATGTAATTGATTTAATTCAGTCAAAGCAAAGCATACAATTAATATACAGTTGATTTAGTAGAATTAGATTGAGAGGTAGTTTAATAGTAGTATGATACCTGACCTGACTTAGCTTAGTGACTTCAAATTTCTATCTCATAGTAGTGTAGTTTATCTAGTTTTTCTTAATCTGTTTTTGACTTTATTATTTACTAATCTAATCATTTTGCTGATGCATTCAGTTTTACTAATTTGTTTTTACTAACTAACTTTGTTTGCTGATTCAATCAATTTATTAACTTACTAACCTTACTATTTTTTTTCTATACTTGTTCAGTTGCTAACTCTACTAATCTGTAATAACTGTTTTTGCTAACCTAGTCAGTTTTACTAACTGTTTTTCCTAAGATAAACGCACTAACAGTTTGATTCTACTAACTTTTTCACTAATTAGCTAAGTAGTTCCAGTTTCTGATTTTTAGAATAGTTTTGACTTAGTCTCTTATTTTGCAGGTTTAACTAGTAGTTCCTTTTCTATATTCTAATTGGATTGATTCTATCACAATTCTTGTTATAATTTGATGTTGTTATAGATTTGACTTACTGAATTTAGTTTTAGTCTTTCTTCTTTAGTTTTCGTTTTCGTCACACGGAGCAGACTATGCAATTTAAGGGGTCATTTAGGTAGAGAAGTATGAAAAGATTGTACAGTTATGGTAAACATTTAGCATTGAAGGAGATATAGAAATAAGAGTTTCTAGAGAGGTTTAGAGGACTCTTTACGAATAGGTGAAGCCCACGATATTCATCTTTGAATTGTGGAGAACAAAACACAAGGATAAATCCAATTCAATGAAGCAGAAAACATTGTTACAACACAATTGAGGGAGCCTTTCAATCTCTAGAAGGGATACTGTTTTCTGCAGAACAGTTCTTACTACACTAAATCCAAATCATACAATTAACCACATTTACCAACATAAAACACCCAAACAACACTAGGTATAACAATTCATAGAAGGTTGAGGACATTTCCACCAATTAAAATCAATCATTCCAATCGAACTTCAAATCAAAAATTGAATTAAACACAAGTGTACCTTAAAACGCTCAAAGAAAACATCTCTGCGACTCTGAGGGATCTGTCCCCAAGTCACCCATGGCTCATCAAATTGTCCTTTAATGGTAGCTGTGATTGCTTTGGATGCTGTTTTTGTTGGATAAAACCTATACCAAAATAAAAGTCAAATATTAGAATAATACATTATACAATTACCAACATTAAATTCATTTTTTGTTACCCTCCTCCAACAGGTGTAATGATTGGACGATTGTTGGAAACATCTTCAAAATTTGCCGCTGAACTTGAATGTCGAACTCCATCCCCTGTAGGAGGTGTTGGTGCAACACTTGTGGGAGTTGTTGGGTTAGAACCAACATGGGGGGAGGGTGATGATCTCCATTGATCATTACCAACTTGTTGTGGACTAGGTGTGAAGGCAGGAACTTCCAATGAAGGTGGAATAAATGGTGGAGTAGTTGTCAAACCAGGAACTTGCAATGGTGGTGGAACAGATCTACCAGTCGAGTTAGAGGTAGGTGTAGATGGCTGACTAGTTGAACCATTTACATTATTGAAACGGGTCATCAACTTAATCTGATAAGATTTCTTCTTCCCCTTCTCCTTATTTGAGTTTCCTGAAGGTGGAATAGGAGGGTCACAACCACTTGTTGCCATACTCTTGAACATAAAAACAAAACTATTGGGTCAATATATTTTTAGAATTGAATGGAAAGGAAAAGTAAGAGAACAAGATGATGATGATGTTTTTGTTTGCCATTACTACACAATGAAGCAGAAAATAAGAATGCAAAATTAATCCACACATAACCATTGCATAATAAATTCTAATCAGCAAAATAAGTACTCAAACACAAAGGGTGTCGAAATAACATGCAAAGTGCAATTACATAAATGATTTCATAACTTCTTCTTGGTAAAACTCTAAAAGTATGGGTTTACGAGCACCCATGGGTACAACAAGACATCCTAACTCTATTCACTGCTAGATGTGTGAAATGAATATTCGTCCTCATCTTCACTTTGTCCCTCTTCACTGCATTCTTCTTCCGATTCACTTGTTTGAACATCCATATACCCTTCAACTGATGGTACATTGTTGGGGTCCACTTCTTGAAGACCGGCATCTATATCGTGCAATCGGATAACTTCTTCAACTTCAATGATGTCATTAACATGTGACATTTCCTCCACTTGGTATGGCACCTCGACTTCTACCTCATTAGAATCTATACGACCTCTAGGTTTTGTCTTTATTGCAACACACCAACCCCGTTTGTCTGTGCGTGATGCAGGATATGGTACATAATACACTTGTTCTACATTATGTGCAATTATAAAAGGATCAAACAAGACATATCTTTTATCCATTCGAATATCCACAATGGCATACTTTGAATCCACTCTTGTCCCTGTTCTTGATGGATCAAACCAATCACAATAAAATAATACAATCTTCTTTTCAATGGTTGAGGTATTGTACTCGAGCTCATATATGTGCTTAATGACACCATAGAAATCATCTTCACCCCCTTCTGTAAGGCCTTTAACATGAACCCCACTATTTATAGTCCTCTTGCCCTGGCTCCATGCATGGGTATGAAATTTATATCCATTCACAAAGTAGGTATGCCATTCCTTTACACATCTTAAAGGAGCAAGTGATAAATCTCTAAGATGTTGGTTCCTCACACTTAAAGGCTCGTCATGAACCTACAACCATAAAGTATTTGAAACTATTGAATAATGTAATGATTACATAATTAAGGAAGAAATGAATGAGGATTAATGATTCGAAGTCGTACTTTTTCCCTGAACCACAATGGGAAATTGGCATGTATGTATGCTGAACTGTTTGACTCAGAAATTTGATAGGTATGTAAGAATGAGTTGTTCATAGGTATGACAATATTTGGTCAATGTCAATTTAATAGATAACAACAACAACTTGAGAAAAGCAATGTATTTGGAGCCTTACTCAAGATAAGGTTGAACTTCATTGCAATTGATCAAGACATGAACATGAGCTCATCTCAATTCTTCGTCACTTAGCCAATGAGATGATTCCCTCCCGGAATGACGACCTCCTTGGTCAAACACTGATAATGTTTTCCTTTCAATTTCAATCTCTACTTCATTTCTATTTCTTTGTGGTGTTAACATAAAGTTCTTGAAGTAGTGGGAACAGAAATGAGTTGTTTCTTTATGCAAATATGATGCGCAAATAGATCCTTCAACCCTAGCTTTATTCTTAACTGAACGTTTAGCATATCCCATGAACCTACAATTTCAAAATAGGTATGTTAGGATCATGAAATATGGCATCTAAATTGAACAATACAACAAGATGTTGTCACCTTTCGAATGGGTACATCCACCTATATTGGACCGGTCCACCAAGTCTTGCCTCATATGGAAGATGTATAGGGAGATGTTCCATAGAATCAAAGAATGAGGGAGGGAATATTCTCTCCATCTTGCAAAGAATGAATGGAATGTTTTCTTCCATCTTCCGAAGGTCGACCTCATTCAATGTTGTACAACATAAATCTCTGAAGAAATGACTTACTTCTATAATGGGATTGAGAACATGAGTCGGTAAAGAACTAAACGCTATAGGAAGTAAGCATTCCATAAAGATATGGCAGTCATGGCTTTTCATCCCAATGATCTTTCCCCTATTCACATCAACACACCTTGACAAGTTAGAAGAATAGCCGTCAGGCATCCTAAGATCTTTCAACCAATGACAGACCTGTTTTGATTGGTCAACTGAAAGTGTATAATTAGCTTTTGGCTTGTACATCTTTCCATTAGTATGAGTTTTGAGCTCCAAGTCTTTTCGTCTACAATACAAACCTAAATCCATTCGGGCCTTTTCATTGTCTTTTGACTTCCCACTGACATTCATCACGGTATTAAAAATGTTGTCAAAGAAATTCTTCTCAATATGCTTGAAATCAAGATTATGCCTTAACAAATTATCCTTCCAATATGGTAGATCCCAAAAGATGCTCTTTTTCGTCCAATTATGCCACTCACCATATCCATCTATTCTTGGTGCACCATGGTTATCAGTTACTTTAGGATAACCATTAACTCTATTCCAAACTTCTGTTCCCGTCAGATAAGGTGGCGCGTCTTCCATGTCCACTTCCCCTTTTTTGAAAGCATTCCTATTTCTCCTAAAGGCATGTTCATTTGGTAAAAACCTCCGATGGGAGTCAAACCACGAATTTTTTCGCCCGTGATATAATCTAAAAGCCTTTGAATGCTCCATGCAATGTGGACAAGCCAATTTACCATGGGTGCTCCATCCAGACAGCATACCATAAGCAGGAAAATCATTAATTGTCCACATTAGCATCGCCCTCATGATAAAGTTTTGTCGCATTGAAATATCGTATGTTAGGACACCAGTCCACATCTTTTTCAAGTCATCTATCAAAGGCTCTAGGTATACATCAATGCCTACCTTTGGATTGTATGGCCCCGGAATGAGACAAGTCAAAAACATGTACGGTTTAGACATGCACATATCTGGAGGAAGATTGTACGGCGTCACAATTACTGGCCACCATGAATATGGTATATTTGACGACTGCACATATGGATTAAAACCATCGGAGCATAAACCAAGTCGAACATTGCGTGGCTCAATGGCAAAATCAGGATGTACTCTATCAAAGTGCTTCCACGCCTCTCCATCGCATGGATGACGCAAAACCCCATTTGACGACCTGTTGTGATGGTGCCATGTCATTTCTGCTGCAGTTTCTTTTGAGGCATACATTCTTTGGAGTCTTGGAATTATTGGCAAATAGAACATGGATTTAACAGGTACTTGTTTTTTAGAACTTCCTCCTGTCTTGTGTTGTTGATACCTTGGCTTCCCACAAAATTTGCATTCAACCAACGCTTCATCATTCTTTCCATAATCATTATCATAGAATAGCATGCAACCATCCACGCAACAATCAATCCTCTGCGACTGTAATCCCAGCTTCGACACTATCTTTTTTGCATCTAGTAAGTTTTCGGCAAACAAGATTTGATGGGTGTTGCATCCAGAACCATATTTGCAATGAAATCTAAGCATTGGTTAGGAATATTCCAATTCGACTTGCAAGCTAAAAGCCTCACACACATTGATAATTGGGAATCCGATGCTCCTTCATACAAAGGCGTATTTGCCTCCAACAAAAGGTTATAAAACCTTTGAGTTTCTTCATTTGGAGCCTCTTCCATGTTAGAAGAATTTGATGCTTGGAAGGGTTGTCTTTGCATAAGAGCATCATGCACCAGGTCTTCCATCGTCATAAGTTGTTCATTTGGTTCACCTTCTGTCTCCACACCCCTCGAAGTGACATCATTAACTAAATCATTTTCTGGCATGGTTTCCCCATGATCCTCCCAAATGAAATAATTAGGCTTGAAACCGTTTTTGTAGAGGTGAACCTTGACAACTCTTTCGTTCAGAATCTTTGTACAATCGCACTTTAAACATGGACATCGAAGCCCTCCATCTCTTCGATAACGTTCTTGTTCACAAGCTTTAATTATAAACTCTTCAACACCCAATACGAATGACTCTTTCAAAGCACCTCTTCCTCTATAGCATTTATCATACATCCATGAACGATTTGGTGGAGGATGATCCATTTTCTATATACAGAACAATTAATGAAAAATTAGTCAATAAGCTTGTATATTAGGACACTTGCCCTAAATAAATTGTTCTTAAACAATAACCTAAAATAATTTAGCCTCTCTATCTTACTGTGTTCCAGAATTCTTTGTTGTTTTTGTTGGAATGGCCAACCGGATTTTCAATTCTATGTGAGTTGAAAGCATGATTTGGGATAAGTGTCTAAGATAGTGTATATGTAACGCTTGTTAGCCGTACATAAATAAGATTCATAGAAATATAACCAATTCTATAACCAATGCTATAACCAACGCTTGTTACTGTTCATGAAAACAATATATTGTGACTTGCTCTCCTTGTGAGATTGGGTACACGGCTGGTAGTATGGGTGCTTGCCAAGTGCTGTTGCTAACCACTTTGTTTGAAGAAATAAAGATAAGGATTGAGGAAAGCATTTTGTTGACAGTGGACAACAAGTGAACAATAAGTTTGGTCCTAAAACTGTACTTCTGCAAATATTCAAACTCTTATTTCAAGTATGAATGCTTATGAACAGTTTGCTATGAATTATAAATTACCCTTTAACCACTTGTTTTTTATCAATTAAGTAATTAAAAAATGTGTAACAGCAGGGTCTGGGTTGTGTAGTTGTTAATCACGGTAGTGTCACACACTAGAGGTCCAAAAGATTATCATATCAGTAAGGCTTGGTGTATGGCATAAGAAAAAAGGACACGGATGGCAGTATGATCAGAGAGTGGAGGAGGCAGTTCTGAAGGATAATTGTTGTACCATTGTTGTATTTTCTAAAATAAAGAAACATTGTTCTTTGTTGTCTTTGTTGTTCTGGAGTTAAACCAGAAATGTGTTCCAGGTTTCTTGCTCTTAAGAAACCTAAGACAATAACTATAGGAGTGGTGGTAGGGACAATGGTATTGATGGGGCAACAGTGGTTATCAGTGATGGGTATTGATGGTACCAAGATGACTAATTTAGTCACAATAGTAACATATCAGGCTCTCTGAAGACAATCACCATAACATTGAACATTAAGATCATACAAAGATAAAAGCACAGATTACTGAGGGGGGAAAAACCCCACAGTAAACAGATAAAATAACATATTAATGAACACATACTCTTAAAGCATATTCACGTTATATGTTTGAATGTAAATAAACTCTATCAATGACATAGGTATGCATTATATATAAGTTCAAATGTCAATACTCTTACCTTTTCTCTTCAAAACTTACTTCAGAAATTAAAAACAAGCAATTAAAGAAACCCAAAGTTGCAAACCCTAGCAAGCCTCAAGATCCCTAGCAATTAAAAACAGCTTAAAATCAATATATTACTAAGCAGAGAAAAATTTTTAATATAAGGCTGCTTTTAGGTATATGTAACAAAGCTTTAAAATTATACCTCCACATGTCCAGCATGAAAGAGATCAAAAGCACCACCAATATATACAATGGGAGAATAAGGTCCTGGACCCTGCAATAGAGACAATAAATTAGAGGCCAACTACTACTCTATAGTTTAAGTACATTTAACATCCTCGCTCAACTCGTATATAGCATGTATTCCAAGCACAAACCACTCCACCACTCTTATTTGGGCTCAACGCTCTAAGCGGGGACCGATTCCCCATACCATCACACGTGTAACAAATCTCCATCTCTCCTTTGCCAAAACCAAACACGTGTACTACAGGACCATTAATAAGTAGGACAATCTCTGCCACCTAAAAATGACAATGTTCCTATTTCACAATCCTCCCCATGCCATCCAGATTCACAATAATTGCTTATGTGTTTGTTTAGTTTATAGTAAATGTTTCATACTTAATCAGAGAAGAAAAAGGAAGAAATAATGATAATGAAATTGAAACGAGTGTGTACTTAATCCCACAATTAACATATAATAGGTCATGGGTCTGATATGATCCACTTGTTCATGATGTTCCCATAAGAAACATTTTATTTTTCTTACTGTTGGCAGTTTTTAACTACTAGGTTGGGTTTGGTGGGATGGAGAAGTGGAATATATTAAAAGGGTTTGGTTAGCCAAAGAAACAGAAAGAAGACAATTGGCAGAAAAGTGGTGTTGGCTTTAGGTTCTGGCCAATATTTGAAACTATAAAAGTGTTAGTTTATTTCAACTTAGACATCAAAGATAGATAAATCTGGTGGACTCCATGTTTCCACGTCCAACACAAATTAACAGCTTAGCGTAGTCAAAGGTTGGAGCCATGTTGGTGTCTCTATTCCAAATATATATGTTATTCCTCCCATCAAACATCTCCTTTTCAGTGGATTCCAACTCTTCATTCAACCATATACATTCCCTAACCCAGTTCTAAACCAAAAGTTTAACCTTCTTTGTCCTCCTTGCCAAGTCAATTTAATTCCAAACCCTCCCATCTCATTTATGAGATTCCCTTTCACCCTGACGGAATTACTTCATGCCCAAAAAAAAAAACAAAAAAGAAGATGCTTCCTTACAAGTTAACCACCAATTATTCCACCTCTTTATTTTCCGCATTCATAAATTAATCAATTTCCAAAATTTAAAGATTGTATTATCTGATATTGCCACTGCAGGTAAGATAGAAAACAAAAACAAGCTTAGAGATGCTGCTCAAGAGGTATATATCAATTTCTCAAACTATATTACTTAGTTGTTTCATCTTATCGATTAATTTTATCATCATAAAAATGATGATGTGTTGTGGAATGAATCATTCAGGAACCATTTGTGAGAATTGGAGCTGGTCACGTGAGGAAGATAGGGGAAAAGAAATTCAGCAAAAGGGAGGTGAAATATGTTGCAGATGGAGAGACTTCAAAGATTTCAGGTGCAACCTATTCTGATGGAATATGTGACTTTGATGAAAGGGAGGGAGATCATAAAATAGTAAAATGTAAAAGGAGGAAAAATGTAAAAGGAGGAAAAATGTTAAACCAAGAAAGCTGAAAAGGGATGATTTTGTTGCTTTCACTGTTTATTATCAAGGACCCAGGCACCATATTCCAAAACATAATTGAGTGAAAGAAAAGCATTGAAATCCCTTTCTGACTTGTGAGTCTAGATATAGCATCACTAATCTCAGAGTCCAAAACTTCCTTTCTAAATTTCATGTACATAAATATATGTTAAAATTTCTATGAATAAATATGCAACAAGTTCCTAATCTTTGAAGTCCAACACACCCTTTTGTTTTTCTCTTTGATGACAATTGTAATTGTTTATGCTATTTATTTTTCTGTCCAGTCATATATTATAGTGTGTTATCTAACATTTACCAAAGAAATTATACTTATGGTTCCTCATATGTTTTGCTTCCATTCTGCAGGTAACGATAATGATGGTTTGAAGCCTTCTGGATCACCAGACCAAAAAAATGAGGCTCAGGTTCTACTCACTGATACTAGGCTAAAATTTCTGTTTGAATAAGTATAGTTTATAAACTGAGTATTTCTTTACAATAAATTAAACCTGTTTCTTTCAAAACCATTGCAAATAAAGACAATATATATATATATATATATATATATATATATATATATATATATTATGCATGCAAAACATATTAACTTTCATAATGGGTTCATCTTTAGCTATATTTATACAGATTAAGTTGATATATACTTAATTTTCATGCAGATGTTTGTGATAATGGAGCCAAAACAATATTTCAAATCCACCAAATTTGTTATCAGAAGAAGTATTTTTACCAGCACGAAGAAGTCATGTTCACAATATTGCAATTATGTATCACCTAAACAAGAAATTTGTGAAGAAGCAGCCAAAGTTAGTGCTCAAAAAGACGAAACACAAAGATTTGTTGAGGCTGCAAAAAAGATTGCAAGCCTGATATATAAGGATTATAGGGGAAAACCAAGTCACAGGCCACCCATCAATAACCAAGAGCCTACAAATTGAGATTAGGAGTAATGACATGGATATATATATATATCTTGGTTCACAGTTTTTGCAGCAAGTTGTTATTTTAATTACCAACTACCTGGTATAATGACCTAGATATATATATATATATATATATATATATATATATATATATATATATATATGTATGATATAGGTTTTTGCTTTATATTAGAGTTTTTGATGTGGCATAAAGGTATGCAAAAACATAGGACTTGTAACAAATATAGTTGTTCATTAATTTCAGTTAATACTAAAAATAGATATGTGTAGAACTCATGCAGTTGGAGAGTGTTGTAATTAAGTGTTCACTGGAAAACTCTCTTAACTCTGGAAAAGACATCTTTACAAAGAAAACTCAAACCGCTTATAAATCCTTCAGAATACCAAATCAAATATAACCATTTCTAATAATGAAAAACATTATAACCAAATCACAGCATACCGAATAAAATGCAACAAATAATCACAGTTTTGCAGAAAGCACATATACTAAACATAGGTTAGTGGAGACCTAAGAAATCACACCATAGACAGGACAAGCGCACCATACACACATGGAACAAACAAAATAAGATAGGGGAAAAGTCACCAGTAAACATACCTTGCTTCAATTGATCTTTTGCTTGACTCTACAACACTTAAGCCTTCCCAATGACATATCCCAGACAGCTCAACCACTTAAGGACATGTATGGAAGTCAAAAACAATCAGATTAGGGTTTCCGAAATTAACGTATTTAGCAATTATTTAACATGACTTACCAATTCAAGAACTCCGCAACAACTACGGTCCACTACCACACAACTAGGGTTTCAATAGGGGCCCAACTCCGGTTCCACACAACTACGGTTCCAATGAGGGAGGAGAACAATAGCACAAACAAGAACGGTCGGCGAATGAGAAGAAGGCTCGACGACGGTGACAACACAAGAACGAGGTTCACAACACAAGAATGAGAAGAAGTCTTGACGAAAGAGCAGAAGCCTTCACAATAATGGTTGCAGTGAGTGAGAATGATGGTTGCAGTGAATGGCAATGAGAGGGGTCGAGAAAGAGGCTATGGAGAAACAGGCTAGGGCTCGAGAAGGGGACAAAGTTGGCTCAAGGGAATGAGTCAGAAAAGTGAGAGAAGAGTCTTCTAATCAGATTATATTATTAATTTTTATTTTTTTATTATTTATTAACTTCATATCCGTATGAAAAATCAGCGAGTAAACATTTTTCCATTTACATACGGGCTTACATATGGACCTATCCTTCGCAAAGTTCCCGCCAACACGCGCCAATATTACTCGCCGATATTATATACGGATAATCCGTATATAAAGCTTTTTGCACATTATATACGGATATTTCCGTATGTAAGGCTTTTTCCCAGATCCGTATATAATATCCGTATATAATATCTATATTATATACGGATCAAAATCCGTACATAATTATCCGTATATAATTCCTATTTTTCTTGTAGTGTAACCATGTTGCAGGAGGTACACATGAATTTTAAAAACACACACCCACGGTGGAAGACAAGGGTGTCAGTATACACAACAGTTTGAAGATCAATAGGCACCAGCTGAACCCACTCATCAACAATAACTGCTTCTTAGATCCAGCTGTGGAAGACATTTCCCTGCTCGATCAAATCTGGAGGATGAAGTAGTTCTTCCTCAAAACTTCCTTGCTGGATCCAGTGATGGAGAACATCTCCTTGACAGTCCAAAATTGGCAACTTCCACCATGATCAGGGGAGTTTTCTTCTTTCCCTTCTCCTCATTTTCCCACTTGTATTGCAGTTGTCCATGATCTGTTGACTGTTCTGATTTCTGATTTTATGCTTGTGACACATTGGGGATACTGTGTAGTTTAAGTGTGGTCTATTGGAGGAGATTTCTTTTTTCTTTGTTATTTTTTGTTTTTCGTGTTAAATTTTTTGTTTTCTAGGTAGTTTTTGTTGTGTGTTGTGTACAATTTTGCATGTTTCTCTTGATTTCTGGACTTTGTTTAGGTTGTAGATGTGTCTTTCACTTCATTGATACTCTTATGGTTTGAAATTCTTGCTTTTCTTTGCTTGGAAAGATAATTATGATGTTTGAGAGGTTGATTTGATTGTGACAATTACCTTGTTTGAGATTTAAGCCACTTTATGTTCTTTCTTGTGTGTGATATGTCTCTTGATTGCTTGCGCATATGCCTTGGCTTGACTTTTGTTGATAATTCTTGATTGATATGCATGTTTGGAAGTGATAAAGGCATTTTTGTTCTTGAGCCTCTCTAGCCAAATAAGCTTACCTTGTTTTAATCCCTTGATAACCCCTTTTGAGCCTATACTTTCCCCATTTATTTGTTTTGAAGCTCATACACTAGCCCTAAGTGAGAAACCATGATTACTTGAACCTTAGGGAATTTTGGAGCTTTGGAATTGTTTTGGGAACAAGTGTGGTCTCCTTGGGGATTTTGATGAATAGGCTAGTTGGTTCCTTTTATTATTTTTTTTTTGTAAATATTTTATGTATCTTTTCTCTTGCAGTTGCATCCTAAATAGAGAAAAAAAGAAAAGAGACAAGATGAGAAAAGAAAAAAAAAATAGCAAAAAATGAGAAAAATAAAAAAAAAATAGCAAAAAATGAGAAAAATAAAATAAAATAAAATTTGTGAATAATGGAGTCAAGAAGAGGATTCAATTAGAGGTTTTGGGTGTGATTTGATTGTGTTTTCACTTGTTCCCTATTGCTCCTCTATTCTTTTTGGTTTGTAATTTCTCATCCATATGTTATACTCCCTTGCCCTTGGCCCCATTACAACCATGAAAAGACCTTTTGATTTGAACATGCATATTTTTTGAGTGTTGATATTAGTGGCTTGCCAAGTCTGTTTGTGCTTGCTTTCTTGAGTGCATTGAGTTGACATTCTTTACCTTAGACACTTGAGAGAAACAGTAAGAGTGCATCTGTGAGGTTTTGTTACTTTTGATTCACCTCTTGAGCTGATTGATCATTTTGTCATGCCTTGAATTGCTTGGATGATTTCTGTGAGTATCTGCTTTCTTTGATTCTGTGTGAGATATTGTCTACTGCTTTTGCTTTGTCTAGATTTCTTGAGGACCATAATTCTGTTTGTTTCTTTCCTTGTGAGTCTCTGTTTTCTGTGTCCTGAGTTTGTGTCATACCTTTGATGTCCTCTGAACTGTTCCCTGATTTGAGTCTTGATTTTTCCTAAGAGTGCAAAAGACTAAGTGTGGTCTATTTTAATGAGTCAATATTTTCTTGACTTCACTTAGCTTATTGTACCAAATTTAATCAGGAAATTGTGCTTGAATGTCTAGTATTTTTCCATTTGTGCTAATTGTGCTTAACTTGATCAGAAATTCTTATTTTAATTAATTTGAATTATCTGAGCTAATTATATGCATTATTAATTGCAGGGGAAATTTTGGAAATACAATTTGGGGCCTTTAGAGGTTAAATGAGCTAAAATGAGAGAGAAGGTGCTGATTTCAATTTTTTTTGGGTGCACATGGAGATGGGCTGGAATTGGAGAAGCATCTTGTTTTTTTCTGAAAATAAAAACCAAAAGGCAGCCTGCAAATCCAATGGGCCACGACCACAAGGGAAAAGGATGTAACGGCCTGCTTTGGAAAAATAGTTACGTCCACGTGAAGCAGAAAAATGAGCACAAGCTCACGCTCAATTGGCTTGAGAAATGAGATGTGCACACTGATTTCATTGTTGAAAGAAGGAGGCGTTGATTTGTTTTTGCTGGATAATGAAGCATACGGCCAAGAGCAGTTGTCACACCTAAAAGATTTTCTTTTATATATTGTGTTATGGCTGAAATAAAAAAAAAAGCAACAGGGCCCATGAAAGCATCAAGCGTCCAGTTGGTTGGAGAAAGAGAGCAGCAGCTGGTCCAGCACGTGACAGCAGCTTTGGAGCACACAGACGCTATTTCATTTTATTTCAGCAAGCACGTCACAAGCTTCCAATACATGCGCTGAACTTGGGCTGGAATTGGTGAAATAAAGAGGGGAGAAGCAAACAGCTGCAGTCCACGTTCCAGCACAGTTTGGGCAACAACTTAGGAAGCAGGTCCAGCAGGTGTGTGTTTGGATAGCTCGGTCCAGCAATGGGAAAAAGAAGTGGAGCATCCAACAACGTCCCACAAATAGCCCAAGCAGCACGTCCAGGAGGTGCAGATGGTGATTCCAGCTGGAGAAAAAGAAGTAAATAGGACAGCAAGCGACCAAGAATATTAGTGCTTGCACCAAGAATATATAATTGAATTAAGGTTTACTCATTTTATGTGATTTTCGCTTTTCAAGTGTTTTTAGTTTATTGTTTTCATGATGAATAGCATTTCATTTTTTTTTCACTCAAGCTTTGCATTTTAATAGTTTTAATTTTTTTTTTGGATATTTATCTATTGAATTGTCTGGTTTAATGTTTCTGTTCACTATGTTGTCTGTTATGTTTGATTGCGTTAATTTAGTTGAGATGTTAGCTTAAGTTAGTTGGTTGGTCGTTAATAAAATTACTGTTTCCTTGAGATTTCTCGGACTGTGCTTATGTTCATTATGCTCTACCTAGCATTCTATGAAATCTAATTGTGTTCTTGCAATAAGTATACGCTTAGTTGCCCAATTGGTGATTGCATCTTCGCTTAGTTGATCGATTTGTATAGAACACATTGGATGGAATAGGTGTATTGCGTTCGCTTAGTTCGTGATTATGATAGCATGATTAGCCTTCGCTTAGTCGGTTAACTATGCTGGATTAGAGGCTAGAGTAGTTTATTCATGAGACCTTTGCACTTTAACTGCCATGTTGTTGCTCTGATTTAGCTCAATATTTAATCTGTTGTGTGCTTTTGATTCGGTATACGCTTAGTTTCCTAATCGGTGTTTAATCTTCGCTTAGTTGATTAGACTGCATGGTGCATGACTGATTGGATTTGAGCATTGCATTTGCTTAGTTTGCAATTCTGAAAAGCGAATTAGCCTTCGCTTAGTTGGATGATTCATGTTGGATTTGGATTAGAGTAGTGTGTAGTTGTTGTTAATTTGTGATTGGAAGCATAATAATTGCGTTAATGACCAACCGTTTTTATTCTGTATTTGATTCTGTTTTACATTTCTGTTTACATTTGTATTGCATCCGTGCTTTAATTTAATTCATTCGCATTCACAAACCCTTCACAAACCCCCCCACTTCGTGTTAGACCTAATTCTTGAGGCATCGTTTGGTCCTTGAGAGACGACCTATGATTCACTTCCTAGTCTATATTGCATTCTTTATCCACATTAAATTTGCATGGTGTGAGACACCCATCAAATTATCTTGCTGCAGAGAGGTGTTTTATATTTTGGTTAGAGGGTTAGAGAGGTGTTTTATATTTTTGACGTAGAGGTCTCTATAAAAGCCTTGTTGTAAAAAACTTGAACATTATAGTGCATTTGCTTGTGGATTATGGAAGGACACTGGATGTAGGCATTGAGGTCGAACCCGTATAAAACCTGCGTTTGAATTCTCTATCCCTACTCTTTTACATTAAGTCAACTTTACTGTTTTTTTAGTCAGTTTTACTTTTTCCGTTGCACTGACATTTTTCATTCCTTGTGATTCAAGAAACTTTGAAAAGGATAATAGTTTGCGAAAAAGATTTTAAAAAGACTCCGAGTTTGAAACCTCACCAATTCACCCCCCTCTTGGGGTTGAAACGAAGCCAACCTTATAATATATAGGTGATGGCTCACAATGTATGAAACAAGTGCTTGAGATAAAGTTTGATTGAGATATTGAGCAGGGTGTTTTTCTGAATTCTGGGACTTGTGAGTTTACCTGTGTAAGTTTTAGGCTTCAGAGTTGTTTGTAAATAATATCTATTACTTTGGAAGCATGAATAATTTTGCCCAAATTTTCTGTGATTGAACTACTTGCTTGCAGGTTTCATATGATTGTTATGACTCCAACAAGTGTACTGAATCATATGAAGTAATATAAACATGCAAGACAAAAAATAAACATGCAAAAGTTGATCAATTGACCAAAAGAAAATACGCAGGTGAATGATGTATGAATGAATTATGTTGTTGGGGTTTATGATTTCATCCTATCCACTCTCTTATATTTAAGCATTCTACTCCTTCATTAATGTCAATGCCACTTTCTAAATTACCTTAATCCCAATGTCTTGGTGAAAAGAGCCTACTCCTAATTACTAGTTTACAATGTCTTGTCTCCCTAGTTACCAGCCTATTCTTAAAGGCAATCAGTCCTCCTATCCCTATGTCTAGGTAATATTGCTCCCGAGAGAATTCCCCCATGTCTAGATCTACCCATATGTGTCCATAAAGATAAAATCAAAGATCATGTTGTTGAATGAGTTAAGCAAAGCATGCATAGATTAAAGAGGAAAAACTATAACAATTAATGAAATAAAGCATATAAATTAAGAATCAATTCAATATATGAGAGTTTCAAAGGATTACATCAATTCCCCAACAACAATGGAGGTTTAGTTCACCATAAACATGGTGAAACTAGATGAAAATAATGAAAAGAATGAAAACAAAAACCCTAAAATTTGTAGATTAGAGCTCCTGCATCCAAATCTGCCTCCAAGGGGTGAAGAAAGTGTTTCTACGCCTCTTTCTATCAAAAGATACCCCTTCTGGTTCGTGCAAATCAATATAAAGCTCATAAAAATAATAGAAAATTGGCCTAGGCCCAAGAGATTGGCGCTAAGCGTTGGGATACTGTTAAACCCTTGGCAAGTGTACCAGATCGTATCAAGTAATAATAAATGGTAAGTCCAAGTATCGTTTTCCCAAGAGACTCATGCCACTAAACTGTTGTGCTTTTGCATAACCAATCAAGACTATAAAAATAATATTTTGGGATTTTTGGATATAAAGTACGGAAAAATAAACAGGAATGCAATTTGATGTTTTGAGGTTAATTCACTTATTTATCATATTGTCATGCAAACTTTCTTGGTCTACCCTTAACCTAATTCGTTGGTGAAAAGAGCCTATTACTAATTACCGGCTTGTTATCCCTAGCCTCCCCTAGCAATTAATAATGCATGTTAAACGAAAGCAAAATACAATTGATCGTCCTACCCCTATCCCTAGGCGGTATTAACATAATCAAGGAATTCCCCCAGTTCATGACATTACTATACGTTCCCATATCAATAAAGACAAACAACAGTTACTGAATGAGTTAAACGATAAAAGCATTAAATACGGGAAAGGAACCCAACAATTGATAAATCAAGCATATGAAATAAATAAGAATTTGGATAAATGACAGTTTAGAGGTTACATCTTTCCCCAACAACAAATAAGGTTAGTTCTCCAGCGTCATGGAGAAACTAGGTGAATAATGGAATGAAAGAGATAGAAACCCTAAAAAGGAGAAAAAGAGAGTTGTCACCATCTCCAAATCTGCTCCCAAAGGGGTGGAAAGTGTGTTTTTGTGCCTAATCCATCAAAAGATACATTCTATAAGGTGTCTAGGTCTTTAAATAGGCTATAAAAATAACAGAAAATAGGTCCAACCCCATTTCTGGTTGACTTTTTCTAGATTCTGGATGACTTTTCAGCACTTTGGTCAACTCTAGTCAACTTTTCAACATTATGGTTGACTGGTTGACTTTTCTGCACTTTATTTGACTTTTCTGCACTCCGACCATTTGATACTTCAACCTTTCTTTCAATTCATTTCAAAAACCTACAAAATCAAGGGAATTTAATGATAAAATCATAAAACATGTCCAACTCTTTAATTCACAAAACTAAAGAAAAATCATGAGTCAAAGCAAGTTTCTAAGTCAACAAGGGTGCATTTGATATCAAAATTAAGTATAAAAATAACGGTTTTTCAACCGTTATCACAACCCCAAACTTGAAACTTTGCTTGTCCTAAAGCAAACAAGATGAAACTTAGTTTTTCACAAATCAACACAATGGTTCAATCACATTCGAAAACTTTTTTTTCTTTCAAGACAAGTAATCACTCAAATCAACTCATCAATAGAATTTAGTCAAGATGTGCACATACTTTGATTCAAATTACTCATCATGGTGTTCACACAATCTCATACTCTTCCAACAGATGCTATTTTCATGAATGATCAATTAGCTAAGCATAAATATAATCATGAAGTCATGGAACCATTCCCTTACTATCTACATGTCACATAGAACAAAGTTGCCTTTCATTTGCCACAATCAAACATCATCACATACACATGTCATCACAAGGACTTTTCAGGGCTTATAATGTGGTTGGGCTAGCAAGGAAAATTGGTTTTTCTATATCACAAAACCCTTGAGTTAAGAGAGTTATCTATACATTTATAGATCAAGCACAAACTCTCTTTTTACCAATCTCACTTTCCCAACTTTCCATTTTCTTCACATTGAGCTTTTCTTTTCATGCTTTTTCTTTTTCTATCTTTTTCATCTTTTCTCATGCATTTTTTTTTTCAACTCATAAGCTCAATGCCTAACTTTTCTTTTCTTTTTAAATTCTCCCAACAACCCCAAACTTGAACCTTTAACAATACCCTAAAAAGATTTCTCAACCTAACTCAAGGCAAAGATTTTCAAAGCAAGGGTTCTCATCCTATTTAAGGCTTAGGTTCAAAAGGGTAGAACATAAGATGTTCTTTTTTGGCTAGAAAAAGGGCTTTTCAAAAACGGCCTTGATCATATAACACGTACATGCAATTCAATCAATCACAGAAATTTAGGCAAAATCATTCATGCTTCCAGTAGATAGCAAATATATCACTAAGAACTCTGGAGCTCAAAAACCTCACATAAGCTTATTCCAATCATTCAATCAAATACCTTACTTAGCCTCATAATCACAATCACAAAAGCACAATGCATCTGTTCATCCGCTTGTGAACCACCACCTGTATATCAGCATATTGTGCAATCTCAACATCATCAATATCAAAGCATCATCAAGCAATACCCATCATGCACAAATATCAATATAAAACCATTGCATCAGATATAGTTTCCAACCAAGTTCATCAATCCTACACTACTAAATAGAAACAAATAAATACAAAAACAAAGATAGAAAATCCTGTTCTAGTGCAAATAGCATCCATCCGTAAATGCTATCTTATCATCTTCCTCCATAGCTGGAGCTTCAGCTGCTTCAACTCTGATTCCTTCCTCTTGTTCCCCACAGTCTTGATCCTCTTTCCTGATGAGGAGGCTATCCCTGCATCAAGTAAAATTCACAAAACCATAAGAAATCTCATTAAACGTTAGTAGCACACAAAAGTTCTTCCAAGGAATGTGGAGGAATCAACCCCAAATAACTGGGCTCTCACAAAACCCCAAACTTGGATGAAAAAATGATAAAAATTGGGTTTTTAAGAGAGAGGATGATAAGAGAAGTGTTAGGAAATCTTTATAGGATTTTTGAAAGTGAAAGAGAGGTTATGGGATTGGTAAAGAGTGCTTGGGCAAACCTGAGGGGTAGAAAAATCAAACAATGGGCAAAAAGAACAAAACCCTCTTTTAAAACGCTTTGACCCCTCAGCATCGCCACTGCCCGGCGGTGGGCGCAGTTTACACCCCTCTCTTTTTTTCTTTTTAAAACATTTTAACCCTTTAAACCTTCAAATTGAACTTTCAAAATTTAATTTTTATGCAATTCCCAATCACTTATCTCACATATGCAACTAGAATAGGAATTAAAACATGCAAAAATCAATCAACTGGGTTGCCTCCCAGGTAGTGCTTGTTTAATGTCACGAGCCTGACCCAAACCTTTCTAGCACCCATCAGTAAGTGCAAACCTTACCATCACCCATCAGTAGGTGTACCTTCCTGTATCCTTCAGTAGATACCTAAATCTTCTAGCATCCCTCAGTAGATGCTATCCCAATGGCATTCATCAGTTAATGTTGTTAATGACATCCATTAGTAGATGTCTATTCACCATCCTCTTTCATAACAACATCAATCAGTAGATGTTGTAGAAGCATCCATGAGTAGATGTTATCACCACTGCCATCAGAAGCAGCATTTAACCTAAAAAATAAAATCAAATGAAATCAAATAAAAGAAAAGAAATAAAAAAAATTCAGAAACGGGGTTAGAAACTGGGTTGCCTCCCAGCAAGAACTTCTTTAACGTCATTAGCTTGACCTACTAAAGCCCAAACACCCATTAGTAGGTGTTGATATTCTATGCTGGCATTCTTCCTTCCTTCATGACACCAACAAAATCTCGAAAATTTCCTTGTCACCAACTCTAAGGATTCTCAATCTCAAGAGCGTTCTATTTGCTTTGATAGTCTAGATAACCGATAACCTATTCTTGAATTTCACTGGTGTGCCAGGTTTGGGTTTGTCACTTTTCACATCAGAGTGTTGGTGAACCATTTCTCCTTCCTTATCTGCCTCCTGATGATCTTGTGCTCCTGGTACAAATCTTATCTGCACACACTAAAGAACACTACACTAGAGCACAAAATTAGCCCAAAAAATAAAAACAGTAAAAGATATATTGTTTTTCTTTTAAAAAAATAAAAACAGTAAAAGATATTATTTTTTTTATTTTAATTTTCGTTTTTATTTTTTTATAAAAACAGAAAAATAAAAACAGAAAAATAAAAACAGAAAAATAAAAACAAAAAGATAAAAATAGAGAGATATTTTTGTTACTTTTTTTTAGAATAAAAACAGAAAGATAAAAACATAAAAAGATATTTTTGTTTTTGTTTTTGTTTTTTTTTAATATTTTTTTTTCAAAAAAAATAAAAACAGAAAAAGATATATTTTATTTATTTATTTTGTTTTGGAAACATAAAGAAAAATAAAAACAAAAAGATAAAAACAAAAAGATAAAAACAAAAAGATAGATAGAAAGATAGAAAGATGGAAAGATAAGGAGAAGAATGAGGAGAAGAATGTGGAGAAAAATAAGGAGAAGATATTATTTTATTTTATTTTCGTTTTTTTTTTATTTTTTATTTTTAAAATAAAGATAGAAAAATAAAAACAGAAAGATAGAAACAAAAAGATAGAAAGATAGATAGAAAAAGATAGAAAGATAGAAAGTCTAATCAGTTATGAATCACACAAATAGAATAGTTCTACCATGAGTCCCCGGCAACGGTGCCAAAAACTTGTTAAACCCCTAGCAAGTGTACCAAATCGTATCAAGTAATAATAAATGGTAAGTCCAAGTATCATTTTCCCAAGAGACTCATGCTACTAAACTGTTGTGCTATCAAGACTATAAAAATAATATTTTGAGATTTTTGGATATAAAGTACGAAAAATAAACATGAATGCAATTTGATGTTTTGAGGTTAAACTCAAAAGTGGATGGATGATGTTGATAATAAGAGATGGGTTTGTTGCTAGGATTCATATTTCACCCAATCACTCTCTTATATCTACTTTTCTTATTTAATTCGCTTATTTATCATATTGTCATGCAAACTTTCTTGGTCCACCCTTGACCCAATCCCTTGGTGAAAAGAGCCTATTACTAATTACTGGCTTGCTATCCCTAGCCTCCACTAGCAATTAATAATGCATGATAAACGGAAGCAAAATACAATTGATCGCCCTACCCCTATCCCTAGGCGGTATTAACATAATCAAGGAATTCCCCCAGTTCATGACATTACTGTACGTTCCCATATCAATAAAGACAAACAACAGTTACGAAATGAGTTAAACGATAAAAGCATTAAATATAGGTAAGGAACCCAACAATTGATAAATCAAGCATATGCAAGCATATGAAATAAATAAGAATTTGGATAAATGAGAGTTTAGAGGTTACATCTTTCCCCAACAACAAATAAGGTTAGTTCTCCAGCGTCATGGAGAAACTAGGTGAATAATGGAATGAAAGAGATAGAAACCCTAAAAAGAAGAAAAAGAGAGTTGTCACCATCTCCAAATGTACCCCCAAAGGGGTGGAAAGTGTGTTTCTATGCCTAATCCATCAAAAGATACATTCTCTAAGGTGTCTAGGTCTTTAAATAGGCTATAAAAATAACAGAAAATAGGTTCAAGCCCAAATTGATCATAAACATCGCAGAAAATATATCAAATCACGTCTGGTTGACTTTTTCTGGATTCTGGTTGACTTTTTAGCATTCTGGTCAACTCTGGTCAACTTTTCAACATTCTGGTTGACTGGTTGACTTTTTTACACTCTGTTTGACTTTTCTGCACTCCAACCATTTGATACTTCAACCTTTCTTTCAATTCATTTCAAAAACCTACAAAATCAAGGGAATTTAATGATAAAATCATAAAACATGTCCAACTCTTTTATTCACAAAACTAAAGAAAAATCATGAGTCAAAGCAAGTTTCTAAGTCAACAAGGGTGCATTTGATATCAAAATTAAGTATAAAAATAACGGTTTTTCAACCGTTATCAGATACCGCTCAACTGTAGGTTCGACACTCAGGAATAACGCTCAACGTTGACGCCCAGGCGATTGGGAGTGAGTTTATTGAAGAGACCAGTGCTCAACAGCAAAGTGGCGCTCAACAATGGCTGCAACACTTGATTTGTCCCCTCAGCGTTGGCGCTTGAGCGTCTGGCAAAGAACTCCTCAGCTAGTTTGGCGCTCAACGGTGAAGTAGTGATAAGCGCTGCCTGTGATTCTTCTTTTAAGCACTTTTTCACCTTCTCTTCAGTTTAGCTCCTTGCTACTTAATATCCTTCAACCAATTCATGATAAAACCTGCCAAAACAAGGTGTAAAAATAACGGTATTTCAACCGATTATCACAACCCCAAACTTAGAACTTTGATTGTCCTCAAGCAAACAAGATGCAACTCAGTCTTCCATGAATCGTCACAGTGGTTCAATTACATTCAAAGCTCTTTCTTTCAAGACAAGTAATCACTCAAATCAGCTCATCAATAGATTTCAGTCAAGATGAACACATGCTTTGATTCGCATTACACATCATAGTGTTCACACAATCATATAATTTCCAACAGATGTTATTCTCACGAATGATAAATTAGCTAAACACAAATGCAATCATAAATTCATGGAATCCTTCCTCATCAGATAAAGTGTTACACTCAAGCACTCAAAAGTGTTTAACTCAAGCACTCAAAAGTGTTTCACTCAAAGGTGTATATAGGTCACTCCTTCCCTCTACAATCTACATGTCACATAGAACAAAATTGTCTTTCATTTACCACAATCAAACATACTCACATACACATGTCATCACAAGGACTTTTTCAAGGCTTATAATGTGGCTTGGGCTAACAAGAAAAATTGGTTTTTCTAGATCACAAAATCCTTGAGTTAAGAAAGTTATTTATACATTCATAATTCAAGCACAAACTCTCTTTAACCAATCAATCTCATTCCCAACTTTCCTTTTTTTTTGCATTGAGCTTATCTTTCTTTTCATTCTATCTTTTCTATCTTTTTCCTGCTTTCTCTATCTTTTTCATGCTCTGCTCAACACCTTAGCTTAATGCTTTTTCTTTCTTTTTCAACTTTCCCAACAACCCCAAACTTGAACCTTTATCAATACCATGAATGATTCTCAACTTAACTCAAGGTAAAGATTTTTTTCACAATGGTTTTCATCCTGTTTAAGGTTTAGGTTCAAAAAGGGTAGAACACATGGTGTTCTTTTTCATGGGACAAAATTTTTTGTATTGGCTAGGAAAGGGCTTATTCAAAAACGGCCTTGATCATATGAGACATACATGCAATTCAGTCAATGATATAAAATTGGGCAAAATCATTCATGCTTTCAAGTAGATAGCAATCATACAATCAAAAAATCTAGAGCTCAAAAACCTCACTCATAGGCTCAATCATTATTCCAAATATTCCAGATAAACATCATGCTTATCATCATAGTCACAATCACAACATCATCATGCATTTGTTCACATAGCTTGAGAACCACCACCTATATAACAACATATGCACATACTCAACACCATCAATATCAAAGCATCATCAAGCAATTCTCATCATGCACAAATATCAATCAAACCACTACATCAGATAAAATGTCAACCAAGTACATAAAACCCTAAACTACTAAATTGAAGCAAATAAGTTCAAATTACAAAGCAAAAAGATAAAGAAAAATCATGTTCTAATGTAGATAACATCCATCAGTAGATGCTATATCACCTCCTCAGCCCACACTGTCATCGGAGTCCTCCTCCTCTCCATCCTCAGTGTCCTCAAAGTCGTCATCATCATCATCCTCCATATCTGGAGCTTCAGCTGCTCTAGATCCACTGCCCTGCGCCTGCTCCTTTGGCCAAGCCACCACATTCACTAGTGCAAAAACAGCCTATTATGTTGTATATTTTTTTCCTTTAACGACGCACTTGTTAGCGACGTTATAGGGGGTAACATAAATTTATGTCGAATATTAACGGGTGATGTTAATCGAACTCGTTTACGTCAAATACAAAGGTAATTGACATAAAGTTAACGTCTTTTATGCAGGTCGATGTTAAGCTACGTCGTATGGAATAGAGTTAGACGTCCAATATTTGAATAAATATTTATTTTTAAAGAAATATTTTTCGTCAAATGGTCGGGGGAACTAACGTAATGTTGACGTTAGCGTAGAAGATTGTTGACGTTATATTCACGTCGAAGTGCAAATTTGACGTTAATTTTTGAATAATATTTATATTTAAAGGAATATTTGACGTCAGTTATAAGGTGAATGATGTAAGGTTGACGTCGAACATGTTTACAGTCGACATTACTATCGCTGAGCCGTAGAGATCCTCGCCCAACTTTTTATTATTATCGTTATCCACTACATTATATGAACGTCACTCATCACCTTGATTGACGTTAAGATACATATATTATCGTTCGACAGTGTATATAATGACGTTACCTTCAGTGCTTTTTTATTAAATTCAGTTCGGTTTAGCTCATTTAACCAAACTTGAAATACAGAAACCAGTTTTCCAATTCCTAAATGCATAGAATTAATTAATTTAAACCATGCTATCATCAATTGCAATTAAAAAGTAAAAGTAAAGACGCTATTTTTATCATCAAAACTTAAAAGAACCCACTTTTCCATTCATGTATTCACAGTATTCATCTATTCACAATATTCATCTATTCTCAATAATCTATTCACAGTTAAAAAGTTGCCCAAGTAAGAAAATGCAACTATCATGTGTGGAAAAACCTAAAACTATAATTATTTAAAGTGTTTATTCAAATATCCTGCCCATTCCTCTCTTATTGTCTTTATATTAGTGCATTGGGCAATGCAGAAGTAGTGTTGAATTGCTGCAAAATCAAGGAAGGAAAGTTTACAATTATATTCATTTTAATGTCAAAAGTTTATTGATATTTTTAAGATTTTCAAATGTAAATTTCTACCTCAGTCCAATCTCCTTTGATTCCTGCTCGGATGATTGTCTTCATCCATGACATGATGTAGGAGCCACATGCCCATGAATCATTCTGCTTATTACACTAAACATGTGAAAGAACTTAGTCAAATGTAATGGTTTAAAATTGACTACGAAAATTAAAGGTTAAAGATCAACGAATTCCATCCTTAGGATATATAATCTCAATTTGTTGTCCTCTGGTCCTAGTCAGAACTCTAAACAAATTTGAAACATTTGAAACATTAGAAACATAAGTTAATATATTAATATCATAATGAATTGATAAGAATGAATGTAATACTTACCTATTTCTCCCACATGCCTTCGTTGTGATCACATCGAGTTGCATGTATTTCATCGGGTACATCATCAACCTTAATTTCAATGGTTCTCGATGAGAAGGATCTTGTCTCAAGTATATCTAGAGAGTCCTCATCATTAGTTGTGTGCATGGCTCTGCCTTCCAATACCACTGACCATTTATGATTCACTGGGTCATTGACATAGAATATTTGTCTTGCTTGACTAGCCATAATAAATGGTTCATCCGTGTAACACATTTTGTTAAGATCCACCAAAGTGAATCCGAGGTCTTCTGTCACGACACCAGATTTACTATCAACCCATTTACACTTGAAAAATGGAATTCTAAAAGTGACATAATCAATTTCTCAAATTTCTTGTATTTTTCCAAAATAACTGATTGATGTTGTAATTGGATTCTTATCCTTGGAACTGGAAAACTGTATAGCCTCAGCTTGTAGGGTAATTCCACTATTTTGAACTCTACTTTTATCGTTTTCCTCCTTTGAATAGAACAAGTAATTTTTTATGTAATAGCCGCCAAAAGTGATCACATCAGTGTTAGGTCCACGAGCTAGTCTCAATAGATTTTCAGAAACATTCGGAGTGGCATAAATCTTTTTCTTAAACCAAGCTAAAAGGGATTTGTTATGTTCATTAAGTGTCCACTTTTCACTTATACGTGGATGTGCTGACTTAATTTCATCAATGGCTGTGAAATGTAAGGAATAACATCCTCTGTGTTGTTTAAAATGTACAAATGAGCTT
This sequence comes from Vigna reflexopilosa, assembly GCA_027742785.1. NCBI lineage: Eukaryota > Viridiplantae > Streptophyta > Magnoliopsida > Fabales > Fabaceae > Vigna > Vigna reflexopilosa. Next base: position 35,287,840 of record CM050914.1, read on the forward strand.
GATTAACTTCTTTTCCACCAACACTTTCAATCCTTACTCCTCGAACTCCCTTTCCTTCACGGCTGTGTTCATGTACTGTTTTCTTTGGAAGTCCTATTGGTTCACAACCACTAGTGAAAAAACGTTGTTTAACGTCACCCAATAGACGTCAGTTAGAGGGTGCCCTGACGTAAACCGTTTAAACTTTGTTTTAGTCCGACTAAATTAGTCTTTTGATCGGTTATCCTCTAGTTGAACCGATTAAAATGTGTTTTCGTTGTGTTTTAGTGCAGTTTTGCTCCTCTCTTTGGGTAATGTAGTACCACATTCTCCCATTGTTAGCTTCCTCACAAGAAAAATGGCGCCTTTTGGATGTCTTATGGCGTTTCAACCCAAAATCAAACCTGGGTTGTTGCCTAGTTCTCGTGTCACTGTAATTTTTTCCTTTTGCGGTTGCAATGGAACTAGGCAAGGACCCATGTTCGGTTTTGGGTTGAAATGACATAAGAGATGCAAAAGACACAAGCTTTTTTTGTGAGGAAGCTATTAAAGGGAGAGTGTGCTACTAGGCTATCCAAAGACAGGAGCAAGACTGTACTAAAACACAACGACTATCTTAGACGTCGGTTAGTGCCAAGACCGACATCTATAGTGACCTTAGACGTCGGTTAGTGCCATGTTCGACGTCTATATAATGCCCTTAGACGTCGGTTAGTGCCATGTTTGACCTCTATATAATGCCTTTAGACGTCGGTTAGGGCCTGGACTGACGTCTATATAGTGCCCTTAGACGTTGGGCATGGCAAGAACTGACGTCTATATAGACGTCGGTTATTTGGAAATTCAACGTCCCATTAACATCACCGGTAAAAACGTCGGTTGTGGAAATGACGTTAAAAGCCCAAAATAAGAGACGTCTAAACTCCTTTGTGCACTAGTGAACTTGGCATATAACTTAAGCATAATTCAATGGCTTCCTCTACAGTTTAGCGCTCTATAATTGAAGCCTCCGATCTCAATTGATTCTTAACATATCCCTTTAATATCTTCATGTATCTTTCAACCGGGTACATCCACCTCAAGAAAATTGGCCCACATATTCGAATTTCTCTCACTAGATGGACAATCAAATGAACCATGATATCAAAAAATGAGGGTGGAAAATACATTTCCAATCGGCACAAAAGTCTGATCGACTCATTTTGCAAATCATCTAACTGTCGAAGATCAACAACTTTCTTGCAAATGGCATTGAAAAACAAACTCAAATGTGTGAGAATACCTCTAACAGAGATAGGTAATATACCTCTAAAGTTGTTGCATTAAGACATGACAATCGTTAGACTTTAAACCAACTAACTTTAAATCTTTCATAGAAATAAGGCTACTAATATTCGACGAATAACCTTGTGGAACCTTCAAACCATGTAAACATTGACAAAAAATTGTTTTTCTTTTTTTGAAAGAGTGTGACAAGCTAGAGGAAGATAGGTACGTCTTCCTATGGATTGCGGATGTAACTCAGAACGGATTCCCATGTCAACCAAGTCTTGTCGTGCTTTCACTCCATCTTTTGTTTTTCCTTTAACATTTAGAAAAGTCCCAACAACACTATCACATACATTTTTTTCAACATGCATCACGTCTATGCAATGTCGCACATCAAGTTTACACCAATATGGAAGATTAAAGAATATTAATCGCTTTTTCCAAATGTTTTTCTCAAAGGTCGTTTTTTTATGTTTTCCGAAGACAACGTCAATGTTCCTCACCTGGTTGTATACTTCTTCCCCATTACGTGGTCTGCACACTACATCATCTTCAAGACATCCATTAAACACTTTTTTGAATCTATGGTAAGGGTGATTTCGAGGAAGGAATATTCGGTGTCTTGTGTATACAGTTTTCTGCCCATGCTTCAGTTGAAGATAACTAGTATTTTCTTCACAAATCGGACATGCAAAATGACCTTTAACACTGTAACTGCTCAAGTTCCCATAGGCTGGGAAATCATTTATGGTGCAAAACAACATTGTATGCAACATTTTATATCGTCAATTAAGGGTTTTAGATAAAGATCAATGTCATTTCCAGGTTGTTTAGGACCCGATATCATCATCAACAACATCATGTATTTTCTCTTCATGCACAACATAGGAGATAGATTGTGTATCATCAAAATAATTGGCCATGAACTATGTGTGCTACTTAAGTTGCCATAAGGATTCATACCATCGGTAGCAAGTGCAAGTCTTAAATTTCTTGGCTCTGCACTAAATTCAGGAAATGTGGCATCAATGTTCTTCCATTGTGGGGAATCAGCTGGGTGTTGAAGAAGATTATCACATTTTCTTCCATCAACGTGCCACATAAGATTCTTCGCATCTTCTTTAACAGAAAACAATCGTTTGAACCTCGGTACTATAGGTAAATACCACATGACCTTAGCTGGTGGACCTTCATTCTGTTCATCATTATTTCCATCAAGTTTCTTCTTAAATAGTGACGAACCACACGTCGGACATACCTTCATTGAAGCATATTGATCTCTATACAATACACAGTCACTGGGACATGCATCTATCTTTTGGTATTCCAAACCCATTGGACATAGAATTTTCTTCGTGTCGTAATTACGTATAGGTAACGTGTTATTTTCTGGTAGCATGTCCTTCAATAACTCCAACAATTTCGTGAGACTTTTATCAGCCCATCTGTTTCTTGCTTTCAAACAAAACAATTTCAAAGTAGCCGATAACCTTGTAAAGTTGATGCATCCTGGATACAACTCTTGCTCTGAATTGTTCTTAAGACTATCGTATAAATGAGTTCTTCCAAAATTTTCTTCGCCAACATCACGTACCATTTCGTCTAAATGATCACTCATCCATTCTTCGACATAATCCGAACCTCTTAAAGTTGTTGGCTTATGTAATACTTCCCCATGCCAAGTCCAAACTGTATAACTTCTCATTATTCCATAGATGAACAGATGATCATGGATGTTGTCCAAGTCTTCATATACTTGATTGAGACAACGAACACAAGGGCAAAAATATGCCTCATTCACTAGTTTTGCGTGTTCCTTAACATGTAGTAATAACTCAGAAACCCCTCGGTCATACTCTTCAGTAATATGACACTGATGAATCCAACTTCGATCAATACTCTAGTACTCTAAAAGAAAAGAATCTACAGAAAAAAATAAAAGCTAAATTACGTAGACCTAGAGAACAAAAAATAAATATCTATCATAGATAAGAGATATTGAAGGAAAAAAAAACATACTTGAAATGGTGTCACTAGAGAAGATGATGAAGTTCACTGACCACGTACTAAAAACAGCCTAAAGCTAAACGAAAAACAATCGGTCAACCTTAGAAATGTGAACCAAATGGCATTACAAAGACAGAAACAACTTAAAAATAACCTTCTTTCTATATCGCAATCGTCCGCGAAGAAGAAAGTTCAAGTAGAAATGGAAGCGCGAACAAACAGTGATACTATGTTATATTTTTAATTCAATAAATAAATTCCACATTGCATACAATAAAAATTTGACATTATATTTAAATATAACATCGAACCCCAAATTATATGACGATTTCTCTTAAAACATTAACGCCAATAAAACGTCGAATATGAGTAAATTCGATGTTTTCTCTTAATAAGCCGCCAATATCAGAAAGTATCGTACTTTTGGATCTCTTTTCTTTTCAACCCTCCCATAGAACGTCGAAGTCTGCGGGGTTGGGACGTGAAGGGAATTGAAGTGGTTGGGAGCATTAATGGTGTGCTTAATAGAACGTCAAATTTGATGGGGCTTTGACGTTTTTTTCTTCCGCCAATTTCAAAATTTGGCTCTCTTATGATTCTCTTTTCTTTAAAATCATACATGAAATCTTTTCTTTTTACTTCTCCCTTAATCATACTGAAATTTGAACTTTTAAACCAGTGATCAATTTTTAAAAGGTCGACGACGATAAAAATTCAAAAAAGCTTAGACCTTTGATTTGGTCATAATCAAATAAATTACTTTCAAAAACTTAATAGTTATAATAAGTAATTAGTATAAATGATTAAGCTTTTAAAAAAATACTATAATTAACATTATTTGAAAAAAACATCCCTTTCATGCATTATTTCCTTGATTTTTAGTACCAAACATGTATCTTAATTTATAACGCTTGCAATCGATTTTTTATTACTTTGAATTGATTATATTAATGTAGCAAAATTGAAAGAGGAATTACATGAATATAGAGGGCACATCAAACTTTTTAACTTTGATCCCACCAAATGTCACCTTCTTTGCGGGTGATAGAAAAGTAGACATTTTTGAGTTACGGGAAGTCATTTTGTCAGAAATGTCACCTTCTCTAAATGATGTTTTAACGTCGAATTTTTCTGGGCTTCAACGTTAATACAAAAAGGTATACTAAACATAATTACACGATGTACGTCATTGATTCATCTATAAATATAGCTTGCATCTCACTTATTCCCTTGCCTCCTATTTCCATATTGAACATATTAGGATTCATATTTTTTATTTCATTTGCATTTTCTTTTCCTTAGATTTCTAAGCATTTATGTTCTTCATATTGCATTTTGATAACTTTAACTTGAAAGTGGTTCATTCATCGTCATCTCATATGAAGGAGCCCTTTCAAGTTTAAGTTAACAAATGTATTTCTTCCATCCTTAGTCCTTCATGAGCGAAGTCTTTTTCAAGAAACTCGGATAACCTTGAATTGTTATCACAATATCTTAGCCACCCTTTGTAGACATTTCTCCTCTTCAACAATGAATTTGTTTCCGAGTTAAGTAGATGAGATGATACACCCTCAGTTTTTAAACCGACAACATGCAGCCATGTATCGTTGTCAATCACAATGGCAACCCCCTTTACTCTAGAGTGAATATCACCGTTTACCAGTTTCAGGTTATGGTAGAACACTTTCACAAGATCAGGATATCAGTATCCTTTCAGTTGAACCAAGGATGATAGTTCCTTAGACTTCAACCAACCAGGAAACATAAACCCTTTTCTTTCAAATAAGCTCATATCAAGATACTTCAGAGTGACAAAAATTTTGATTGTTTCATGGATGAACCTTTCTGTAACTCCATCGTTACTGATCCATCTTGTAGGACTAGTACATCTCTCAACTGATGTGGAGATTTTGGTGAGCTTAGAAGAGGATGCAGCCATTTATCAAAAATTAAGCAGTCTAGGGTTTTGCATTCAGGCAGTGTGATTTTGAGTCATTGCTAGTTATCACATATTTAAAGGGCGCAAACAAACCAAGCAAAGACTCATTTTAAAAATTCAAATTCAATAAATCGTTTAACATTTTCTTTTAAATTTTGTTTTTAAATTAAAATTAATAAAACAAAATAAAAATAATAATATTAATAATAATAATGCAAAATTTTATAAAATATAGTGTAACGTATTAAATAATATTAAAATAAATTAATTATTTGTTAATTTTAAATTGAAAGAAAAATTTTAAAAATAGGTTAAAAGTTAATTTATTCAACGGTTTTTGAAAACCGTTTAAGCTTTCAAAGAAAATCATTTAAGCTCTTAGCGATTTTTGAAAATGGTTAAAGTCTTAAATGGTTTTCGCAAACCATTGAAGAATTTCAGTATATATTTTTGAAAAAGCAATCAGAATTCGGCTTCCCAACAACCTAATTCTAACATACTTTTTTGTAAAAAATTTTAAAATCAGAATTGAGAATTCGGTTTCCCAGAAACCGAATTTTAATCTTTTATAAAACCATGCTATCCATGTAAATATGAATTACAGTGTGCTATCTACGTAAATTTAAAATAAAACTATGTTATATAAGAAAAAAATTGTGAACCTATTAAAAATTATGCTATACAGATAAATATAATACACAATATGCTATATGTGAAATTAAAAAAGTAATTTGTGTTATTAATGAAAAAAATCGTAGAGTTATAGTTATAGATCACAATACTTAAAATCATAATAAATATTATTATATTATTATATTTTATAAGTTATGTGAAAACATCTGAATTAACTTTTTTCATATAAAAAGTGAAAATAGTCTACACCGTAAATAAATTTTTTTATTAGATTCAACAACATTCCCAAACCTTATATTTCTTCCTCTCCTTTTAAAAGTTTTATGATTAAGATGGGTATGATAAAACATAAATCAATTCTTCAATGTATCTTTCTACGTATGTGTTAATTTTAGGATAAAGATAAGTATGACTATACTAAAAGATTTTAATTGATTATAAAAAAATAATACTTTAAAATTAAGTTGAGTGATAAACTGAAGGTTAGGATAGATTATTGTAGATAAAAAATACAATATGTCAGTTTAGAAAACAAGATTGAGAAAAACAACTAAGATGCATCAAACCAAGCCAAAGATCGAGAAGAGATAGCGTGTATCAAGAATAGTCAAGGTCTATCGAAGTCCAAGACTCATCGTGGATTAGAGGTCAAGACAAACCGATCTGCGAAAAATTAAGACAGAATGGGTTGGGTCGAAGATTAAGTAGGTTAAGTTTGACTAATAGTCGAGATTGGTTGACCCTAAAATGAATGTTGGGATGGTTGTTTCACACTAAAGAACCAGACATACTAACATATGCAACCACTTTGGAAGTCATAATTTGGATTTTCATTTTTGAGAGAGGAATCTCTTAGTTATTGGTTTAGAACTTTGATTCTTATAAAGATTAACATCTTTGTGGCGATTATTCCTTTACTTATCAATCTGCTAGATTGTGGCATCTCCATCTCTGTCTTATCAACCTCCAGTCCAAGCAAATAGTCGAGACGGCCAAGCCAAGTCAATCACGATAGAAATTAGGTAGAATTCAACCATGACCAAAGGACCATGATATGTTAACAACTACATAAGCAGTTATAAAAAGTCAAATTTAAAAAGTCGGCGACAACCATAAAAATTCAAACGAAAAGTTAGACCAAAAATTTAGACACATTCAAATAAATTAATTTGAAAAATTTAATAGTTATAAGAAGTTATTAATATAATTGATTATGATATTAAAAAATAATATGATTAACATTATTAGAAAAACAAATTTGAACTCTCTCGTGAATTATTTCTATGCTTTTTAATATTTAAACAAATGTGTGATTAATATCCAGCCATGTTGTCACTAATGTCACCAGGTCATAATCATTAAAAGCTCATATTCATTTCTTAATTTATAACGCTTTGAATCAATTCTTTATTATTTAGAATCAATTATATTAACTTAGCAAAATTAAAAGTGGAATAATATAAATATATAGGGGCACATCAGAGTTTTTAACTTTGATCCCTCCAAATCTCACCTCGGTAATTGAAACGTACACAATTTATGGGTGCGAGATGTCAATTTGTTATTAATCAAACGACATATATTACTTTTTTTTATGATTGATGCTTGAACGTCGAGCGTGGCAGGGCTTCCTATGAAGGTGGCCTTTGAAATTGAAGTCAAGAAAATACTTTTTATACTACATAAATGGTTAAGTTATCTTACTGGAAGGGAAATTCCTATGATGGAGACATGGAAACAGGTGCTTGGTGTTATCAACTTTCTGAAGAAATTCAGCAGGAAGAAGAAGAAGAAAAGAATATCAAGCAAAAGGGAGTATCAACACCTATTGATGGGTGTTTGAACTCTACCGGGTCAAGCTAATGACGTTAAAAGAGCGCTTACTGGGAGGCACCCCAGTGATTGTTGTACATTAATTTTCTTTTACTTGGACTTGTAAATATTGGTATTTTTAAACAATTTTTGGGTAGCATCTACTGAGGGATGTTAAATTTTATGTATCTACTGAAGGATACAGGAAGGTACACGTACTGATGAGTGTTGGAAGGATTTGCACTTACTGATAAGTGCTAAGCATGTTTGGGTCAGGCTCGTGACGTTAAACAAGTGCTACTTGGGAGGTAACCCAGTTGATTGATTTATTATTGTTGCATGTTTTAATATTGTTCTAGTTGCATTTAGGGCTTAATTGTAGCATAAGTGAGTAAAGTGAGTGGGAATTGTATTTAGGGTTTAATTGTTGCATCTTATAAAATCCATTCTCTATCACTTTTGCATCATTCTATAATCCAAGTTTGGGGTTTTTGAGAGAGCACTGCATTTTGGTTTCATTCATCATCAGTTATAAGATTTTTGAATACATTCAAGGTCTCTCCACTCCCAAGGACAGGTTGTTATTGTCGAGATGATCATAGGCATGTACGACACACCTCCTACTCATAGGTGGATGATGGATGAGTTCAACAATAGAATGGCATGGCTAGAGCAGGCACAGGGAATGGAGCTGGAGCAGCTGAAGCTCTAGTCAATGGAGAAAGATGGGGAGGATGATAATTTTGAGGATGGAGAGGTTGGAGATGATGAGGATTTAGATGAGGATATGGAGTGATATGGCATCTACTGATGGATGCCAGTGCATTAGAGCAGGGTTTTATCTTTCTTTTACTTTTGCACTTTGAATTTTTAGAATAGGTTGAATTTTATTTTTGTGTCTGTGCTTGGCTTGTACACTGGTTCTGATGGTGGTTTGATTTTATAATGCATGATGAGTTATTCAATGATGATTGAATGTGGTTGATGATTGAGAATGTGTGTGTTGATATCCAGATGAATGATTCACTAATTATATGAACATATGTATTGTGGTTCATGATTGTGATTGTGATGCTAAGAAGAATTCATGTATAATGTGTGAGAAAGCATGTGTGTAAGGTATTGAGCTCTAGAGTTTTTACTGATATATCTACTGTTCACAGGGAATCATGAATGATATTGCCTTAGTTTTGATAATTGATTGATTTGCATGCATATGTTATATGATCAAGGCCATGTTTGGAAGCCCTTATTTAGCCAAATTTTCACCTATAAAGTTTAAAATTTTATATCCTTTTTGAACCCTGACTTTAAACATTATGAAAACCCTTGATTTGAAAGTGTTTACTTTGAGTTGGCTTGAGAATACTTGTATGTATTGAAAAGGTTCAAGTTTGGGGTCGTATGGGGAAAATTAAAAGGGGAAAAGAAAAGCATTGAGTTCAAAATTTGAAAAGATAAATGCATCAGTAAAGAAAAAAAAAGTAAAAGCATGAAAAGGGGAACTCAATGAAAAATTGATAAAAAGGAAGAAGTTGGGAATAAAGGAGATTGGTAATAGAGATAGTTTAAACTTGAACCTTTTCAATGATGAAATAACTCTCTTAACTCAAGGATTTTGTGATCCAGAAAAACCAAATTTTCTTGATAGCCTAGCCTCAGTACAAGCCTTGGAAAAGTCCTTATGATGGCATTTGCATGTAAGGATTTTGATTGTTTTAGATAAATGGCAATATTGTTCTATGTGACATGTGAATAGTAAGGAGTGGAGAGATTCCTTAAACACTTGAGTGATTGAGTGAAACACTTGGTTGGTAAGAATTGTTGAAATCCATGTGTACATCTATGCTTAGTGGATTAATCATTCATGAATAAAACATCTGTTGGGAAATATTGAAGTAGGTGAACTAGATTGGATTGAAAGCATGCTTGCATTTTGGTAGGATTCCATTGGAAATCTGAATTGAAAAATAACTTGTTGAGAAGAAAAGGATTTTGAAAAGTGTAGAACTATTTGATGCAAAATTGGAAGGCCAAGTTTTGTTTTGTTTGCTTGAGGACAAGCAAAGTTTTAAGTTTGGAGTTGTGATAACGGTTTCAAAACCATTATTTTCATGCATAATTTGATATTAAATCACACCCTTTGTAGCTTAAAGTGAGCTTAGAATCAAGTAAAACTTTTAAGTTGTGTCACAGGAAGTCAAAAGTTATTTTTGGAGATATTATGCGTGTTTTGCATTGTTTTGCAGGGTTTTTGATGAGAATTGAAGATGGCAATGAAGTAGGAAGGTCGTAGACTCAAGAATGAAGGAGAAAAAGGAAGAAAAGAAGAGTCTGTGAACCGCTCAAACGGTAAATTCCACCGCTGAGGGTCCTAATTCGAGGAAAAGCTACAGTCTGGCGCCCAGGCGGTGACGCTGAGCATCCAGAACGACGAGAGGCAAACCGCTCAGCGGTCATTTTAGACGCCTGGGCGGTGGCGTGTATTGAGGCAAACCGCTGAGCGGCCAATTTTGGCGCCTGGGCGATTGTCTGTTTTTATATTTTGGATTCTGAAATCTTTTTGTTATCTTTCTGGCTTATATATAGACTTAGTGCGAGTCCAAATGTAATTCTTTTGGCAGAGAAAAACGTCCACAGTAGCTTTACACCTTTGGAGGAGATTTCTTGGATGCTTTGGCTCCACTTTATCAAATCTAGGATTTTCTTTTTCCATTCTTCCATTTATTCCATCTAGTTTCACCATGACTATGGTGAACTAAACCCTTTGTTGTTGGGGAACAATGTAATCTTTTGAAACTCTCATATATTGAAAAAATTGTTTACTTTATATGCTTTTATATGCTTGATTTATCAATTGTTGGGTTCGTTACCTGTATTTAATGCTTTTACCGTTTAACTCATTCGGTAGATGTTGTTTGTCTTTATTGATACGGGGACGTACAGTAATGTCATGAACTGGGGAGAATTCCTTGATTATGTTAATACCTCCTAGGGATAGGGATAGGATGATCAATTGTATTTTGCTTCTTCTTATCATGCATTATTAATTACTAGGGGAGGCTAGGGATAGCAAGCCGGTAATTTGTAATAAGCTCTTTTCACCAAGGGATTGGGTTAAGGGTAGACCAAGAAAGTTTGCATGGAAATATGATAAATAAGCAAAGTAAATAAGGAGAGTAAATATATGAGGGTGGATAAGATGAAATTGTAAACCCCAACAACTCCATTAATCCATATTTTCTCTAAGTCAATTGAATTCTTGCATTTGCATGTTTATTTGTGTTTTGCATTCAAACCACTTAAATTAATTTTCTTTTCTCAAGTCTAAAACAATTAGTTTACACGAAAGATGAGGCCTTAAGAGTCCTTTGGGAAGAACAATATTGGGATTACCAATTATTATTACTTGATACGATCTGGTACACTTGTCAAGGGTTTAACATCTTCGACGTTTTATTTTCTTCCACCAATACAAGAGGGTGGCGAACTTTATATTCTTTTTTCTTTGAAATCAGATATGAAAGTTTTTCTTTTTACTTATTCCTTAATTGATTCAAGTTAGCATTGTACTGAAATTTGCACTTTTAACCAGTGATAAGTTTTTGATCAATATCAGAACTGCATAATCTTCTCTTCTCAACTAGATTTAGAGTTAGTCCACATACAATGCAGTCATCATTCACAATTTAAAGATCATTTTTTGCTAAAATAAATCTTCATTGCATTTCTAAATAAAACCGAAGGAAATGGAAAAACCAGTGGGATTTAATAGCCATGATTACAAAATTAAAAAAAACATAGAAAAGTAGTCCCCATTATTGTCAAGAAGATTCCATTCAATCTTCATCGTCAGAATCTTCAGTATGATCTTCACCGTGAGTAGGTGGACTTCCGACAGATTGCTCATCAATGAAGAACCATTCATTCTCAGTCCTTTTCATCCCAATAGATGACAGACTTGGTACACCAATTTCTTGTGACCTTTTGCACACAATTCTTTCTTCTTCAGATACATATACTCCTTGGAGTTCCAACACCTTGCTGATAAATACTTCATATGGCAATTTGTGTGCATAATCATCTCCTGCAGCGATCATGTGGTCTTTTAGAATCGCAACCCAATTGGTTGGGATTCTAGTCTTGATAGCATTCAACAGAAATACATCTTTTGTTGACATTCTGTCCTCGTTCAATCTTCCATGCAGCAGTAGTAAAGTCAGGACATAAGCAATAATTTTCTCCTCCTTGTTTAAGCCATCATGTAGGTACTGCTTATCCACCCTATACCTTCCTGGATATCTTAAGCAGTTTACATAGATAGCTCTCTTTGTTAGCCACATGTTTGACTCAAAATCACAGATATGAGAAGCCAAACCTTCAGCTTTTATACCAGCAAGATTTGACCAAATATTATCGTCAATAGTAATGTTAACCCCTTTGAACCTCGAGTGAATGACCCCATTTACAACCCTCAGGTTTGTGTAGAAAACCTCTACAAAATCTGGATACCAATTTCCTTTCATCTGGACAAAATCAGTAAGCCCTTGCTATGCAATCCATTCTTGAAAAAGGAAACCTTCTCTCTTGAACAATTGTAGGTCGAGATACCTATGAGGAACTACAGTTTTTAAATGTCTCTAGTATAAAAACTTTACTCGGATCTCTTCATCACTTATCCATCCAGATGGGTTTGCGTTTCTTGTAACCTGGGCACCGTTCTCTTTTCTTCTTGATGATGATGATGAAGAAGCCATGTCTCAATAGAATTCTCGGAACGTCTTTCTCAACTTCTCTAGTTTAAACCATACGTCAAATTCTACTGGGCTTTGACCTATAAATTGACAAAAAAACACATGTTATACGTTGAATATTTTTGACATTCGACGTTTTCTTGTTCAGCCTCCCGCCCTTTTATTTCCTTTTTTTCATTTAAACCGCCCATAACCTCCCGTTACCCCCGCCCTTTTGTTTCCTTTTTTCATTTAAACCGCCCATAACCTCCCGTTACCATTTTAAGATAAGATTTACATATTGTTTTTTTAAATTTTATTTTATGAATTTGTGTAAATTTATCTTGTAATATTTACATATTATAAAAAATATAAGAAAGATTTGTCGGTAAAATTTAAACAGAATAAAAATTTATTTCTTTAAAATATTATTTTAATTTCATATTAATAATAATAACAATAACAATAATTTATGAGAATTCAATTTTAGTTATAATAATTAAAATCATAATAAATATTATTATATGATTAAAAGTTATGTGAAATGAATGTTTTTTTAAATCCGAACTAAAAGATAGGTATGATTATATTAAAAGACTTTAATTGATTTTTAAAAAATAATACTTTAAATTTCAATAACGATTAAGTTGAGTGATAAACTGAAGGTGAAGATAGATTATTGTTTACAAAAATTAAGATTTAGTAGAAAAGATTGAGACAAGTTAACCACTGAGATGCATCAAACCAAAAGCCAAAGATCGAGAAGAGACAATGTATATCTAGAATTGTCAGGTTTTATTGATGTACAAGACTCCTCCTGAGTTAAAGGTCAAGATAGACCTATCTCGGCCAAAAATTAAGACAAAATGAGTTGGGTCGAAGATTAAGGCAGGTTAAGTTTGATTAACGGTCGAGACTGTTTGACACTCTAAATGAATGTTGGGATGGGTGATTTAGACTAAAGGTCGAGACAAACTAACATAAGTATAAGTTGAAGGTTGACCGAGATATTTAAGTTATAGTACAAATGGTTCAGTTCTTTTTAGTATAATATAGTACAATTAACTATACTACAGTACAGTTCAGTATTTTTTGCCCAGCCCTACATATAAGTTGAAGTTCTAATATGTAGGGTTGGGCAAAAAATACTGAAATGTACTGTAGTATAGTTAATTGTATTATATTATACTAAAAAGAACTGAACCATTTGTACTATAACTTAAATATATTGTTTTATGGTTCAGTTTTTAAAAACTGCACTTAATAAATTTTCGGTTTAGTTAACTGCAGTTAATTGTACTGTCTTACGTTGATGTGGTTTTTTTTAATTATTGAACAAATGTAAATAATTGAACAATTGAATATCATAACCAATAAAAAACAAGTTGTCTTAACATTTTGGGAGTAATGTATGATTCCATTTACTTACACTTATGAAAAATAATAAAACAACGAAATCATGGATATCTCGATTATTTGTTATTAAACTCGTAAGCACATCTAAATTAACACCAATGCAGCGAAAGATTTTAGCAATGGAAATCATACTTCGACTTTTCAACCAAAACATGTCTATACGAGATAAAAAAAAATTAAGAACTTTTGACTTTGGTTCTTAACTATAGTAACAATGTAAGTAAAAAACAATTAAAAAAATGAAAATTTAAAAACAAATTTATACATAAACTAATTAATTTATATACTCAGGTGGTTTTTTTTTTCTTTCTAATAAGAGTTTTTTTCCTCTAAAAGAAGTAAAAATAGTATAGTAGTTAAAATTAGTGCAGTTTACAATTCAGTTAGTAGTTTAGTTCAGTTTATATTATAGTTTAGTACAATTTACAATTCAGTTAGTAGTTCAGTTCAGTTTATATTGTAGTTTACTACAATTTAGTACAGTACAGTTCAGTTCAGTTTGATAAAACAAAAAACAGTTCAGTTCAGTTTGTCTGAACTATTTTACAGTTCAGTTCAGTTTAAACAAATTAGTTTTTAGTTCAGTACAGTTTTTAACATTATAGTGAAGTACAGTTCCATTTGCTCACCCCTAATAATATTCATTTGCATTTTGGTTATTGGTTTAGAATGATTCTTATAAAGATGTACATCTTTTTTGCGATTCTTGCAGTACTTATCAACCTGCTAGATTGTGGTCAAGTTATGATTGTACAACCTACAATTTTATTAAGGACCATGATATGTTAATAACTTTTTGACAATATACAATGTATCACTATTTTATTGATCTGTATATTTCAAACGGACCAATTGAAACGAAGATAAAAAGTCAAATATAAAAAGTCCACAACGAAGATAAAAATTGAAATGAACTCTTAAAACAAAAATTTGGTCACATTCAAATAAATTACTTTGAAAAATTTAATAGTTATAATACGTTATTAATATAAATAAAATACTATGATTAACATTATTAGAAAAACAAATTTGAACTCTCTCATGCATTTTTTCTATGCTTTTTAATATTTTAACAAACGTGTGATCAATAACCAGCCATGTTGTCACCATAAATCATCATTAAAAGCTCATTTGCATTTCTTAATTTATAACGCTTTGAATCGATTCTTTATTATTTAGAATCGATTATATTAACTTAGAAAAATTTAAAGTGGAATTATATAAATACAGAGGGGCACATCAAACTTTTTAACTTCCATCCCTCCAAATCTCACCTCAATAATTGAAAAGTACTCAATTTGTCATTGTATGAATCAAACAAAATATATTATTTTTTCTATGATTGATGTATGAACGTCAAACTTGGCAGGGCTTCGACGTCCATACGAGATGGTGTTAGTTAGTTACTGAGCATTATTACACGACGAACATCATCGGCTCATCTATAAATATAGACACTAAGCATTATTACACCATGTACGTCATTTATAATTACAATTGATGTCTTCCTCAACCAGAAGCCAAAGGTCGTCAATTTTTTATTGCTTTCTAATTTTACTGTTTAATCATCCAATTTAACGTCCCACGCCCTTGTCATTCGACGTTATGGGTCAATTTGTTCTTATCTAAATCAAACGAGATTTATTATTAACTTTTTCATTGAGTGATGTTTGAACGTCGATTCCGACATTCTCTACGTTCATCTATAAATATGGCTTGAATATCACGTAATGACTTGCTTCCTTTTTTCGTATTGAACATATTAGGATTAATGTTTTTTTATCTCTAAGCCCTTTCTCTTTCCTTCGATTTTGTAACATGTCTGTTCTTTAAATTGCAATATGCTCGGTTGAATGTCAAAGTGCCTCATCCATGTCTCAATTCATATGAAGGTAGCCTTTGACATTCAACTGAACAAAATGCTTTTTATAGTACAGACGTATTTTTCGTCAGTAAGGAGGTCATATAAGTAGCAAGAAGGCATATCAATATCCAAAGAGATCTTTTACTTTTTCTCTGAATGGGTTTGAACGTCAAATTTGGAAAATATTTGACGCTCATACTAGATGTGGACTATGAAAATTAATTGTGTGCCTTTTCCAAAGCATCAATATTACATCGAATTATATTGGACTTCAGGTTTCAACTTCATCAAGTTACCGATGTTCGCTCCAATTTTTTTATATTTTACTTTTTTTCTTTTAAACTCTCACTTTAACGTCAAGGCTCATATATCTTCGACGTATTTTTCGTCTGCAAGGAGGTCATATCAGTATCCAAAGAGATTTTTTACTATGTCTCTGAATGATGTTTGATCGAACTTTGGTATAATTACTCGATGTATTGTTTTTTTTCATGATGAAATGATATTGCATGACGATTCTGTTGAAGTTTGGCGACATCGTTTCATCTATAAACATACATGTGATTTTCTTATTATTCCATTCGTCCTCTTTACGTATTGAACATATTAGGATTCATGTTTTTTATCTCCTAGGCGCTTTTCTTTCTCTAGATTTCGTAACATGTTTGTTCTTTAAATTGCAATATGCCCGGTTGAATATCAAAGTGCCTCATTCATGTCTCAGTTCATATGAAGGTAGCCTTTGACATTCAACTGAACAAAATACTTTTTATAGTACAGAAATGATTAAGTTATCTTACTGAAAGGAAAGTGCTTAGGAAAAAGAAATATGATTCACAATATGTTTAATACTGAAACAACTTTGAGAACTAAAATAATGCTGAAACAATGTATGGTTCGTGTTTTAAGTGGCTTGGAGATAACCGACGTCCTGTACCTTAGAGGATTTCAAAATGAAATCCAATTTACAAATCACAACATCTAAAATGAAGACCGAAGATGATGAAATACATTATAACCAAAAATAGGAAGTAAAAAAAAATTAAAACAATCAAAATAATGGAGAATGTTTTTGAAATTCATAAATGTTAACATTTTCCTATGGTTTTCCGCCATGCGTTCATGGATAATAAAGAAATGACTTCGTTTAGAGGAGGAATTAATGGAAAACCAAAGGAAAAAGTTAACATGAATTTGGTTGCGGAAGTTATGTAAGATAGGTTTTCAAAGGGTTTACTTAAAATTCATAAGTGTTAACATTTTCCTCTATTTTTCCACCATGCCTTCATCGTTAACAAAGAAATGTCTTCGTTTAGTGAAGGAATGACGACAAAACAGAGGAAAAAAGTTAACATGAATTTGGTTAGGGAAGGTTTTCGAATGGTACAACTTGAGATGAAATCCAAATATGTTAACCTATTTCGTCGGTTACTCCCTTTTATTTCATTTTTCTTTTAATCCAATATTAAACAATTGATGATATATTTACAATAGAACGTTAAAACATTTGGCAGCGTTGACATGACGAGCACATGAGTGTTTGGCACCATTAATTGTGTGGTTTTAGCAGAGAACCAATATTACGTCAAATTCTATGTGTCTTTGACGTTTTCTTCTTCCTCAAGAAGCCAAAGGTCGCTCTAAATTTTATCTTTTTTTTACTTTTTTTCTTTTCAACCCGAACTGTAACGTCAAAACTCCTAGTTCTTCTATGTATTTTTCGTTAGCAAAGAGGTCATATCAGTAGCAAGAAGGTTATATCAGTATCCAAAGAGATTTTTTACTTTTTTGCTGAATGATGTTTGAACGTCAAATTTGGAAAATATTTGACGTTCATACTAGATGTGGACTGTGAAAATTAATTGTGTGCCTTTTCTAAAGCACCAATATTACATTAAATTATATTGGACTTTGAGGTTTCAACTTTATCAAGTTACCAATGGTTGCTCCAATTATTAAACCACACAAAAACATAAGAAAAGCAAAATAACACCAAATACAAGAAAAATATGAAAAAATAACCACGAAAAGTATATACTAAAATTTCAAACAGAGTTCAAACATAGAAAAAAAATACTAAAATATATTAAAATATTTCATTAATTTAAGAAAAATAAACTAAAATGGACTCTTTTTCCTAATCTGAGTCAGATGTCTCCATAGACTCATCTTCTGTTGTGTCGTCTTCATCATCAGATTCACTCATTGTAGTTTCAAGTAAACTGTCTTCATGTAATTTGTTGTGAATCATGATCAAAGAATTTTCAACATTTTAAATTCTTGTTGAAAGCCTTCGAAATTCATCCCCAACAAATCTTTCAAACTCAATGTGTGGAGTGAAGGTAGGAGGAGTTTCGTCAACATCCTTGAACACCCAGCCATCTTTTCTTTTCTTTAGACCATTAAAGGTCAATGCCATTTTTCCTATTTCATTTGATTTGGTGCATCCATTTTTTTTTTCACCAGTAAGATCAACTTGATGATGCTTCAATACACTGCTGATAAAAACACCATATGGCAGATTATGTCCATGCCTACTTGAAATTTCAATCATGTGCTCACTCAAAACAGCAACCTAGTTGGTTGGTATCCGTGTTTTTATGGCATGAACCAAAACTAAATCTTTAGTAGTTAGACGATCACGTATATACCCACGTGTTTTTAGTCCTTTTGGATTTCTCATAAATTCCTTATAAATCTTTTTCTTGTTGGTCCATTGGTTGAGTTTAGAATTTCTTTCATGAGACCTGAAGCCTTGTGCTTTGAGACCGATAAAAGATAGCCATATTTCATCATCAATTTTAATATCGACACCTTTCACCCGAGAGCATATAACACTATCGGCAACCTGCAGATTGTGGTAGAACACTTCTACTAGATGAGGATAGTAATCACCGGTCATTTCTACAAATTTTGCAAGACCAACATCTACAAGCCAATCTTGAAAAAGAAACCCATGCTTTCTGAATAATTCCAGATCCAACTACATGTGATGGACCACCTGGAAGAGTTTTCTATAACATCCAAATTTGTATTGTGTTTCGTCATCACTTATCCATCCATTTGGACTAGCATTTCTTACAACCTGTGTAGCCTTCTTTCCATGCCGTGAAGATGAAGAAGCCATTTCAAAGTAGGATTTAGAGGTATACGGAAAGGTTATAGTTTCAATAAAAGTTCAGAAATATATTTATTTAGTTTCAATATAACTTCAACATAACATGTCCTATACCATTACAACTCCACGTTCTATAGTTGAAATACTTGGAAGTTTAAATCAAAATGTCGAAGCCCCATAAAACTCGACGTTCATTGACGGTAAATATTTAAACCAGCGTGCCATTCTTTTATTCTTTTTTTTCTTTTAAAACACAAATAGTACGTCCATATCTAAAGCCATTGGCGTATTATTGTGAGCCAGAAGCCAAAGAGTTACTCCCCTTTTAATTCTTTTTTCTTTTTCATCAAACAGTAAAAGAAGAGTTGTAATACTTGGACGTTTCAATTTAAAAACCACCAATAGTACGTTGTAATACTTGGACGTTTCAGAAGTAAAGGGCTAACTCCAATTTGTTGAACCGCATAGTAAACATGACAACTTCAAAATTGATGAAGAAGGCACAATGTAACAAGAGACAATGTCATGAAAGCCACGAGTTTGCTCATTTCATTGTAATGGAAGAATCAGTTCTAAGAGATAACAAAAGACAACGCACAGAAGATGAAAAATCTACAATTTTTCCAATCAAATCACTTCCCACAGACTTATTGCTTAATATGGTTGCAAAGGTAAGATCTGAATCTTGGATTGATCATTACAACATGAAAGTATGTTGTAGAGATTTTTTGCATGCCATAAAAGACAATTATATGTGATAGCAAATTTCTTTAGAAAAGTTTTCGTTGATTTCATGGTCATTTAAAGAAGCAAGGGCATTTGATATTTTCATGCAAAGTTGTAAAGAGGGTGAAACTATTGAAGCTTTGTATAGGGAGGGATTAAGAGAAATAATTAGATATAAGGGAAATATTGAAAAAGGCATTAATGACTTGAAAATGGCTGCCAAAAAGGGTTATCTTGAAGCAAAATATGTATATGGTTTGATCTTATTATGTTCATACGATAGTGATTTAAGAAAAGTAGGGGTTGAGTATATGCAATTTTTGTGAAATGTCAATTGTGTTGTAAGGTGTAGAAATAAGTTAGTAACTTTGTTGGCTAATGTATGGAGAAAACCTCATGGAACACTGTTGTGCAATCCAACTCCTTTATGTTCCGAGAGACAATGCAATGGTTGGAGAATGAAGAAGACTATTTCTTGGGAAATAGTTGATACTGAAGATGATGATGATAATATTAAAAACTTGTGTGAAAATTGTAGGTGGGATGTTGAGTTAGACTTTTTTTATAATATTTTATTCTATTCTATTTAGTAATGAAATTCTATTGTTGGTGGGATATTTTGTAATCATCTCTTGAATATTAATGAAATTCTCTTTTGGCAAACATTAGTGAATGGTGATTGAATTGTTTAAAATGATTAAATATGATTAAATCACTTTTATGATTGCAATTGTCCATTTTAATTTTACCTCATTACATTGCATGCGGCAGTATATCATATATGTTTTTAAAACACCAATATTACGTCAAATGATAAAGCTAATTGACGTAATATTAAGATATGAACATCCAATAAAAGGAAGTCGACGTATTATTTAATATTACGGCAAAGGAATCTCCTTTTTTTTTACTTTTATCTTTTTTTCTTTTTCCTTTTTAACCTAAAATAACACGTCCATTTTGAAAATATTCAACGTCCTCTATTAATTCCTAGAAGGGGTTTATGAATTTTATGATTTGAAGTTGTAGCATTTTGAAAGGCCTTGGAGTTGTTACAAGTTAACACAACTGTTGTTACAAGATATTTTATAAATTGATGTCTACTTAAATAATTACTGTTGGGAAAAGGCTGATATGGGCTTCAATAATTAAAGGCAATATACTTAAATGATATATGGGAAAATGCGGTTTGCTGCTAGAAACGAAGAGGTTGACATCAATTTCTTTAGACTTCCAAAGTGTCTTTTTGGTTATATTCTTTTTTCTTTTAATCAAACAAAAAAAATGAATTCCTTGTGCATATGACGTATTATTCGTTATTAGAAGGCAAAGGTCACTTTTTAAATTCCCATAGAACATCAAACTTTAAGGGGCTTCGACGTGAAAGGCATTCGAGTGGTTGTCAGAATTAATTTTGTGTTCTTACGAGAGTGGTTGTGAGCATTAATATTGACTCTATAAATATAATGCTTAACTCTATAGAATTCAGCAGTTTGATCGTTATTGATTAATTTTTTAGTTCCAAAAAGTTGTTCTCTCCGAAATCAGATCCACTAATTCGGTAGAAAACAACTTTTTGAAACTTAAAAATTGAATCATATAATCAAGAAACTTCATGTTATAAAAGCAGTTCTAGGGTTCTACAGATTTTGAAAAAGCACTTATCTTCTTACTAATTTTTTTCTTGTTAAATCAGAAATCGCGAACTTGTGGTTACGCACACTTCATCTTCTTCCTCCTCGCCTTTTTTCTACGTGGAATTGCATTTTGCATGTGCGTTTTATCTCTTTTGAATCGTTTAAACTTACTTTTATTCTGATTAAATTATTCTTTGATGGATTATCTTCAATCTGAAACGATTAAAATGAGTTTTCATTGCGTTTTGGTGCAGTTTTGCTCGTGTCTTTTGGTAGCGTATTAGTACCTTCTCCCTTTAGTAGTTTCCTAGTAAGAAAATCTTGCGTCTTTTGGTCTCTTATGGTATTTCAACCAAAACCAAACCTGGGTCCTTGCCTAGTTCTCATATCACTGTATTCTTTTTCATTGGCGGTTTACATGACGTCTAGGCAACTACCCAGATTCGGTTTTGGGTTTAAATTCCATTAGAGATGCAAAAGACGTCTAGGCAACTAGCCAAGGAAGAAGGTGGTACCAGGCTACCGAAAAACACGCGCAAAACTACACTAAAACACAACTCAGTAGACGTCGAATGCATAGAAGAATTCAACGTTATATAGTTGTTTTGAAAGAAAAAGAAAAAAGAATAAAAAAGGAACTAAATAATAAAACGTCGTAGCCAGTATAAAATGACGTTATATGGGTTGCTTTAAAATAAAAATAAAAGAATAACTACTAGTTGAAGGAGATAATAGAAAACATAGAAAAAAATTAAAAGATGGAGTTCATAGGAGAAATTTTATGAATGGATGTCTACTTAAAATAATTACTATTGACGTCAAAGCCAATTTAAATTGACATTTTATTGGTTGATTTAAAAGAAAAATAAAAGAATAACTACTAGCTGTAATATACAACGTCCATCTTTTGTTATTGTGACGTCATATTATTTAAACAGAATTTTGTATTTATTTATTTTGTATTGAATGTCAATTGATTCCTTAACTGAAGTTATGTGATTACCTAGGTTTCGTACACCAAGGACCATCACGTCAGACCCTAAATTTTTTGACGTTCTACATTGGTATAAACGTCGAAACCATAAAGTGGGCGACGTTCTGTCTGGTTTAAAAGAGAAAAGTAATAAAGAATAAACAACGGATTCACTCTCTAGCATATAAAACATCGAATATTTAGCATGGTGGACGTCAAATGTGGGTAGAGTGATATAGCTGGAAGTAAACCACTATTTCATTATTTTTTTATTTTAAATTGAATGTCATTTGTTTCTCAAAATGATGTTAAGTGTTTCTAAGGTCATTGTTTTACGTCGTTCTGGCCCTTGTTTGACGTTAGCACATTTTAGATTACGTCTCTTTGATCTTTGTTTGTCGTTAATAAATATTAGGTGATGAACGGTTTCAATAGAGGACGTGGAGCGATTGAATTTATTTACGGTAATGCCACCGGTCATTTTTAACATTGCGAATTGGGCGGTTAGACGTTGACCCCGTGACGTTATAGCCCATTTTTGCACCAATGTTTAATGATTAAAAAAATAAATAATATCAAAAGGGCACGACATTTGGCTTCTAGTTGAAGACACGTTGAAGACCCGAACAGATTGGCGTAATATTAATTTGTTATAGAGTCGAGCTGTTATCCATGAAGGCATGGGGAAAAACCAGAGATGTTAACACTTATGAATTTCAAATTGTTTCAGCATTAAATGCTTTGAAATCTGAGGAAAAGAAAATGCAAAGGAAATATTATTATTATTCCTAATATGTTCAATAGGGAGACAAGGGATTACATAAAATGCAAGCTATATTTATAGATCAACCGATGACGTATGTCGTGTAATGAAAGCCACCATCTTTTTGAACACCGAAGCCTGGCCGAATTTGACGTTCAAACATCAATCAGAAAAAAAGTAATAATTATTGTTTGAACATCCCGCCGCCCAAAAATTGTCTACCTTTCAATTATCGAGGTGAGATTTGGATGGATCGAAGTTAAAAAGTATGATGTGCCCCCTCTATATACATATAATTCTACTTTCAATTTTGCTACGTTAATATAATCGATTCTACTTAATAAAGAATCGATTCAAAGTTATAAATTAAGAAATGCAAATGATCTTTTAATGATTATTTATGGTGATATTAATTAGAACGTTGCTTGATATTCATCACATGTTTGTTAAAATACTAAAAAACAAAGAAATAATGCATGAGAAAGTCAAATTTGTTTTTCTCATAAGGTTAATCATAATATTATTAACTATTAAATTCATTCCATCCATATCAATAGTATCAATATTGGACGTGGTCTCTCACAAATTCTTGGATCTGGAATTATTCAGAAGTGAAGGGTTTCTTTTTCGAGAATAACTGGTTTTGCAAAATGGTATCTTTTGCATCCAAAATCTCGATATTCGACGTGATCTATGTAAATAGATTCGAAATATAAATTTTCGTAAAGTTCTTTACACATAAGAAATCAGATAGCTCTGAAATCTAACGGTAGAAAACAAATCCAAGACAATTTAAAAAAAAGAATCATACATTTCCTAAGTACTTCCCTTTCAATAAGATAACTAAACCATTACTGTGCTATAAAAAGCATTTTGTTGACATGAAGTTCAAAG
Organism: Vigna reflexopilosa; assembly: GCA_027742785.1. Lineage (NCBI taxonomy): Eukaryota > Viridiplantae > Streptophyta > Magnoliopsida > Fabales > Fabaceae > Vigna > Vigna reflexopilosa. The sequence goes on from CM050914.1 coordinate 35,311,603, forward strand.
GCCACCTTCATATGAACTGAGGCCTGAATATGGAACTATGAAATTCAAGTCAGCAAATCGCAATTTGAAGAACAAAGATGTTTCGAAATCTAAGGAAAGAAAAGCGCTTAGGGGATAAAAAAACATGAATCCTAACATGTTCAATACCGAAACAGGACGAATGGCATTACAAGAAAAGCACATCTATATTTTTATATGAAACGGTGTGGTCTAATTACTTTAGTTCTCAAAATTGTTTCAGCATTAAACATATTGTGAACCATATTTCTTTTTCCTCGCCATTTCCCTTCCCGTAAGATAACTTAACCATTTTTGTACTACAAAAAGCATTTTGTAGACTACAATTTCAAAGGCCACCTTCATATGATCTGAGGCCTGAATGCGGCACTTTCAAATTGAAGTCAACAAATTGCAATTTAAAAAACAAATATGTTACGAAATCTAAGAGAAGGACAACGACAAGGAGATAAAAAAACATGAATCCTAATATGATCAATACGGAAATAGGAAGCAAGGCATTTAGTGAAATGCAAGTTATTCTTATATATGAACCGATGACGTTCATTAGATCGTGTAATGGTGCTCACTTGAATGAACGTCGAATTCCTGTAGACTTCGACGTTCAAACATCATTCAGTGAAAAAGTAAAAAATCTCTTTGACTTTAAAATGAGAGTTTAAAATAAAAAAGAAAAAATAATAAAAAATGAGCGACCTTTTGCTTCTGGATGAAGATTAAAATGTCACAGCCCCATTGAACTCCTTGTAATTGGTGCCTAGGTAAAGGCACACAATTAATGGTCCCAACCCAACCACTCCAATGCACTTCACGCCGATGTCGTAACGTTTATGCCCCTAGAGGCTTCGACGTTTGATTGCAAGAAAAGGAAGTATCCGAAGAAATAAATTAACAGATTTTGATTTCTTTTGAAGTTGTACCATTTGAAAACTTAACCTACATACCTTCCCTAACCTAATTCAAGTTAACTTTCTTTCCTTTGTTATCCCATCATTCCTTCACTAAACGAAGACATTTCTTTGTTATCCATTAATTCATGTTAACTTTTTTCCTTTGTTGTCCCATCATTCCCTCACTAAACGAAGACATTTCTTTGTTATCCAACGAAGACATTTCTTTGTTATCCAACGAAGACATTTCTTTGTTATCCATGAAGGCATTGTGGAATAACAGAGGAAAATGTTAACACTTATGAATTTCAAAAACATTCTCCATTGTTTTGCTTTTTTCTTTTTTTATTTACTTCCTATTTTTCATTGTAATGTATTCCCTCATTTTTTGGTCTTCATTTTAGATATTGTGTTTTGTAAAAGGGGATTTCATTTTGAAATCCTCCAAGATATACAACGTCGATGATCCCAAAAAAAAGACGTCCCTCCAGGCAAAGTTGGATGATATAGAAAACTCTTTGAGGTGGTCCCGCACTGGTTCTTGGATCTGGAATTATTCAGAATTGAAATGTTTCTTTTTCAAGAATGACTGGTCTTTCAAAATGGTTTCTTTTGCATCGATAATCTCAATATTCGACGTCAAATGTGTAAATTGATTCAAAATTTAAATTCTCTTAAAGTTGTTTCCCCATAAGAAATCAGATAGTTCAGAAATCTAACGGTAGAAAAGAAATCCAAGACAACTTAAACATACATTTTAGTTCTCAAAATTGTCTCAGCATTAAACATATTATGAACCATATTTCTTTTTCCTCGCCATTTCACTTCCAGTAAGATAACTTAAACATTTTTGTACTATAAAAAGCATTTTGTTGACTTCAATTTCAAAGGCCACCTTCATATGATGTGATGTGAAGCCTGAATGCGACACTTTAAAATTCAAGTGAGCAAATTGAAATTTAAAGATCAGATATGTTACGAAATCAAAAAGAAGTACAATGACAAGGAGATAAAAAACATGAATCCTAATATGTTGAATACGGAAACAAGACGAATTGCATTACAAGAAAAGCACATCTATATTTATAGATGAAACGGTGTTGTCTAAATATTTTAGCTCTCAAAATTGTTTCAGAATTAAACAAATTATGAAACATATTTCTTTTTCCTCGCCATTTCCCTTCCTTGGATTATAGAATGATGCAAAAGTGATAGAGAATGGATTTTATAAGATGCAACAATTAAACCCTAAATACAATTCCCACTCACTTTACTCACTTATGCTACAATTAAGCCCTAAATGCAACTAGAACAGTATTAAAACATGCAACAATAATAAATCAATCAACTGGGTTACCTCCCAAGTAGCACTTGTTTAACGTCACGAGCCTGACCCAAACATGCTTAGCACTTATCAGTAAGTGAAAATCCTTCCAACACTCATCAATAGGTGTACCTTCCTGTATCCTTCAGTAGATACATAAAATTTAACATCCCTCAGTAGATGCTACCCAAAAATTGTTCAAAAATACCAATATTTACAAGTCCAAGTAAAAGAAAATTAATGTACAACAATCACTGGGGTGCCTCCCAGTAAGCGCTCTTTTAACGTCATTAGCTTGACCCGGTAGAGTTCAAACACCCATCAATAGGTGTTGATACTCCCTTTTGCTTGATATTCTTTTCTTCTTCTTCTTCCTGCTGAATTTCTTCAAAAAGTTGATAACACCAAGCACCTGTTTCCATGTCTCCATCATAGGAACTTTAATCTCCAATTTCTTGAAGATCTCCATAAAACACTTGAATTTCATTTTCTTCCTATAATACTTCTTTGGATGAGGAACAAGTTTTTCATATGATCTTTTCTTCTTTCCTCTCTTCCTCTTTTTCTCACTCCTGTCCTCCTCTAACTTTCTCTTTTTCTCTTTTCTTTCAACTACTTCTTTTTCCTTATCATCATCTCTATCTCCTTCACTCAACCTTTCTATTTCTTCTATCTTTTCCTTCTCTATTTTTTTCTCATTTTTCTCTATCCTTTCCTCCTCAACAACCTTTTCTGTTTCTATTTCTTCTATCTTTTCCTCTTTTATCTCTTCATCAACATTATCACTTTAAAAACTAGTGGCCTGACATTCCTCCCTAGGGTTAACCTCAGTATTAACCCTAGAATTCAATATTTCATTGGATTGACGAATCTGTATCTCCAACCTTTTATTCCTTGTTTCATTCTCTTCTATAGAGGAGAGAGTAATTTGGATAAGTCGTTCCAATGTCTCATCCACTTTGTTGATTTGCTCTTTCAAAGTAGACACTTGTTGCCCTAATAGTACTTGTTTATATGGATCTCCTGCTTATCCATTCCAACTTTGATCCATGCTTGAGTGAGGTTTCCACCAGTAGTTGAAATTATTTTGATAGAATTGAGTGCCCATAGAACCAAATTCTTGTACATATTGCATCCTGCAAACATTAGGCACAAAACCCTAGAAAAAATAAACAAAACAAATGAAGTCGAAGTTAATCAGTTTACACTACTTGAAAAAGTTAAACCAAGAGTCCCCGGCAACGGCGCGAAAAACTTGTTAAACCCCTGGCAAGTGTACCAGATCGTATCAAGTAATAATAATTGGTAATCCCAATATCGTTCTTCCCAAAGGACTCTTAGGGCCTCATCTTTCGTGTAAACTAATTGTTTTAGACTTGAGAAAAGAAAATTAATTTAAGTGGTTTGAATGCAAAACACAAATAAACATGCAAATGCAAGAATTCAATTGAATTAGAGAAAATATGGATTAATGGAGTTGTTGGGGTTTACAATTTCATCTTATCCACCCTCATATATCTACTCTCCTTATTTACTTTGCTTATTTATCATATTTCCATGCAAACTTTCTTGGTCTACCCTTAACCCAATCCCTTGGTGAAAAGAGCCTATTACTAATTACCGGCTTGCTATCCCTAGCCTCCCCTAATAATTAGTAATGCACGATAAGCGAAAGCAAAATACAATTGATCGTCCTACCCCTATCCCTAGGAGGTATTAACATAATCAAGGAATTCTCCCCAGTTCATGGCATTACTGTACGTCCCCGTATCAATAAAGATAAACAACATCTACCGAATGAGTTAAACGGTAAAAGCATTAAATACAAGTAAAGAATCCAACAATTGATAAATCAAGCATATGCAAGCATATAAAGTAAACAAGAATTTCAATATATGAGAGTTTCAAAAGATTACATTGTTCCTCAACAACAAATGGTTTAGTTCACCATAGTCATGGTGAAACTAGATGGAATAAATGGAAGAATGGAAAAGCAAACCCTAGACTTGATAAAGTGGAGCCAAAGCATCCAAGAAATCTCTTCCAAAGGTGTAAAGTTACTATGGACGTTTTTCTCTGCCAAAAGAATTACTTTGGACTCGCAGTAAGGCTATATATATAAGCCAAAAAGATAACAGAAAGATTTCAGAATCCAAAATATAAAAACAGACAATCGCCCAGGCGCCAAAATTGGCCTCTCAGCGGATTGCCTCAATACACGCCACCGCCCAGGCGTCTAAAATGACCGCTGAGCGGTTTGCCTCTCGTCGTTCTCGACGCTGAGCATCACCGCCTGGGCGCCAGACAATAGCTTTTCCTCGAATTAGGACGCTCAGCGGTGGAATTTACCGCTTGAGCGGTTCACAGACTCTTCTTTTCTTCCTTTTTCTCCTTCATTCTTGAGTCTATGACCTTCCTACTTCATTGCCATCTTCAATTCTCATCAAAAACCCTGCAAAACAATGCAAAACAAGCATAATATCTCTATAAACAACTTTTGACTCTCATGTGACACAACTTAAAAGTTTTACTTGATTCTAAGCTCACTTTAAGCTACAAAGGGTGTGATTTAATATCAAATTTATGCATGAAAATAATGGTTTTGAAATCGTTATCAGAAGACCTATCAAATACGACGTTGAAGACCTATCAAATACGACGTATATTATTGTGACCACAGCACACCATTAATGGTCGCAACATACATCAAATCCCTTAACGTCAAAGCACCGCCAACCTTCGACGTTGTATGAGAGGGGAAATAAAAAAAGATCTTAATGTACGGTACTTTTTGATACTTTGGCTTTCAATAGTAGTAGGTCTAAGAAAACTTTACAATTGAAAAACGCGCCATAGAACGTCGAAGGCTCTCGGGATTTGACGTTTTATTTGTATTCTCAAAATTATTTCATCATTAATCATTGTGTGAACCATATTTCTTTTTCCTCAGCACTTCCCTTTCAGTACGATAACTTATTTACGGTGTAGACTATAAAAAGCATTTTGTTATTGACTGAGTCCTTAATGCGGCACTTTATTTAGGGTGTAGACTATGTTTAAGAACATTAATTTCACATATATTTTAATAATTAAATAAAATTTATTTTTGCATCGAGTGTACTCAAAGTTCGACGTCAACAATGTAAAAAGATTCCAAATTTAAATTGTCCGTAAGTTGTCTCCTCTCTTACAAATCAGTAGCTTTGAAATCTAACTGAGGAGTACCATTTATGGACAATTTAAAAAAGGAATCATACATTGTTAAATGATGAAGTTGAACATCTTTTGTAGATAATTATTTTAGAGCTTAAAATTGTTTCAGCACTAAACATATTGTGAACCATATTTCTTTTTCGTAAGCACTTTCCTTTCAGTAAGATATCTTAATCATTTCTGTACTATAAATAAAAACATTTTGTTAACTTGAACTGGAAAGCACTTTTTCATACGAAATGACGATGAATGAACCCGATCCCTCGGTAAATAAGCTTGTCCCTAATTACTAGTTCATACAATTCCTAGCATTCCTGGTAAAAAGATGTGAAAATCAAGAGGTTAAGACGACTAAGACTCATACCCTCATCCCTGATAAATATAACCCTTAGGAGTAATTCAAGAAGAACCTGAATTCCCGGCACTCATGCAATTCATAAATAATGTTATTATATAAGCAAGAATAAAACAGATGAATTACTCTAACAATTAATGAAAAAGCATATGGAATTAAGAATCAATTCAAATACATGAGAGTTTACAAGGTTACATCATACCCCAAGAACAAATAGAAATTAGTTCCCCATAGACATGGGGGAACTCTATGAACAATGGAAGAAAGAAAAAGAATGGAAGACTAAGAATTGGCTAAGAGTGTATTGCTATGCTCTTCTCTGCCAGGGATACAAAACATAGACCCCGAGGGTCCTTTAAATAGTATCAGACGCATGCCAGAACGAAGTCCGATCCAAAAGAATCAAAACAGAGCAGAAACAGGGCCCGATCCACGTGAATTCTCACTCAAGCGTCCTAGAGGGGCCGCCTGGGCGTGAATTGAGGGTCATGTAAGGCTTGGGCGTCGAAAATGGTCGCCCAGGCCATGAAGCTTTGCTGCCCGGGCATCGAGGGCCACCGCCCGGGCAGCGGACGTCGATTTTTCTCGCTTCAGCTATGCTTCTGGACGCTCGGGCTGCGTGTTTGCCCTCCTTCTGGTGCCTTTTTGACCCCTTCTGAGCTCCCTTTTCTTGGTCTTTCATCTCTTTTTCCAGTATTACCTCAATCTTTGTCAAAACAAGGGCAATTAGTCATAAAATCATTGAAATCAACCTCAACTCTCCTATTCACTCAATTTATTCAAAAAGGATGAGTCCAAGAAAGTTTCTAAGTGAAAAAAGGGTGCTTTTAGTATCAAAATCATATCCCAAATAACGGTGTTTTAAACTGTTATCACAACCCCAAACTTAGAACTTTGCTTGTCCTCAAGCAAACAAAATGTAACTCAGCTCTTCAGAACAATCACTACAATGACTCAACCTTTTTCAAACACTTTTTCAAGACAAGGGATCACTTTTTTCAAGCAAAGATGTAATCAGAAATTTAGAGAACTATTCCTCACCTGGGAAAGTATTTCACTCAAGCACTCAAAAGTGTCTCACTCAGCTTACAGGTGTATGTTGTGGTGTTTCTCTCTGTTATCACTATGTCACAAATTAATTTTGCCTTTCATTTAGCCATAATCAAATATTCTCACAAGCAGGTTATCATCACAAGGGCTTTTCATGGCCTGTAACTTGGCTGGGCTAAGAAGGAATTTGGTTTTTCTGGTCAGCAAAGTTCCTTGAGTTAAGAGAGACATTTGTGAATTTAACATTTAAGAATAAACTCTCTTTCTTTTTCTTAGCTTTCCCTTGGAGTGAGCTCTTTCTTTTCTTTTGAATTTTCTTTTCTCACTTTTTCTTTTCTTTTGAATTTTCTTTTCTCACTTTTTCTTTTCTTTTGCCTTTCCTTTCCGCTTGCTTTTTCTTTTGATTGCTCACTGCCTAGTGAAGTGGGTTGTCACCTGGCAATCCCAAACTTGAACCTTTATCAGTACCTCATCAAATGTTCTCAACTTAACTCAAGGTAAATATTTTTCAATAAGTTTTTTCAAAACATGCAAATGGTTCAAGGTTCAAAGGTTAGAACAAATTGTTCTCTTTTCAGTGGGCAAAAATTATGTGAAAGCCAAAAGAATAAGGGACAACAAAAGATGGCCTTGATCATATGGAACCTGCAAACAAGTAGTTCAATCACAGAAATTTTGGGCAAAATCATTCATGCTTCCAAAGTAATAACAATTATTTAAAAACTAACTCTCAAGCTCAAAACTCACATAGGTAAAATCACAAGTTCCAAAATTTAGAAAAACATCCTGCTCAGTATGTTAATAAAACTTTATCAAGCACCTCAATCTCTATTAGCCCATCAACTCTGAGTTCTTTCACAACCTAGAGTTTTTTTATTGAACTGTACAGGCAAGCCTGGTCTCAGTCCTTCATGCTCCTTCAGAGGGTTTTGGTGAACAACTGCTCCTTTGCTATCTTTTTCTTCTTCATGAACCTGTGACAGAAAACACTTTTTACCTTTCTCTTTTGATTTGGCAGACTTGGTATTAGTCCCGGGTGCATCTTTAAATGCAGCTTTGGGACTGGTTTTCTTCACTTGGGTTGGCTACCCAGTATTGCAGGCTTTGAGATCACCTCCTCTTCTTGGTCCTTGAGAGCTATGGTACCCTTATCAACATTGACGATTACTTTGGCCGTCTTCATGAACGACCTTCCAAGAATAATAGGGTTCTCCGCATTTTCTTCCATCTCTAACACCACAAAGTCCACCAGGAATCTCCAGTTGTTGATTTGCACCATCATATCTTCTACCACACCATAGGGTCTTTTGGGGTATCCATCTACCATGAGAAGAGACATCCTTGCCAGCTTAACTTCCAAGTCACCAATCTTTTTGAGAACAGTCAAGGGTATTAGATTGATACTGGATCCCAAATCAATTAAGGCTTTCCCTATTTTGTGGATTCCAATGGTGCAGGGGATAATGAAACTTCCTGGGTCTTCTACCTTAGGAGGAAGTGTTTTCTGCAAGATCACACTGCAAACTCCCTGTATCTCAGTTGTCTCCTCCTTTAGCTTTTTCTTTTTCTTGAGGAGCTGCTTTAAAAACTCTACATATTTAGGGATTTGTTGTAGAGCCTCTGTCACAGGAATTTCTATCCCCAATTCTTTGGAGATCTCATCAAAACATCCTGCTTGCATCTCTTTTGGGGAATATTCCTCAGGGTGGTGGATACTTTTCTCAATTTCTTTATTATTTTTTTCTTTTTCTCCTTTTTTTCTCTCAACCTCTTCTTTTCTTTTCCTCTCAACCTCACCTTTTTCTTCACTCTCAATTTTTTCTTCTTTTTCATCCTCTTCTTTTGAATCTTTCTCTTTTTCACTCAATCTTTCTTTTTCTCTTTCTTCTTCTTTCTTTTCTCCCTCGCTCTCCTTTTTTCTCTCTCCTTTTCCTTTTCATTTTCAATACTTTCAATAGCCTTACATTCTTCTTTGGGGTTAACGTCAGTATTAGCCCCAAAATCTTCAAAAGGCATCTCTTTCAGCTGTTGGGCTATTTGGCTAACCTATATATCCAAGCTTCTGATAGCAACATCTATGCTTTTCTGTGTGGACAAAGTTGCCTGTATGAACTATTGGAGAGTCTCTTCGAGCTTTACGGTTCTATCAGATAGAGAGGGTTATTGCTGCCATTGTTGCTGATGTTGTGGTGGTTTATTGAATTGTCCTCCAGTTTGCCCAAAATGACCCTGCCATTGCTTGGGTGAGATTTCCACCCTTGGTTATAATTATTAGGGCGGAACTGGTTGCCCATGTAGTTGACTTCCTCATTAACATTTTCAGGCACTGCACATTGACCATTAATATGGTCACCACCACATAGTTCACAAAGTTGCTGGTGAACCTATGCCACACTATGAGGTTCCTTTTGTGGCGGCATCACTTTCTTAGTCAGGATTTCCAATTATTGAGTGATGATCTTATTCTGAGGAAGCAAGGCATCATAAGGCTGCAGTTGAAAAACTTATTTAGGTTGGGATGGAGCTCATCTTTCATTGTGCATCTCATTGTCATTGGCAGCCATGTTCTTAATTAATTCGTAGGCTTCTTCTGGGGTCTTGCATTTGATATTGCCTCCAGCTGAGGCATCCAGCATCAATTTGGTTTGTGAGCCAAGACCACCAAGGAAGAGAATGACTATCGTTCCTTCATCAAAACCATGAGTAGGCATCTTTCTCAGCAGGCCTTTGTATCTATCCCATGTTGTCCCAAGGTTTCCTCCATGCCTTGTCTAAAGGAAGAGATCTCTTGATTCCCTTTGTTGATCTTTGATTGTGGGAAGTATTTGTTGAGGAACTTTGTAACCACATCTTCCCATTTAGTGAAACTGTTTTCAGGAAAAGAGTTCAACCATAATTTAGCATTACCTCCAAGAGAAAAGGGGAATAGGCTCAGCTTTATAGCCTCATCGGGTACCCCCTTTATTTTCACAGTGTTGCATATCTCATTGAAGGTGGTCAGGTGCTCATATGGACTTTCATGAGACAGTCCATTGAATTGGTTCCTCTTCACAAGGTGGATCAGAGTAGGCTTCATCTCCATGTCTGCAGCGTTGACCCTTGGCTTTGCAGTGCTGTTAAAATGATGAGGGCCAACAACTGTTGTATAATCAGCCAAGGTGTGTTTGCTAACATTGGTCTCTGCACCTCCTTCACCAGTTTGGGAAGCCATTGAAATTTCATCTAGAGAAGGATCTCTAGATGATCTGTTTCCTCTTGGCCTCCTGCTGGTCTCAAGTCCTTCAAGAAGAGGTTCAGAATTTTTGTTGCTTCTGGTTCTCACACTATCCTGCATAAATAAAACACAAAACCCTAGATAATATTGTTAGCACAAAACTAAAAAAAAAATTAGGGATTGAAAAATAAAAATCAAAGAATGGAAATAAAAAATAAAAATAAAAATAAGAAAATAAAATAAAATTTGAAAATAAAATAAAGTCAAAATTAATCAAGGTTCACACAAATAGAATAGATTTAACCGTGAGTCCCCAGCAACGGCGCCAAAAACTTGTTGGGGTAAATCGGCAAGTGTACTCAGTCGCATAAGTAATATAAAATGGTAAGACCGAGTATCGTATCCCAGAGGACTCTCGACGCTGAACAGTTGTGTGAATACAAGATTAATTAAGACTTAAAATAAAAGAGATCATGGGTTTGGCATGCAAAAATAATAAAATAAAATAAAATGCAATTGATCAATGGCAAAGGAGCACAAAGATGAATGAAGGTTGATTTATATGAGATGGATATGTTGTTGGGGTTAGATTTCACCAAGTTCCCTCTCATGTATATAAGAATTCTTCTTTTATGCATTAATGCCAACTTCCCTCACTAAATTACTTAAACCCGATCCCTTAGTAAATAAGTCTGTCCCTAATTACCAGTTCATACAATTCCTAGCATTCCTGGTAAAAAGATGTGAAGATCAAGAGATTAAGACGACTAAGTCTCATACCCTCATCCTTGAGAAATATAACCCTTAGGAGTAATTCAACAACAACCTGAATTGAAAGGAACCTCCTGAAACTCATGCAATTCATAAATAATGCTATTGTATAAGCAAGAATAAAATAGATTAATTACTCTAACAATTAATGAAAAAGCATATGGAATTAAGAATCAATTCAAATACATGGGAGTTTACAAGGTTACATCATTCCCCAACAACAAATAGAAATTAGTTCCCCATAGACATGGGGGAACTCTATGAACAATGGAAGAAAGAAAGACAATGGAAGACTAATAATTGGCTAAGAGTGTATTGTTATGCTCTTCTCTGCTAGGGATACAAAACCTAGCGCCCCAGGGTCCTTTAAATAGTGTCACAGGCGTGCCAGAACGAAGCCCGGTCCAAAAGAATCAATGCAGAGCATAAACAGGGCCTCATCCACGTGAATTCTTGCTCCAGCGTCGTAGAGGGGCCGCTCTGGCGTGAATTGAAGGTCATGTAAGGCTTGGGGGTCGAAAATGGTGGCCCAGGCTACGAAGCTCCACCGCTTGGGCGTCGAGCGCCACCGCCGGGGCGGCGGACGTCGATTTTTCTAGCATTAACTGTGCTTCTGGACGCCCGAGATGCGCATTTTCCCTCCTTCTGGTGCCTTTTTTACCCTTTCTGAGCTCCCTTTTCTTTATCTTTCATCTCTTCTTCCAATATTACCTCAATCTCTGTCAAAACAAGGGGAATTAGTCATAAAATCAACCTCAACTCTCCTATTCACACAATTTATTCAAAAAGGATGAGTCTAAGGAAGTTTCTAAGTGAAAAAAGGGTGCTTTTAGTATCAAAATCATATCATAAATAACGGTGTTTTAAACTGTTATCAATAGCATAATGTGCCTTATATTTACCTAGGTAGCACACTTTTCTTTCAAGGTGAGAATTCGGTTTGCGGCAAACCGAATTCTGTAATATTTTCTTTTCTTTTTTTCTAATCTTAGGTTAGAATTCGGTTTCTGGGAAACCGAAGTCTGAGTTATATTTTTTTTATAATCTTAGATTGTTTAGTTTATTTTGATGAAGTTTAATAAATTTTATTATTTCTATAATAATTATTAAATTAATAATAAAAATAATAAAACTAATATTAATAATAAAATAATAATAATATAAAATTATAAAATATTAAATCATATTAAAATAATACAATAAATTAGTTATTTATTAATTTTAATTTAAAAAAAATTTTAAAGAAATGTTAAACGGTTTTTTAAGTTTAACATATTTTTTAAATTTTTTTTATTTAAATTTTAATTAATAATTAACTTATTTTAATATTTTAATATACTATTCATACATGTTTGTTAAAATCCTAAAAAGCAAGAAAATAATGCTTGAGAGGGATTTTTTTTTCTAATAATTTTAATCATAGTATGTTTTGAAGCTTAATCTTTTCTACTAATTCCATTTTATAACTATAGAATTTTTCAAAGTAATTTATATGAATTTTACCAAGAAAAAGGTATAAGATTTTGTTTTAATTTTTAGGATAATGATACTTTGACAATATTTTTTTGACAACATTTTAACACCATTTACGTGTCATTCTGTATTGGTCCAAAATCACTGCCATAATCAATCATAATAATCATAAACACCAAAGTGGACCAATAACAAAACGACAACATTTGGTTGACATTCAGTTTGGGTCAACCAGTCTGAAGTTTAAAGTATTATTTTTTTAAAATCAATTAAGGTCTTTTAGCATAATCATACATATTTATATCCTAAAATTTAAAAATTGAAGACTTGATTAATGTTTTATAATACCTAACTTAATCATAAAACTCTTAAAGGAGAGGAAAGAAATATAAGGTATGGGAATGTCGTTGAATCTAATAAAAAAAATTTATATACGGTGTACACTATGTTAAAAGAACATTAATTTCTCATGACTTTTCTTAATATAATAATATTTATTATGATTTTATTTATTCTGATGTATAAACTTAATTCTCATTAATTATTATTATTATTATTTTCTTTCTGAAATTATAATAATATTTTAAAGAAATTAAGTTTCATTCTCTTTAAATTTGACCCACAAATCATTATTATATTTTACGATAAATTTACACTAATATTTTATAAAATAATTTTTTTTTAAAAATATGTAAATCATATCTTAAAATATAATGGTAACAGGAGGTTATTGGAGGTTTAAAGGAAAGAAGGAAACAAAGGGTGGGAGGCTGAAGAAGAAAACGTCTAATCACATGTGTTTTACCAAACTCTCAATTAATATGTCGAAGCCCAGTAGAATTCGACGTATAGTTTTTAAGTTGAGGAGTTAAAGACTCTACATTGTGAAAGACGTTCTAATATTTCTATTCAGACATGGCTTCATCATCATCATCAAGAAGAAAAGAGAAGGTTGCCCGGGTTACAAGAAACACAAACCCATCTGGATCGATAAGTGATGAAGACACCCGAGGAACATTTTTATACTGGAGACGATTATGATATTGATCAAAAACTAATTAAGGAAGACGTAAAAAGAAAAGATTTCAGGTATGATTTTAAACCAAAAAAGACTGCCACATTTTGATATTGGCAGAAGAAAAAAACGTCAAAGCTCTACCGAATACGACGTTCTATTAAGCACACCATTAATGATCCTAACATACTTCAATTCCCTCACGTCCCAGCCCCGTAGCCTCCGACGTTTTATGGCACGAGTGAAAAGAAAAGAGATCAAAAAGTACGATACTTTCTGATATTAGCGGCTAATTCATAGAAAACGTCAAATTCCCAAACAATACGACGTTCTATTTAATGCCCTCGTGTTTAAAAGAAAAAAGTAAAAAGAGAGGAATGAGAAAAACCTGAGGCGTCCCATACTAAGTCTAAGCCCCTTCAACTTCACCGTAAACTTTGCAATTTATAAGAAAAAAAATTAGAAAAGGCACCTACTTTTTACTGGAAACGTCGAATTATTTTGGTCTGCGATGTGGTTTTTAAATATAACGTCATGTGTGTCTTGTATTTGACGTGGAATATGAATGTAAAAACATAACACGGTCTCACTGTTTGTTCGCGCTACCATTTGTGCTTGAACTTTCTTCTTCATGGACGACTACGATAAAGAAAGAAGCTTATTTTGAATATTTTCTGTCTTTGTAATGTCATTTGGTTCCCATTTCTAAGGTTTACTGAATGTTTTTCGTTTATCTTTAGGTTGTGTTTCGTACGTGGTCAGCGAACTTCATCATTTTCTATAGTGATACCATTTCAAGTATGTTTTTTATCTTTAATATCTCATACGTATGATGTATGTGCTCGTGTTTATGTTGTGTTTCTCGATTCTGGACGTATGGTATATGTATAACAGTTTATTTTTTCCTTCAACGTATGATATTTGTGTTCGTTCGTTGTCAGGGAACTTCGTCATCTTCTCCAGTGTCACCATTTCGTTGTCTGTTTTAACTATAATTTACTAACTTTATAAACAGGTATGACGGGCTCTGGATTAGCTCAAACGGGAGAAGGTGGTAGATTTGTAACTCGGATGCCTGCTGTCACATCCCGTCGGGTTAATGATAAAGCATTGCCGGTGGAGTTTGATCCTAAAACATTTGTGCCTATAGGGGAACATGCAACAAAGTTTAAGAGTTACTTGGGCATGCTGGCAAGATTTCATGTCCCTATTCTCGCTACCCGTTGGGGTGATGTGTGAGAGGTTGAGAAAAATCTACTATGGCAGGATATTTTGGTATGTTTAAGTTGTTTTACTTCCATCATTGACTTATTTTCGTTGAACATGCTTTAACATTAATTTTCTTTTTAAAAAGGAAAATTGGGTTATTCCTGATGATGAGAGGATAAGGAAGAAGATTTTATCTCAAATTGAAACCCGGTGGAGGGACATCAAGACGACAATGACACGTAAATTCGTCTTTGGCTCTAAACAGAACGAAACTCCTTGTACAAAGTATAAAATATCTAATGAGGCGTGGGTATAGTTTAAAGAATCTAGACTTACTCCTGAATGGCAGGTATGTTTTATATAATATTTTGCTCTATTCACACAAGACAGGATGCTAATTTATGAATTATATATGCTTAATAATTTTCATTTTTTCATAGGTGAAAAGGATAGCCACCCAGGACAGGCAGAGGCTTAATGATACACCTCACGTACTTTCTCGTGGTGGTTATGCATTATTAGAGAAAAAAATAAACGTAGAGCTGAGGAGTTAAGTCTTGAGTCACCTGATCTAGCACCTCCACTAGCTAGACATGAATTGCGGAAGGCTACACGGACAAAGTCCAATGGCCAGTTTACATCCCAGTTTGCTGAGGAGATATCCTACAGAATTTTAAGTGGAAACTTTTAACTAATTACCATAGTTCATATTAAATTATGTAACTTTTTCTATTACGATATGCAAGATGAGTTGGTTGAGCAAGAGACTGAAGGCACATTTGTGCCAGAAGTTAGGAAGGACATCCTGGTAGCAGCCACAGGTCGGCCAGACCGTCCAGGTCGTGTGCGTGCTGTTGGAGGAGCTACTGGATTGAGGGACTACTTTAGCCCTAAACCAAGAAGCACACAAGCTGTGACTCCGGAATTGGTTAGTAGCATCACAGAACAGGTGCAAGTCCAAGTACGGGAGCAAATGGATGAACACTTAAGAACGCTCGAACAAGAACTTGTGACGATCAAACTACAACAACAACAACAACAGTCACAGCAGGAGCACGCCCCTACTTATGATCCTACCGCACCTCCTACGAGCACCAAAGACTCATGCTCTAATGCAGATCATACTGATATCAATATTCAATATGATTTTTTGGTTGATGAGGATCCTCTGCGCGCAGTGCCCATCGGAGTACAACTTGCAGGAGGCCAGACCATTCATGGTGCTCTTTTATTGCCCACTGACGCGCGGGTAAGGATTGATGATGTTAGAGACCTCCAGGCTCGAGTGCCAGTGCTGATAGATGAAATCCAATTCATGGGGGAGGCCTTAGGCACATTTATAGCTTGGCCTAAGGCCTTGATCGTTACATATTTTGGCCTACCAACGATATTGTATTCTTATTTTTATTATCTTAAATCTTCAAGTTATAATTAAATTATTCCTAATTTCTATAAATGTGACTTGTAGGTCTATCGACCAGAGAAACAAGCAATGGCTCAACCTGAGGCTCATGTGCAAGTAGAAGCCAATGATCCTCTATCCATATTGATGTCAAGATTACCTCAGTTGAAAAAACAATCAGCAGCGGTGTAGTGGGAGTTAAGAACGTTTGGCGTCGAGTGCCATATTCCATTGTATATTGAATTCAGTGATGCATATGAGCTGATTGGTGGAGATAGAATGTTGAACATTTCATGCATACAACTATGGTGCATGTAAATTTTTTATTTGTTATTTTCCAATTTGTATATTATTAGTATTATTACATTTTAATAAATATACTTAATTGTATTCTTATAGGTACATGGACACCGTCGCAATGGAATCAGGTTGGGGGTCAATTTATGGCTTTCTCGAACCTCAGATCATCTAACCATATGGAAACACATTAGATTCCAGAAAATCATATATGCAAACATGGATGACCGAGTCTGAGAGAGAGATATATATGGCACCATACATTGATGCGTATGTTTTCTCAATATTGTCAACTTTTATCAAATTTTAATCAATAAACTTACTGGTTGTTGGTACATGATAGGGGCCATTGGCAACTCATGGTGATCATTCCAAAAAAAGCACAAGTTCTATGGTTTTGTTCTCTTCATAGGAAGATGAAACCGGAGTTGAGGTCCTTGATACAAACGTAAGTATTACATTCATTCTTATCAATTCATTATGATATTAATATATTAACTTATGTTTCTAATGTTTCAAATGTTTCAAATTTTTTTAGAGTTCTGACTAGGACCAGAGGACAACAAATTGATATTATATATCCTAAGGTTGGAATTCGTTGATCTTTAACCTTTAATTTTCGTAGTCAATTTTAAACCGTTACATTTGACTAAGTTCTTTCACATGTTTAGTGTAATAAGCAGAATGATTCATGGGCATGTGCCTACTACATCATGTCATGGATGAAGGCAATCATCCGAGCAGAAATCAGAGGAGATTGGACTACGGTAGAAATTTCCATTTGAAAATCTTACAAATATCAATAAAATTTTGACATTAAAATGAATATAATTGTAAAGTTTCCTTCCTTGATTCTGCAGAAATTCAACACTACCTCTCCACTATCCAATGAAGTAATAAATACGATAAGAAAGGAATGGGCAGGATATTTGTTGAATAAACATTTTAAATAGCTATAGTTTTAGTTTTTTCCTTTCATGATAGTATCATTTGCTTACTTGTGTAGCTTTTTAACTGTGAATACATATATACTGTGAATAGATTATTGATAATAGATGAATATTGTGAATAGATGAATGGAAAAGTGGGTTCTTTTAAGTTTTGATGATAGCATTAGCGTCTTTTACTTTTTCTATTTAATTGGAATTGATGAATTGTTTATAGCATGATTTAAATTAATTAATTATGTGCATTTAGGAATTGGAAAACTGGTTTTTGTATTTCAGGTTTGGTTAAATGAGCTAAAACGAACGAAATTTAATAAAAAAACATTGAAGGTAACGTCAATTTATACAATGCCCGATGTTAATATATGTATATTAACGTCCATCACAGCGACGAGTGACGTTGATATAATGCAGTGGATAACGATAATAATAAAACGCTGGGCGAGGATCTCTATGGCTCAACGATAGTAACGTCGACTGTAAACATGTTCGACGTCAACCTTACATCATTCACCTTATAACTGACGTCAAATATTCCACTAAATATAAATATTTATTCGAAAATTGACGTCAAATTTGCTCTTCGACGTGAATATTACGTCAACATTCTTCTATGCCGATGTCGAAGTTGCGTCAGTTCCCCCTAGGATATGACAAAAAATCTTTCTTTAAAAATAAATATTTATTCAAATATTTGGACATCAAGCTCTATTCTATAGGATGTACCTTAACGTCGATGTACATAAAAGACGTTAACTTTATGTCAATTACCTTTGTGTACGATGTAAACAAGTTTGATTAACGTCACCCGGTAATATTCGACGTTAATTTACGTTACCAGCTATAATGTCGCTACCAGTTGCGTCGTTAAAGGCCAAAAATAAATGACGTAATAGGCTATTTTGGCACTAGTGAAATATAACGTCGAACTGTTTGAAAGAACTTCAATACAAATTATTTTTATATAGTTAACTTCGCATATTGAGTGATTCGAATATTGATACTGATTGTGATTTTTATACAGAAGACAAAGCATAAGTCGCATTTTACCGTTATTTGACGTTTTCTTCTTTCCTTTTTCTTTTATAAAATCTCCCATAACCTTCCGTAATCATTATATTTTAAGATAAGATTTACATTTTTTTTATATTATTAATTTATGTAAATTTATATTGTAATATTTACATATTATTAAATATAAGAAAGAGATGTTGGTGAAATTTAAAGAGACTAAAACTTTATTTCTTTAAAATATTAGTTTAATTTCATATGGAAAATAATAATAATAATAATAATAATAATAATTATGAGAATTTAGTTGTAGTTATACATCAGAATAATTAAAATCATATTGAATATTACTATATTATTACAAGTTATTTGAAATGAATGTTAGTTAACATCCGAACTAACTTTTTTTCATATAAAAATGTTAACATAATGTACATAGTAAATAAATTTTTTTATTAGATTCATCAACAACATTTCTAACCTTATATTTCTTTTCTCTCTCCTTTTAAAACTTTTATGATTAAGATAGATATGATAAAACATAAATCAAGTCTTCAATGTCTCTTTCTAGGTAGGTGTGTGTTAATTTTAAGATAAACATATGTATGATTGTACTAAAAGACTTTAATTGAATTTTATTATAAGAATAGGTATGACTATACTAAAAGAACTTAATTGATTTTTCAAAATAATACTTTAAATTTCAAGAACGATTAAGTTGAGTGATAAACTCAAGGTTAAGATAGATTATTGTTGGGAAAAATTGAGATAGATTAGTTAGTAGATAAGATTGATACAAGTTAACAATTATATAAATATAGAGGGGCACATCACACTTTTTAACTTCGATCCCTCCAAATCTCACCTCGATAATTAAAAAGTGCACAATTTCTGGGGGGCGGGATGATCAAACGAGAATTGTTACTTATTCTGTGATTGATGTTTAAACGTCCAATTCGGCAGCGCTTCAACGTTAAAAAGAGATGGTTGTAGTCAATTACTAAGCATTATTACACGATGTACGTCATCGGTTCATCTATAAATATAACTTGCATTTCACATAATCCCTCTTGCCTCCTGTTTTCATATTAAGATTCATGTTTTTTATTTCACAATATGTTTAATGCTGAAACAATTTTGCGAATTAAAATAATTATATGAAAAAAAGTTTTTCAACTTCATCGTTTAACATGAATTTGGTTAGGGAAGGTATGTAGGATAGGTTTTCACATTGTACAACTTCAAATGAAATCAAAATCTGTTAATGGACAAATAGCATTTTATGACATACAAAAATGACATTTTATGACATAGTTCCTAGGGGACATAATTCTGGGCGTAATAGTAAGTCTGCGCATTTTATGACGTAGCAGTAATTTACGTCATAATAGCTTGAACATATTATGACGTAGTTTTTGAAATCAGTCACAATATGGGCGAAAGATATTATGACGTAGATTTGTTGATACGTTATCATATGTGATTTTCAGAACCAACATATTATGACGTACATTGTTTTGTATGTCATAATATATGTTATTTTTTAAAAAAATTATTATTACAATTGACATCCAATGAAATTTATTATTACAATTGCTACCGTCAGTTACATGGATCAAACAATGCCTTGGAAATGTTACATGCATCAGAAGTCATGGATGACTCAAACTAACTATCTAGACTATCTTATCCTTCAGTCCTTTAATGATTGGGTGATCCCAAATCATGTACGATGAAGGAGCTAATCTATAAAGACAATGTATAAACATATACAAGTGATTTCTTTAACCTTACATCACTTAAAATTAGTTCTACAAGCCGACTAATCTTTACTGCCACTCTCAACGACCATCTGTGAACAAAAAATAGGATTAACTTCACTGAAGTTTGATTGATAAGTCCAAACAATTAAAACATTAACACTTTGCCAACGACTTTTCAATTCAAAACCAATTAAGAGTTGCAATCAGAATCTTTGGCATAACATTCCAACACATTAAATTAAAGCTCTAGAAGTTAGCCATACAGCTATAACAACTCACAATTCAGATATTGATCTCTAACTTCTCTACTACTTAATGCAAAGCATTACAAATATCAACATTCACATAAATTACATAAGTTAAACCATTCGTGCATAATATTAATTTATATTCTATTATTGAAAACTGACACTACGACCTCAATGAATACCGAGAGATTTCTAAAGAAAAAATTGTTGTACAGCACAGTATCTTATTCATATTCATTAGGCTATCACTATGATTACTTTTTCAAGAAACCAAAAGCTGAAGCTAGATCAAGAATGTTGGTCCAATTATAAATTTCATTTTTAGCAACACCATAGAAATAAACTTGAAATCTATTAGATTTTAATTAATGAATAAGATTATATACCAAGAAATGAAGAATCACATCAAAAAAAGGAAGAGCTAATGACAATATTAATTGAAAATAAAATACTACACCAAAAACGAAGGAGATAGAGTAAACGACAACTCTTACTCTAACTTATCTATTCTCCTATTTAGAAATAAAATACTAAATATTCTCAATAAGTTAAATGAAGGCATAAATAACAACTTGAACCTAGTAAAGTTTTTCATTGTAGAACTAGGACTCAAATAAGTGTAGAAAATAGTATATTGCCCAGCACATGGAACACTAAATAATAAAAAAATATCTATGAATACATAAAAAAATACCAGAAGCATTCACCAGGGCATCACGCGGATCAATTTAAGTAGCTCTCCTAATAAAGTCTTGGCCTTTGTCGGTTTGACCAAGCTGAACATATATATGCCCAAGCGCCTAGAAAAAAGACAGTATATCAACACAATAATATAAGAGAAGGAAGAAAGAATATCCAGGGAGAATGTAAAATTTCTTTCGATTTGAAGAACTTACTTTCAATGTCTCACAATTATCCGGGTATACCTCCAGGACCTTTTCAAAGTTTGAGAGTGCAGTTTTAAAATCTCCCAACATAATCTGCACTTGTCACAGACTTGGAAAGGTTAGTGATTAAAACAGTGAATTAGGTGAGCGATGTTGAAGCAATGAGTGTTTCAAATTGAACCAATTTTGTCAAAATGAAGATTTCATATAGGATACCGATGGTGGAGAAAGATAGTTGTGGGATAGTACAATAGATTGTGAGAATCTACTAAAGTGAAAAATCAAACACACTAATTTATAAAAAAATATCATAGATAATGAAAATAACTTCTAAATCACGCATCAAACAAAATCAGAAAACTCAAGGGTGACACCCAATAGTACAAACAGTCATAATTATTTGCGTAAAATAAGTTCTTCAAAAGTAATAAGACAACTAAAACACAAAAGAAAATAATCCAACTGTCCAATTGTAGACTCATGAATAACATAGTCATTCTCAAGTCACATTATCAAATTACTGCACCATGGCCATAAACCTAATCATATCACAAAACCAATACCCAAAACATCATTGGATGTTTAAAAAACACAATAAACATCAGCTATTAAACTGTCAAAAATAGGCAGGTACAAAATCAGCATATCTGTTAACCATGTAAGCAATGATGATTTTACAGCAATGGAGCTTCGTATCTAATAAATGTACTTTCAAAGTTGCAGAAATGGTAAAGAATTTCAAATATCCCGAAGCAACTGACCATAATTAGGGGTGGGCAGAATTTACTTAGAAACTTGAAACTGTAGTTAATTTATACTTTTTTGTACTTAAAAAAACTGAAACTGTTTTTACTATAGCATAGTTATACTGTTTAACAGTTTAATTTAAATATATTGAACCTATTTTATTGTACTGCAGTTAAATAGTTAACTGTGGTTTACTGTGATTTAGGGTTTTTACGTTACATTCCTTTCTGATTGTTTCAAAAAGCTTTGTTACTTTTGAAGATTCGCCGCCATCGAAGCTTGTTGCCATCGAAGCTCGTTGCCATCGAAGGTCGTTGCCATCCAAGCACGTCGCCGTTGAAGCTCGTCGCCATTGAAGCTCGTCGCCGTTGAAAGCTCGTTGTCGTCGAAGGCTCACCGCCGTCGAAGGCTCGCTGCTGTCGAAGGTTCGCTGCTGTCGAATGCTCGTCGTCGTCGAAGGCTTACCGCCGTCGAAGGCTTTGCCACACTCTGCCGTCGCCGAACTGCCGTCGCCTAACCACCATCATCGAAGATTCTAAAAAAACTTCTCTTTAGCTGCAAAGAGAAGCAAATATTCAACCCAAAGGTACAAATGTTTTTCCTGTACTGTTCAAACATTTTTTAAATGCATTCTTAGTTCAAACATTTTGTTAAAAATCTGGTAATGGAATTAATGCTCCACATGACAGGCTGAAAACAAAGTAATTGAAAAATGCAGATCTCTGCTTCCTTCCCCCTAGGGTATTCTCATCAAACTGCTCAGCCCCATGAGGAGGAAGTGAACCTTTTATACCCCCTACGCCCAGAGCCACTAGATACAGGCCTGCGAATAGCATAACTGAGTCCCCATCATAAATTTTATGGCATGGATTGTCGGTGATTCCCATAACGCAATTTGGTGGTTTGAGTGATGGCTTGTGTGCTTGTATCGTGAGCATTAGTAAGCCCTGTGTCATCAAACAATCTCACTGTTAAATTTTATGATCTAATATAGTGATTATAATCTTGATAACTGCATGGAAAAGCTTGTATTATACAATTTTCCTAATTAGCTCAATTATTTGAGGACTTCATTCAACTTAACATATCTGATCAGTCCATGCTGCTTTGAAAAACGTTGTTTCATTTGCTGTTTTGACGTCTGATAAATCGTGCTGATAGGAAGAAAAGTTATTTTGAAAAATTGGCTTATTGGAGTTTCACTTGTTAACTGTTTTACACGGAGGAATAGTCATACAGTGACTCAGAATCTGGTTATTAGAAGATTAAGCACAATGGAATCTTGCTTCCTGTTTGGTGCACCAACATCTAATGGCAATAAATGATGATGGTCATGCTTCTTTTGTCTTTCTTCTACCAGTACTGTACTGCATGAGTAAAAGTCTACAAAAATCCTGAGTATGTGGTTTTTCTCTTGATAGTAATCAATGTTATTATTTATTACAGTAAAGGGTGATTACCTACCCAAGTACAAAGTACAGGTGGTTAAAATTTCTCATTCCTAGCTTTCAACATAAGTTTAGCTTCTCTTTTCTTTTTTCACTTTTTATCATTGAGACGTGGTGACATTCATATTTAGTAGAGTAACTTACATAGACACCAACACCAAAGATAGAAGCTTAGATATTACGATGAGAACTTACCATGAATTCTATAGCAGCACTTATGAGATAGATGGAATAAGTAGTGATAAAGGCATCAGCCAGAAACCCGCCTAGAATAGCAAGGAGGAAGGATGTGCCCATGAATTCAGTGACAATGTTGGCAGAGGTGGATGGTGAAAAGTGCATAAAAGATTTCGTGGTTTCCAGTTACTTATATCAACATTGTTGTTAGAGAAACATGAAAACTGTCGCCAGACAGTACTTACCTAAAACAAAGGAAGCTGCAAGCATGCCACCATGACGACCTTTGATGGCTGGCTTGTTCCTCCTCCAATCCACATACCCTTCCCAAACAGGCATCTGTTCTTCTTCCTGGGACAGTTTTCTCGGTGGTGTTAAAACCAACTAAAGAAAGTATTGCTACTAAAAACCAAGATAAACAACGAAAGAAACCATAGTGGAAATTATATATGAAAGTTTAATTTATACCATCTCCTAACTTTAACAGTTATATCCTGTATTTATCTTATTCTTCAATATGGTTATGAAGGAGAGATTGGGATGATGGTGGCAGAATACTTGATCAAGAACACTTTGTAGGAAGTGGTGAATAGAATCGCATTTATAGCAGGGGAAATGGAATTTCTGATAGAAGAGGAAAGGTCTAGACTATATGAAAGCAACCATTCATTCTCCTAGATCCTTTCGCATTGCATTAATGTTGATGTTGACTGTTTCTACCGTTAATCTTGCGTCTCAAGAATTGAGGATTATAACTAATCATGTTTTATCAAATGCAGGTTTATAGATAAAGGCTTGCTTACTTCTATGGAAATGCTAAATTATTTATTTGATCAGGACATGCATGTTAAAGATTTTTTTCTAATGCTTAACTGTATTAATTATGCAAATCAGGATTTCTGCAAAATGGATCAGATTTATCTCTTGGAAAAAGCCTGGATGGAAGTTTCAGGAAGTCCAGCTCTGGTTTATATTCATCTCTTCCTTTGTTTTTTATTTCTCTACACTTATGGTTATTTACTGACTTTCTCATGCTTTAACCTCTCACATTTTTATAAGGTTGGTTTAGACAAATGTGTATGGAATTTGTTTTTATAATATACACAAGCTATGCAATTGTTCTACTCTCAAAAAATGAACAATGCTATTATCCTTGTGTTTTTACACACCGTAATGCATCTAATGTTAGTATCATTGAAAGTAGTTTGATATTTGTGGAAAGTTTTAGTCCTTGATTTGAATTTTTGTTCTGTAGCATTTTGATTTTACTTTTTTTGTAAAAGGTTAAGTATTATAACGCATTTATGAATTTTGGGTAGCCATCACTTGAGAAAGGTTTTTACAGTTTTGATGAGTGATTTAAAAGATGCGGGGGGCAGTGGTAAGTGTTGTCCTCTCACCTTTTTGGGTAGCTATCACTTGAGAATGTTATAAAGAATGAGTCAAACCCAAAGGTATTCCTTTACATATATTTCCTAGTATTATTTCCTGCTTTTCTGTCATATCTGTGGTTTGTCGGTGGACATGATTCACAAATCACAGTAGAAGAGGCTCAGTTGTTGTTGCACTGGCTCCTCTATGTCTTCTCATAGAATCATTTATCATTATCTAGAGTAATCGGTAGCAAGATTACTGTGTTTGTTTTCCTAACTGAAACTGAAACCCAATTTCATGATGCTTTGTATGCTCACAGTTGGTATGAAGTTAGAGGAGACAATAACATTAATTTTTTGGTAGTTAGCTATATTTGTACAGTTAGCTATATTTTCTTTGACTTAGATTTATAATAAAAAATGTCTCATTTGTACAGTTAGCTATATTTTCTTAGTTTGCTTATCACATAATGCAATGATTTTGAATGTCGTTTTCATTTGATTTCAGAGTTCGCTTGTTGATCTTCCTTTGAAGAACTACTACAGATACGTAGTACCATCAATGGTATATATTGCACTTACGGCTTGTAGTTAATTCCAGATTACATTTGAGGTTTGGGTTCTTAGGTTTTATCACTTTTCCAGGATGATTTTAGCAGTGTTGACTCTACAATCAATGGCCCAAAAGCATTTTTTTGCTGAATTCTTTGTCTCAGTTCACGGGAAGACATACACAGCATAATTTTGATTGTAGTTAGTAGTGTATAGTTTGTATTTTAGAACTAAAATACTCTTAATTAAAAAAGAGTTAACTGAACTGCACTGCATAAAATGAACTAAAAAATAGTTCAGTTCAGTTACTCTGAACTATTTTTTAGTACAGTGCAGTTTTTTTAAATTAGTTTACAGTTAGTTGTAATTTTTTATAGTGCAGTACATTATAGGGCAGTTTGCCCACCCCTAACCATAATAAGGAAAGACAAATTCGTGGGGCTTGTTGACTTCCTTGACAGATGCCATGTAATACACCCCAGCTTTGTCATAGTCTCCCTATGGTGAGAAGAAAAAATCAGAACCATCAGCAATATTACAGCTTAAAAGTTGGAATGCCCAAAAAAAGAGATAGTGTTTTATGAACATTTTCAGAACCATTCTTAAAACACAAGTCAAGAATAGGGTTGTAAAATTTATAAGCAAGAAAAAATGAGTAATTGTTTGAAAAAGAAAAAGAAATATACGGATCTGTAGCGATTTAATTGCACATTTGGGATCATCATAGGGCTGATGGATCATCTATTTTGCAAGAGAGCATAATAAAAGTTGGATGAAAAGTGGATGTTATTCAATGCTACCATACTAGATGCAGAGAGACATTTTATGAATGTCACAAGTGAACATAATATCTAAGGTTTTAATACATATTAATGAGAAAAAAAGAGACTATTTTAGACACCAACTCTTATTAATCATGCTTACTATCCTTCTAGCTTCACTCTATGACAAGAAGGCTCATAATGGTATACCTCTTTCCATGCGAACTTATTTCTTGAGGATTGGTAACGAGTGTCATGAATGAAACTAACAGATGCAATTAGTGGATAATCACGTACAGATAGAACACTAGAATATGCATAATAGCAGATGATTTAAACTCAGAACTTAGTTGTCTACATAAGATTCTCCTCTGTTACCAGAGTTGAGGCTCCTCTTAGAGAACTCAGTCAAAAACCACAATAGTAAGATGATTCTCAACTAGTCCTGTTAGGAGTGGGATACTTTATGGAAGTAGGAAGGAAAAGAAGGCCCAAGGCCCAACTGTCTGAGGGGTGAGGCGGTGAGAAATAGCGAGTAGTATGGGTATATAAAGAATAAAAGATTATACTGTGAGCATTCAGGGATTTACATACTTGTATAGACCGATATTTTAATCAGTGGAGGGAGGTTAAGCTTTCGATAAACACGTGTATTACACCTGTCCATACAGTAAATAATATATCCACACTTTTATACAGCGATTCTGTTGCGTGTGCAGTCCGTGCGTGAGTGAGTTGGTTAGGATTTATTACTGAGATTCCTAACAAGTGATCCAACTTGCCGGATCCGGGTGGCGAGTGATCGGAGTATGGAGGGAAAAAATGAAGGGCGCCTGAAAGCGGTGGAGAACCAGCTTGAAGCTATCGGAATCATTGTAGATGGGTTGAAGGCTGAAACGACAGCGATGAGACAAGATTCAACTGTCATTCGCAAAGACCTTCAAGAGGTCATGCGAATTTTAGGAGGTCGCAATCGCGACCACGAGGGAGCATCGGACGGGAGCCAATCGTCTGTTAATGGTGACAAGAGAGGGAGACGAGAGGATGAGAACGTAGGGTCACGCGATGCGGAACGAACTTAGGGACAATTTAATTGGAGGAAGAAGGTGGAGCTTCCCGTATTTGAGGGAGTGGATCCTCTGAACTGGATCAACCGAGCAGAGCGTTTCTTTGAGCTACAGGGAGTGACGGAGGAAGAGAAGGTCAGAATCGCATATATCAGCATGGAAGGGAGCGCCGACTACTGGTATCGGTTCTGGCGGGAAAAAGCGACAATCTGCACCTGGGAAGGGCTGAAATTCGCGATGATCGGAAGATTTGGGGAAAGGAACAGGGGTTCAATTTTTGAGAGGCTCATGACGAATCATCAAACCGGAACCGTCGAGGAGTACGTTCGAGACTTCGAGATTCTGGTAGGGCAAACGAGCGGAGTGACTAACGCACAACTTCTAGGCTATTTCCTCGGAGGCTTACAGGAGGACGTGAGGAATCGAGTGCGACCGCATGATCCCCAAGAACTAATGATGGCGATGCGAATCGCGAGAGATGTGGAGGTTTTAACGGGAGGAGATAAGATTTGGGGTGGAGGTACGAATAGACAACAAGGGTTGGGGGGACGAACGTCGGGGACGATAACCCGAGCAGAATCGATGCGCACTCAGGAGGGACGGCCGACCGGCACGAAGAGCGTAGGCTTTGGGGGAAGAGAAGGAAACTCAAGACAGACTGCGGGGAGGGGTGCGAGTTTTACGGGGAACAACATTGTGGACAGAGGGGTGTGAAACCTTCCATATCACGAATATCTCAAGAGACGGGAAGAAGGACGTTGTTTTAGGTGTGGGGGGCAGTTTGGCCTTGGTCACCGTTGTCCAGAACGCAGCTTGAGGGTGCTGATTTTGGGTGAGGACGAGGAGGAAGACCCTGGGGAAAACGAGGCAGAGGTGGAGCACAAGCGGCTAGAATTATCCTTTCTCTTGGCAGGAGGATTGACCCAACCGAGAACCATGAAATTTCAAGGGAGTTTAAGGGACAAGGTGGTGTTGATCATGGTTGACAGTGGTGCTAGCCAAAGCTTTATATCCAAAGCATTGGTTGAGGAGCTTCAACTGGAGGTGAATAAAGGCCAAACTGATTCGGTTTGTTTGGGGGATGGATAGGAGAAACAAACCTAAGGTTGTTGCAGAGGGGTAGTGTTACAAATGGGAGGAGTCGAGATTACAGAGCAGTGTCATGTCTTTGAATTAGGGGGTGTCGACCTGATTCTGGGAGTGGATTGGCTAGCTAAGTTGGGGGAAGTGGTGATGAATTGGGGTAAGTTGACCATGTCATTCAAACAAGGAGGAAGATAAGTGATAATCAGAGGGGACCCGACCTTGGCACGGGAAGTAATAGCACATGAGGCCCTGCTAAAGAGTCCTAACACAGAGACAATGACAAAGGTATTGGTTGATGATCAAGTTAATGTGATTGAAAAGGGTGATCATCCCTTTGATGAGAAAGGGCGGTTGAGTCGGTGTAGAGGGGCCGAAGTTAGTTTTTTAATCTGCCCGTTTTGGTTTTTGGCTCAACTCATCTTTAACTTGCCATTGAAGTACACTACCGTCACATCAAACACAATCTTAAGCAACACATCCAAGCTCTTTACCTTCTTGGTCTCCCTAACATTCTCGGTTGCCCTCATGCTTAATATTACCAAGACGGAAAGTTTTAGTTCGCATACTTGGAAACAACTTAGTCTGATAATCGATAGAGGACTGTTGGATAATATGCTAAGTGATTACTGGTGGGTTGCAACAGCTTGAAGAGGATAATATGCTAAGTGATTATTGTTGGATAATATGCTAAGTGATTATTGGCCAATATTTGTTTTGAATAGAAGGCAGCAACAGCTTGAAGAGGAATTCAGCCTTGGGGATAAGGTTGATCTTCAGGATGGGGGTAATGTTAGGAGTGGGATAGTTTATGGAAGTAGGAAGGAAAAGAAGGCCCAAGGCCCAACTGTCTGAGGGGTGAGACGGTGAGAAATAGTGGGTAGTATGGGTATATAAAGAATAAAAGGTTATACTGTGAGCATTTAGGGATTTACATACTTGTATAGACCGATATTTTAATCGGTGGACGGAGGTTAAGCTCTCGATAGACACGTGTATTACACCTGTCCATACAGTAAATAATATACCCACACTTTTATACAGCGATTCTGTTGCGTGTGCAGTCCGTGCGTGAGTGAGTTGGTTAGGATTTATTACTGAGATTCCTACCTTCCATATGGGAGACTTACTTGGACATGGACCTAAATTTTAACCCATTTACACCCTCTACATCATCCAGCCTAAGATTTCCACCAAGTACAGTTCAATCAATTTAAGACCAAATATATAGATGCACATAGAGGACAAGAGCATCACTTCATATTCAAACTTATGCATCCCTTCAACCACTGACAGAGTCCAACCAAACATATAAACTTAGTGAAGTTTCATAACAAGATTGTAAAACAAAAATGAAAAAATAAGATTCAAACCTTGCTATGGAATGAGCGCGCTAAATTGTAGTATGAGTGAGACTTTGTTGGCCCATGATTGGTAACAACCAATACAGTTTCAGTCAGTTGCTCAACTCAAAAATGTTGACCAGTGAAGAAGAAATGATTTGCAAGATAATTTAGAGCCATTGCACAGTATGGGTATATCTGAAATGCCCTCTGCATTTTTACCAATCATTATCTACATTCAGAAAAAGGTAAATATATGGTTGATTCTCCAGCATATAAATATTGATTATATTCTAAACCAATTATAAGAATTTACATAAGAAAACTCAAATTAGATACATGGAACATAAGATCCTTTCGTACTTACAACAGGCGAGCTTGGTTGCATTTATGACATTTGCTATCGAATAGACATACTCATTTAGGCATAGTTGCAGATGAGATAAAATATCATAAAATTTTATTTATACATACAAGTTATGAAAACTGAGAGCCACTTCCACCATTTCTCGCTGGCAAATTACTATATTGTGAAACCTATGTGGAGGCATGCTAATTGAACAATGCAATAAGGAATACAATAATGAATTCTTCTTTCCTAGGCATAGCTTTCATAGAACACAAAAAGAACCATTCGGAAAAAGAGGATAGAGTGAAGGAATGAGATTTCCAAACTCTAAAGGAATTGGTCCTGTTAATTGATTCATTCCTAGATCAAGCACACCCTCAGATATTTCAACTCGCCCAATTCTCTAGGTATTAATAAGTGAAATTGAGAAAGGGAAAGCAAACCTAGAGTGAAGGAATGGGATTTCTTGGACGTGAAAGATGAGGAAGAAGGGAATGTTAGTAAGTGGTGCTTGTTGTCCGCAGAGAACGACTGACACAACGACGTAGCGGTAAGAGCCTGGTTTGATGTGTCATACTTCCTCGGTCTCTCCTGTTTCCTCTTAGCCGGTTCCAACTGCGACGACACCACTGAGGGCACAGTGTGAGGGTAGAGTATGTGTGACCCGTCGGCTTTGGACAAGAGACTGTTGGTCAGAGAGGCATTTGTGGATGCGGCGGTCTACGTTGGTGGAGGAGACGAGAAAACCTAATTGTAACGAGAGTATAGAGAGGAAGAGAGGAAGAGAGGAACGAGAATGAGAGTGAGAGGGAGAGGGAAAGAGACGGCGAGAGGGAAATCTGAAAAATTAGAGAGGTAGAAATACATTAAAAAAAATTTAATATATTATGACAAATGTCTATATCTACGTAATAATAGGTTTTGAACTTATTTACAAGTTTGTCACCGCATTTTATATTATGACTGATGTACAAAACTACGTCATAATATGTTTTAAACTTATTTACAAGTTTGTCACCGCGTTTCATATTATAACTGATATACAAAAATACATCATAATATGTCTTACTTTTATTACGATTCTGCCACCGATCAACCTATTATGATGTATAACCCATTTTCAACCGATTAAGAAAGAAGGATTTCTCTTTGAAAAATTAATTGGTCATCAACAACTCTATCTCAATTCTGAATCTTGGAGTGCAAACAAAACAAATTTGACAAAATCTGAAGAAGATGAGTGGGGTAAATGGTATGCGATGAAAATAAATGGAATGTCAGAATCGCTAAAAAGATTCTTGGGGCTCTAGTAAATTGAAACCTAACTACAACATAAGATTCTTGGGGCTTTGGTAAAATGAAAGTGTCACATACAACATTCTTGGCGCTCTGGTAAATTGAAAGTTGACACAGTCATTGACAAAAGACTCTAAGGATTGAAAAATCACTGCCCAAAATGGAAAGAAAGGTCATGCGAACAACAAGAAGGGATCATCAATAATTCTGCAATAGAAGAATATGGATATTCGTCGTTTGATTTTAATTTTGTAATCAATGCCTTCTTAAGCCATCTTTTTGTATTGCTGGTTGTAATCATCTTTTGAATATTAATGAAATTCTCTTTTGGCAAACATTAGTGAATGGTGATTGAATTGTATAATTGATTAAATCTGATAAAACCACTTTTATGATTGCAAATGTCCATTTTCATGTTACATGGTTACATTAGATCAGTATACTCAATATGGGATAACGGTTATTGCTCAATTACCATAGCTCTTTTTTTATTTAAAACACAAACAATACGTCGTTTGATAAAGCCACTCGGCGTGTTATTAATAAATATTGTATTAATATTACGTCAAAATACTAGGGACATGATGTTTTATTGTTCATCCAGAAGCCAAATCGGTCCTTTTTTTTCTTCTTATCTTGTTTTCTTTTTCCTTTTTAACCTACAATAACACGTCGAATATTAAAATATACGACGTCCTCTGTATATTTGAAATCCAAAATCTATCAAACTTTTTCTTTTGTTTTCTGTACTCCTTCAAGCTTTCTTTTGTCCTTGAAGGAGATAACAGAAAACAGAAGAAAAAAAATTAACAGATGTAGTTCATAGGAGAAATTTTATGAATGGAAGATGTAGCGTTTTGAAAGGGTCTGAAATCCAAATGTATCAACCTTTTTCTTTATGTTACTAACATTCCTTGAAGCTTTTCATCATGACAGAATCAAACCTCAAAGAAATGACTCCTTTTTGTGACCTAGAATGAGCTACTAGTAACACAAAGAAAAATAGTTAACACAAAGAAAGCTTGTAGTTGTTACAAGAAATTTTATAAATGGATGTCTACTTAAATAATTACTGTTGGGAAAGGCCTGATATGGGCCTGATACGGGCTTCAATAATAAAAGGCAGTCTACTTCAATGATATATGGGAAAATGTAGTTTACTGCTAGAAACGAAGAGGTTGACGTCAATTTCTCCAGACTTCCAAAGTGTCATTTTGGTTTAATTCTTTTTTATTTTAATCCAACAATAAACGTCGAATTCCTTGAGCATCTAACGTATTATTCGTTATCCAAAGGCAAAGGTCGCTCTTTTTTTTCTATTTACTTTCTAAATTACCATAGAACGTCTAACTCTAGGGGCCTACGAGGTCAAAGGTATTGGAGTGGTTGAGCAATAATTTTGTGCTGTTACTAGATTGGTTGTTAGCATTAATATTGACTCTATAAATATAATGCTTAACTCTATACAATTGCACAGTTTGATCCATTTTGAATGATTCATTTTTTAAGGTTTCTTAAAGTTGTTTTCTCCGAAATCAGATCCACTGATTGTGTAGAAAACAACTTCAAGAAACTTAAAAATTGAATCACATAATCAAGAAACTTCAAGTTATAAAAGCAGTTCCAGGGGTTCTACAGATTTTGAAAAAGCACTTATCTTTTTACTATTTTTCTTTCTTCCATATTTCTGTTGTTCAAATTCTTCTTCCCATAAAAAATGTGCTCTATCAAAAGGAGATTAATAACAATCCAAAAATAGAGTATTTTGATGAAAAGTCTATTGAAGAAGATTCTAGGAAGACCTTTGAATAAGAATAGGGTCTTAGAGTCATAGTACTAAGTTGTGATGTCCTTTTTTTGTTCTGTTTTATTATGTATTCTTCTCTTTGTGGCATTGTATTCCTTCGTTTAAAACAAAAATAATATTTCTGGCAAAAAAATATCAAATTGATAAAACAGTTCGACGTTATATTTAGACATTACATATTTGAATAGCTTTTGTGATTCTGAAAGAGTTGATAGAAAAACAAAGAAAAAAGTTAACAGATTGTTACGAGAAATTAAATGAATGGAAGTTGTAAAGTTTTGAAAGGGTGTCAATTATCCAAATGTATTTACCTCTTCTTTGTTTCTGTTGATCACTTCTTCAAGCTTTTCAACATGACAAAGAATCAAACCACAAAGAAATGACTTGTTTTTGTCACCTTGAAAGATTTGATAGAAAAACAAAGAAAAGGTTAACATAGAATTCGAACACATTTGGAGCCCTTCAAAAAGTCAAAGCCACAATTACAAGGATGTTTTACCGGTTGGTTTAAAAGAAAAAATAAAAACATAATATCTGGAAAATAAAACGTCAAATGCAAAGAAGAATTCGACGTTTTGTGGTTGGTTTAAAAGAAAAAGAATAAATAATGAAAAAGAACTAAATAATAAAAAATCGATGCCAGTTTAAAACTGACGTGTCATACATGCCTATGATCATCTCAGTCATGGCTACCTACCCTTTATGAATGGACTCTAATATGGACTTCATAAGAGACATATACATGTCTCTCATCTAGAAGGACTCTGCATCAAGTGCTGGCCCCTAAGCTGGTGGAACTCTCCTCCTTGGGGTCTCTAAGGCACTGGTTGGGCCGCCTCACCTCCTCCGCAATATTGCCTTTAATAGGCCTCATCAATGGCTTTCTGCGGCCTCTCCAATGATGGAATGGAAAAATCCACCCTAGCTAGCTGACTGTTAAACCCCTGGCAAGTGTACCAGATCGTATCAAGTAATAATAATCAGTAATCCCAATATCGTTCTTCCCAAAGGACTCTTAAGACCTCATTTTTCGTGTAAACTAATTGTTTAAGACTTGAGAAAAGAAAATTAATTTGAGTGGTTTGAATGCAAAATAGAAATAAACATGCAAATGCAAGAATTCAATTGACTTAGAGAAAATATGGATTAATAGAGTTGTTGGGGTTTACAATTTCATCTTATCCACCCTCACATATCTACTCTCCTTATTTACTTTGCTTATTTATCATATTGCCATGCAAACTTTCTTGGTCTACCCTTAACCCAATCCCTTGGTGAAAAGAGCCTATTACTAATTACCGGCTTGCTATCCCTAGCCTCCCCTAGTAATTAATAATGCATGATAAGCGGAAGCAAAATACAATTGATCATCCTACCCCTACCCCTAGGTGGTATTAACATAATCAAGGAATTCTCCCCAGTTCATGACATTATTGTACGTCCCCGTATCAATAAAGACAAAAAACATCTACCGAATGAGTTAAACGGTAAAAGCATTAAATGCAGGTAAAGAACCCAACAATTGTTAAATCAAGCATATGAAAGCATATAAAGTAAACAAGAATTTCAATATATGAGAGTTTCAAAAGATTACATTGTTCCCCAACAACAAAGGATTTAGTTCACCATAATCATGGTGAAACTAGATGAAATAAATGGAAGAATGGAAAAGCAAAACCTAGATTTGATAAATTGGAGCCTAAGCATCCAAGAAATCTCCTCCAAAGGTGTAAACCTACTGTGGATGTTTTTCTCTACCAAAAGAATTACATTTGGATTCGCACTAAGGCTATATATAAGCCAAAAAGATAACAGAAAGATTTCATAATCCAAAATATAAAAACAGACAACCACCTAGGCGCTAAAATTGGCCGCTCGGCGGTTTGCCTCAATACACGCCACCGCCCAGGCGTCTAAAATGACCGCTGAGCGGTTTTCCTCTTGTCGTTCTGGACGCTCAGCGTCACCGCCTGGGCGTCAAACAATAGCTTTTCCTCGAATTAGGATGCTCAGCGGTGGAATTTACCGCTTGAGTGGTTCACAGACTCTTCTTTTCTTCCTTTTTCTCCTTCATTCTTGAGTCTATGACCTTCCTACTTCATTGCCATCTTCAATTCTTATCAAAAACCCTGCAAAACAAGCATAATATCTCTAAAAACAACTTTTGACTCTCATGTGACACAACTTAAGAGTTTTACTTCATTCTAAGCTCATTTTAAGGTACAAAGGATGTGATTTAATATCAAATTTATGCATGAAAATAACGGTTTTGAAACCGTTATCACTGACACAGGTGTGCAATGAGTGAAGGATGTCCCAAGGATACGCCGTTGTTTGTAGTGCTGACACAACTCCTGATCTCATTTGCTATAACTTGGCCGATGTTCAAACTTAATCCTCTTAGCATGTAGTAGATGAACATAGCCCTATGGATAGTGATGTTTGAGACATGAGAACAGGGTTGGATATTGGTATGAGTAAAAGTCATCCAATATTGTACTAGAGGCGTCAAGTTAATCGTCTTAATGTGCACAGCTGCAGCACTACTATTCCTGTGAAAGTGCCCTCCTGGAACACATAGCACACTCTCTATGTCATGAGAGTCGGTGCCCTCCTCCACATTCAAAGCTTACTGTCACTGCACACTAGTCCACTCAGTCTGTAAGAACCTGTTAATGGAGTCAGGACCATACCTGATGACCTTCCCTCTAACATAGCTTGTATACTCCTCCATGTGGGAGTAGTCCAATGACATGGCATTGGTGTAGAATTCTTTTACCACTGCTATGTTTGCAGGTGCAGGGTAAATGGCTATTTTCTCCCAATTCCTACCCTCCAGCTCCTATCCAAACTGTGGGGCCAAGCTTGGTATCCACCCAGCCTTGCGTTCCATCAATAGCCTTATGTCCTGGACAATAAGGTAGTGTTGCTCATGTCTACGGGAGAGAAATATGTTGGAATAAGGGCGTTCAGGCTCCCTCCTCTTGGTTCTAATAGTCTTGATTCTCTTGCTAGATAAGGACGCCATCCCTGCATCAAATTAAATTCACAAAACCAAAGGAAACCCCATTAAGTGTTAGCAAAACACAAAGCCTTGTCCAAAACACAATGCCTATCAGCGTCGAGGGCAAAACAGGAGCCCTCAACATCACTTGCACACAAAAAAAGCTCAAAACCAAAATCTGCAGAACTGGCGCTCAATGCCAACTAACGCTCAGCGGTATCAGATGCAGTTTTTGAAAAATAACCCTAAGTTCTTCTAATCTCCACCGACATGCAAATTTCTTCATTCCAGACCACTATCATACAATTTAATCGGTCCAAACAGTGTCTATTTCAACTAATCTTGCACAAACATCAAAATGTTGAGATTGTTGATAAGGGAAGGACTAGTTTAGCTAACCTTAATCTCATAGTGCTCTAGTTACTCTGGTTTTTATGATGACAACACATTATCAATAACACATTTTTTGTTGTGTGTTACATGTTTTGTTTCTTATTGAATCATATCTTATTAAACATGTCTTTGTGTTGATCTTGATATGTGAATGAACATTTACTGAGCTTGTATATGTTACATCATTTATGGGTGCATTACATATGTTTTTGAAGAAGAAAACCACATGCACTTTATGATCTTATATTGTGTGCATAACTGCAAGTTTTAAGTCGACTTCATTATGAAGTAAGTCGATTAAGACTCGTGACTATGCACAGATTTCCAAAAGCAGTGCTTTGAGTGATTTTGCATTGAAAAGTTTTTCAAACTAAGCTGTTATGCCTAAGTTGACTACATGCGCAGTTGATCCGACTTAGTTAGTTGTTGTGCTTGAAATTCTATTATGTTTGTGAACAGTAACGACTATATTTCAAAAGTTAGTTATGACATTGATGATAGTCAATTGTATTAAATACAAAATCAATTTCTCTGTTGTTGACTGCTACTGTTTGACTTATCTGTTATAATTGTCTAAGGACAGTCGACTCTATTAGTAGCTTAGTCAACTACAAAAGCGTCTAATTTGGAGAAAAATATAAATAGATGAACCTCAGTTGATCACAAAGACTTTGGTAATTCTAACACTTTCATTTTTGATTAACAGATTGTGATCTCTGAGAATTTGCTCCAAGAACTCATCAAGAAGACCGTAGTGATCTATCTTTGAAGAGGTTCTTTGAAGGAGAAAGATTTTTGTGCTGACTGGCTAATCATACTCTGTACATTGTGGTGCTTGCTTGCTAATCAAGATTTCTCTCAATCTTTGTAAAGATTGTGGTTGTTGTCCTATTGGGATTGCAGGGGATTGACTCATGGAGTCGGTACACTTTGAGGATTATTCAAAGTGGGTTGCAGATTGCATAAGAGAGGATATCTTGCTGCAGATCTTACTGAGTGTATTGCCTATATTTGTTGAGATTGTTGACAACAAAATATCTATAGCACTCTAGTTTTTTATGATGACAACACATTGCTTAATAACACACATATGTTGTTGTTGTGTTACATGTTCTTATGCTTACTGATTGATATATTTGTTGAACATGTTTATGTGTTGTATTGCTGTGTGAATGCATACATACTAAGCTTGTTCTTGTTACATCATTTCTGGATGCATTGCACATGTTTTAAAGCATGAAAACCACAAGCACTTTTATGAACTTATAAATGTGTGACAAAGTTGTAGTACAGTCGACTCTATTATTAAGTAATTCGACTATACTAAAATCTTTGTACAAATTTTGAGAATCAGTGCTTTGTGAGATTTTATGAAGGAAAGAATTTCAAAATGTTTTTACATGTCCAAGTCGACTATGTGCGCCACATATTCGACTGTATTAGTTATCTATTTTGAAATTCTGTTATGCTCTTGTACAGTAACGACTATATTTTCAAAAGTTAGTTGAGCATTGATTAATTGGTCAACTATATTAAATGAGTTTTTATTTTGGTTGACTAAATGCTACCAGTTTGACTGAACTGTTATAACTGTCATAACTCAATCGATTGAATTAGTAGCATATTCGAATCAGAGAATGTCTGTTAAATAGAAAACTATAAATAGACTGAACACGAAGTTGTTCAGGGACTTTTGATGATCTAATAATTTCATTTCTGTTTCAGATTGATATCTCTGGTTTTTAGAGCTCCAAGAATTCTCCAACAAAACGGTGGTGATCTTTCTTGAAAGAGATTCAAAGGGAGACTGACTGCGCACACATTGCTTGATCACATTCTGCACAATGAAGGTGATTGGCATAATACAGGAGAGGGGACATCTTGTTGCAAGTCTTGCTGTATTTGTTGCCTACATTTTGGTTAAGGGTTAGAGAGGAGATTTATATTTTTGACGTAGGTCTTCTATAAATAACTTGTAGTAAAAACCGCAACTATTATAGTGCATTTGCTTCCTGGGTTGGAAGGACACTGGATGTAGGCATCATTGGCCGAACCAGTATAAAAAGTAGTGTTCGATTTTCTCTTGCACTTTTACTTTACAGTCGACTTTACTATTTGCGCAGTCAACTACGTTTTTTCACTGCACACAAATTTTCATTACTTGCATTTCAAGAAACTTTAAAAAGTTTCATACTTTGGTTTAAAGATTGCGAAAAGATTTTGATTTAGATAAACCACCAATTCACCCCCCTCTTGGTGTAGAAAAGAAGCCTACCTGTTTTCCAACAAAATTTTGGTTAGAGGGTTAGAGATGTGTTTTATATTTTTGATGTGGAGGTCTCTATACAAGCCTTGTTGTAAAAACCTTGATCATTATAGTGCATTTGCTTCCGGATTGTGGAAGGTCACTGGATGTAGGCATTGAGGCCGAACTAGTATAAAAACCTGTGTTTGAATTCTCTATCCCTACACTTTTACATTAAGTCGACTTTACTGTTTTTGTAGTCAACTTTACTTTTTCCGCTGCACTTACATTTTTCATTCCTTGTGATTTAAGAAACTTTGAAAAGAATAATACTTTGTTAAAAAGATTTTAAAAAGACTCTGATTTTGAAACCTCACCAATTCACCCCCCCCCTCTTGGTGTTGAAATGAAGCCAACTTTTTTCCAACACAAAAGCCCTAAAATTTCATGCTTAGACAAACATTCTTATACAAATTCATGCTTTGAAAACCCTAGAATGTAGAATGTATGACTTACTTGGGTGGAGATACTTCAAATGTATGCAAAGTGCTCTTTGAATGATGATGAATGAACCCCAAGTGTTGTGCTCTCATAAAAACCCCAAACTTTGATGGTAGAGTGGTGCAAAAATGGTGGACAAAGGGTTTTTTAGGAGTAGGGTGAAGGAGAAAGTGAAGAGAGTGAATTGAAGAGTGCTTGAGAGAGAAAAAGAGAGTGGGGGTCTGAATGAGAGGCTTGGGCGAGACCTAAGGATTATTAAAATGTGCATTGGGCCAACTCACACTAAGCCCAACTTAAAACCCAAATCTACATTCTTCGACGCCACCGCTCAACGCTAGGTACCATTGAGCGGTTAGCGCGATTTAAAATATCCCTCTTTTTGGTTTGCCCTAGGCATCAGTGCCCTTGTGCCACACAAATTCAGCTCTCAATTTTCAATTTCCATTCAATTTCCACTCATTCCACTCACACATCCAACTAGAACAGAATCAAAACATGCAAAAATAAATCAAACAACTGGGTTGCCTCCCAGGTAGCGCTTGTTTAACGTCATGAGCCTGACCCAAAATCTTTCTAGCACCCATCAGTAGGTGCAAACCTTACCAACGCCCATCAATAGGTGTACCTTCCTGTATCCTTCAGTAGATACTCAATCTTTTAGCATCCCTTAGTAGATGTTACCCAATAAACAATGTTTTAACAGTATTCAAAATTACATAACCAATAAAATCAAAAGAAAAAAAATGTTTTTAGGTTACTAGGGTGCCTCCCAGCAAGCGCTCTTTTAATGTCATTAGCTTGACCAAGTAAAGCTCATGTTCCATCCTTCATGTTGGTGTCTCTCTTGTTTTCATCACACCAACTCATCAACTGCTTCCGATCCACCTTCTTGTCTCTCCTAGAATATGGAGCTTAATCTCTATCACTCCATTCTCTTTAAAGTCTTTCACAACCCACAACTTTTTCTTGAATCTCACAGGAGTATCAAGCTTGAATTGTGCATCCTGCAAGTCAAAGTGAATTGCCCTCCTTTGTCAACTCTTTCATCTTCCTTAACCTGCATTAAAACATAATTTTTACCTTTGTTGACTGACATTGCAGATTTATGTCTAGCCACTAGTGCATCCTTCCTTGCAGTTTTATGACTAATCTTTTTTACTTGAATCTACTTGTTTTTTAAAACATCATAGATCACCTCCTCTTCTTGGTCTTTAAGAATAAACAATCTATCATCTACATTGATGATTACCTTAGCCGCTTTCGTGAACGGCCTTCCAAGAATGATTGGGATCTTGTCATCCTCTTCATCCCTATCACCACAAAGTCAACCAGGAATTCAAGTCTTTTTATGTGAATCACCACATCCTCCACCACACCGTAGGGTTTCCTTGGTGATCCATCCGCCATTAGCAAAGAAATCTTTTTTGGCTTCATTTTAAGACCACCAATCCTTTTAAGCATAGATAGGGGCATCAAATTAATGCTTGACCCTAAATCAAGTAAAGCCTTCCCTATCCTCACACTCCCAATGGTGCAAGGAATTGTAAAACCTCCTAGATCCTTCATTTTTGGAGGACAAGATTTCTTCAACAAGTCATTGCAACCTCCTTTTTCATCAGTAGCTACCTCATCTAGATCTATCTTTTCTCCGAGGTATTGCTTTACACGCCTTGCATAAACAGGAATTTGTTGGAGTGCTTCAGTCAATGGTATAGTAATCTCTATTTGATTGAAGATCTCTCTAAAACGCTCACGTTTTCTCTCTTCTCTCTCACGCTCCTTTGGGTAAGGAAGAATTCTCTCATCTTTCTCAATTTTTCTCTCTTTTTCAATTTTTTTCTCTCCCCTCTTCTCTTATTCTTTTTCTAACTCACCCTCACATATTTCTTCTTTTTCCACTCTTTCTTCTAACTCAACACTCTTTTTTTTCTCTTCCATTCTCTCCTCAACAACACTCACTACGGTCTTACAATCTTCCTTAGGGTTAACCTCAGTATTATCCCCAAATTGATTTTTCTTTTTCTCCTCCAACCTCTTGGCTAGTTGGCCAATCTGCATATGCATGTCTCTGAAAGAAGCTTCATTGCTCTTCACTGTGGAGTCATGCGCCTTCAAAAATTTTTGAAACATCTCTTCCAAATTGTTAATTTTGTCAGTCAAAGCAGATACATGTTGCCATAATGGTGATGGCTGCTGTGGTCTATTAAATTGGCCTCCTGCTTGTCCAACTTGTCCATTCTGACTTTGCCCAATGCTTGGGTGATTTTTCCAACCTTGGTTGTAATTACCTTGGCGGAATTGGAATTGATTGCCCATGTAATTGACTTCTTCTTGGGCCTCCACCAGATAAGCACATTGACCATTGATATAGTCACCACCACATAACTCACAAAGTTGTTGTTGCACTTGTGAAACATTCTTCAACTCTTTAGGCAACTAAGTAATTGTCTTTGTCAAATTCTCCAGCTGTTTAGTTGTGAGCTTGTTCTGAGCAAGCAAGGCATCTTGAGTTGGTAATTGAAGAACTTCCTTTTTTTGAAGAAGAGTACCTCTTTCACTATGCATCTCATTGTCATTGGCTGCCATATTCTCTACCAATTCATAGGCCTCCTCTACAATCTCGCACTTGATATTACCTCCAGCTGAGGCATCTAGCATAAGCTTTGTTTGAGATCTAAGACCTCCAAGGAACAATAAGACTACTGAGACTTCAATAAAACCGTGCATGGGTGTTGTACGGTATCATACCTGAAACGATCGATTACATAGAATAACCGGTCGATTACACAAGATATTGTTACAAAGAATAATCGGTCAGTTACACAACATAAGTGAGACGCCCGGTTATAAATAATAACGGATCGATCATAATATAATATCATGCTTACTATTATTGGGCTTGTAGTCCACCAGTTTCGAAGGTATCTTATTAAAGATATTAAGAATCAAATAATATCTGATTAAAGCTATGGATAAAGCTGTTTATAAGTAACCAGGTAAGTTTGTTTATATTTTATTTTGTTTATATTTTATTGGGCTTATGTCAGTCAAGGTTCATAAAACAAATTATAAATAGAGAGCCAGGGCCACATGCCAGGTACGTTCACTGATATTCTCATCACACCTCAGTTTATTCATACTCTCCAGAAACCCTATTCTTCACTCTCTCATATTCACTAAATCAGGAACCGAGGTTCTTCTACTATTCGCCTAACTTGGGCGTCAGAGTGCTATTGTAGGTACCTCCCCCCCCAGTCAAAGATCAAATTCTACCGAACGGTCAAAGCTGAAGGAAAGCGAGTGGTCAAGACCTAGGAAGAGAGAGAAATTCGGTCAGTCCAAGTGCCAGAAAGCGAGAAAACCACGTTATCCAGGTTAGTGTCTCGGTCCCGCAAAATTTATACCGAAACATTTTGGCGCCCACCGTGGGGCTGAGACTTGAAGATTCCCAATGGTTACCACAAAGAACATGGACAACAACAACTCTAGAGATGTGATCAGAGAACTCCAGGCCCAACTGGAGGCACAGGCAAAGCGAATAGAGGAACAAACTCAGACCATACGCCAACAGCAAGAATTACAACGGAAGCAAGCATAGGAGATTGCAACCCTAAGAGGGCCACCCCACCCCCCCGCCTCCTCCGCCTGAAGTCTTAGGTTCCAACAGAGACATTAACCAAGGGAGTCGATACGGGGATCCCAGTGTTCACACCGAACCACCGCGAACCGTTCGGTCTCCCAATTTGTTGCCATTCACAGAAGCCATCATGCAAGCTCCGATGCCTGAAAGGCCCCCACCACTAGTAGAAAGATTTGATGGCACTTCAGATCCGGAACATGAACCTAGGGCCTGCCTATTTCATGACAACCATAGGCATGCTACTGAAGACTGCACCACACTCAGGGATGAATTAGAAAGGCTCATCCGAGCGGGATACCTCCGACAATTCGTAAAGGAGGAGTCAGAGCAAAGTAAACGATCTCCTAGAAGGGAAACGGTACATAGAAGTCCTAAACAAGTGTATGATAGCGACGTCCGTCGAAGAGATCGTTCTCGAAGTTGCCCTAAGGAACGCGAACGAGAAAGGCCGGATCGATACCATCTCTGGAGGCTTCGCCGGAGGAGGAGCCTCGTCTTCGGCCCGGAAAAGACACTTGAGGAGTCTGAGAAGCGTACATGTTGTAAGCCGCAATCCCTTATCTATGCCCGACATCACATTTACCAACGTAGACTTCCATGCTCTAGAACCCAACCAAGACGATCCCATGGTAATCACCGCCCAGATAGCACTGTACGATGTCAGTAAGGTTTTGATCGACCAGGGTAGCTCGGTCAACATATTATATTGGACAACATTCCTGAAAATGGATTTGTTAGAAGATATAATATCCCCATTCAATGAACAAATAGTAGGCTTCGCGGGCGAAAGAGTAGACACCCGTGGATACTTCGACTTGAGGACTCGACTGGGGACACAAGAAGGGGCGAAAGAGTCAAGGATACGATTCTTATTGGTGGAGGCCAATACCTCCTATAACGTCCTCCTGGGGCGACCTTGTTTAAATGCTTTTGGAGCAATTGTATCAACACCCTATTTAACAATGAAATTCCCGTCAGAAAAGGGGAGGATATGCATAGTGAAGGCAGACCAGAAAACGACACGACAATGTTATGTCGTCGGCATGAAAGTTACACCCTACGTCTCCCGAAGGGAACCAAAGATACCTGAAACGATAGTGGTCGACCTGGACCCCAGAACCAACACAGACGATCGGATCCAACCCTAAGGAGACGTCAAGCCGCTCATACTGGGAGAAACAGAAACACAAACAACGACCATTGGTGTTGATCTCAAACCAGAGGATCAGTGCCGTTTGGTCGAACTGTTGAAGGCCAACGTCAACCTATTCGCATGGAGCACCGCAGATATCCCAGGAATTCACCCGAACGTGATGACACACAAACTTTCCATATTCCGGGAAGCCAGGCCGGTAGCACAGAAAAAGCAAAGATTTGGCGATGAAAAAAGGGAAGCTATCCGGGGGGAGGTCGACAAACTTATCAAAGCAAAGTTCATCCGGGAAGTAACTTACACAACTTGGTTAGCAAACGTCGTTATGGTCAAGAAGTCAAATGGCCAATGGAGAATGTGCATTGATTTCACCGACCTCAATAAAGCATGTCCAAAAGATTCCTACCCTCTTCCGAGCATCGACCAACTAGTGGACGGAGCCTCAGGACACATCATATTGAGCTTCCTAGATGAATATTCAGGATATAATCAAATCCCGATGTACTTGCCCGACCAGGAAAAAATGGCCTTTATAACCGAACGGGCGAACTATTGTTACGAGGTAATGTCATTCGGTCTCAAGAATGCAGGAGCCACCTATCAACGCCTCATGTACAAAATTTTTCA
This sequence comes from Vigna reflexopilosa, assembly GCA_027742785.1. Taxonomy (NCBI): domain Eukaryota; kingdom Viridiplantae; phylum Streptophyta; class Magnoliopsida; order Fabales; family Fabaceae; genus Vigna; species Vigna reflexopilosa. The sequence continues at coordinate 35,356,256 of CM050914.1, forward strand.
CCATCAAATCGGGAAGTGCATGGAAGTGTACGTGGATGATATGCTGGTACGAAGAAATACACATGAACAACATTTGAAAGACATAGCTGAAGTCTTCCAGCAGGTAAAACGCTACAGCATGCGCCTGAATCCATCCGAATGCACTTTTGGAGTTCAGGCCGGGAAATTCTTTGGATTTATGCTAACGCGATGAGGAATCGAGGCCAATCCAGATAAGTGTCGAGCAGTGTTGGAAATGAAGAGTCCCACAAAACTCAAAAAAGTTCAGCAACTGGTCGGGCGCCTCACAGCTTTGTCACGGTTTATCCCAAAATTGGCAGAACATATCAAGCCCATCCTAAGGAACATGAAGAAAGAAGTCCCACGTCATTGGGACGACCAGTGTGAAACGGCCTTCTCCACAATTAAAGTCATTCTCACCAGCCCTCCAATCATGGCCCGTCCGACAGAGGGATTCGACATACAACTGTATATGGCCGTCTCTAATCATTCAGTAAGCGTCGCTGATGAGTCAATATTTTCTTGACTTCACTTAGTTTATTATACCAAATTTAATCAGGGAATTGTGCTTAAATTTCTAGTATTTTTCCATTTTTCCTAATTGTGCTTAAATTGATCAGAAATTCTTATTTTAATTAATTTGAATATTTTGAACTAATTATTTGCATTATTCGTTTCAGGAAAATTTTGAAAATACAATTTGGGATATTTGGAGGTGTAACCACGGCCCAAGGGTGATTAAATGCTGCAGCTGCTATTTTTATTTGGCTTGAAGAATAAAAAAAACCAAAAGGAAAGATTGGACAAATGTCTAGTTGATTTATTTTGGGAGAAAGGATGCACAAGAGAGACACTCACGGCCTCAAGAAAAATACTGGATATTTTTATTGCTTTAGGAAGCTTAGGATGTAACATTTTTAATGCATCCAACTTATAAGAAAAAGGGCATGGGCAGTTTGGGTTTTACTTTGGAGAAGAAAATGCACACGGACAGCCCAGCATATAAAAAGAAGCGCAGTAGTAGCTTGCAACTTCCAGCAAATTCCATAGAAACAGCAAGTTGCGGCCCACGTTGGAGATGAATGGAGTGCACGCTGGAAGAAAAGCAACTGACAGCAAGAGGGGCCCATGTGCAATCAACAAACACGTTCAGCAAAAGAGAAAAAAAAGGCACGCTGCTAAGGGTGTGGACGCTGGAAGGAAAGCAAAGGGGTGACGCTATTTTCAATAAAAAAAAGGCTTAATACCTCCATTGGTCCTCTTATTTGTTTGCCAATCTCATTTTGGTCCTCAAGTTTTAAATTGTCTCAATTGGGTCATAATTTTTGTAAAAATGCACACATTTTACCCTAACCGTTAAGTTGTCTCAAACGGCGTTAATTGATGCTGAGATGAATTTTTTATTTTGGGCTTAATTCCTCTTTTGGACCTTATTTTTGTGTGAAAATCTCAGTTCGGTCCTCAAGTTTTGAACTGTCTCAATTGGGTCATAATTTTTGAACTGTCGACAACGACGACATTTTTTAGTTTGAGAGGGAGAAAAGGTGTGAGTCGGGGGGTTTGAGGGTAGAGGAATGAGTGAACTGTGATCAGTGATTGGAAGGAAAAAGAAAGACTATAGCCACGTGGATTTAATGATTTTAAAACATAAAAAAAAAATTATAGCTCAGTTCAAAGTTAACGCCGTCTCAATACACTTAACGGTTGAGGTAAAATGTTTGCATTTCATAAGGACTTGAGGAAAAACTTGAGGACCGAACTGAGATTTTCACACAAAAATAAGGACCAAAAGAGGAATTAAGCCTAAAATAAAAAATTCATCCCAGCATCAATTAACGCCGTTTGAGACAACTTAACGGTTAGGGTAAGATGTGTGCATTTTTACAAAAATTATGACCCAATTGAGACAATTTAAAACTTGAGGACCAAAATGAGATTAGCAGACAAATAAGAGGACCGATGGAGGTATTAAGCTTAAAAAAAAGAAAGATATATATGGAGGCTCCTACTTTTATTTTGTGGACAATTGTTTTTTTTTTTTCTTTTAAGAAACCCATGAGCAAATTGGAATGAGGAGGCAGCGTTGAGAAGGGTTTCATTTCTTTTGGTGGAAAAAAAAAGGGCAACTGTCACATGCACAATAGGGGCCGCACCCTAGAATATATATGGAGGGAGGACGTTGTTGAAAAAAAAAAGGAAAGCAACGCCACACACACGGAGAATGAAACTTTATTTTTCATGGAGGTGCGGAAGCCACCTTAGGAGGATTTTAGATTGCTCACGTTGATTCATGAAGAAAAGGAGAAAAGCTGGATGCAGGGACGTGTATGAAGAACTTCAAGGGGTTATTGTTTTTTTTTCTTACTGTCTTGCTTGAACCGTGAAGAGGACTGTTTAACAATTGCTAATGCTTTAAGCTATTTCTATTATTTAACAATTGCTAATTTCTGCCCTGGTCACGTGTTTTTTTTTTTATATTTTTTTTTCTTTCAAACGTAGTTGCTTAGCCACCATAACACATAGCATTTAATTTTCCTGGTAGAAGTAGTTCACATTTTGGAAGCTACGGTCAAGGGTGTTATTATATAAGGAAGAATGGTTTATTTTTATCATCCATATGCTTTAGCTCTAAGAAGGTCTCTTTATATTGTGTTGATACTTGAATAGGTGATGATTTTGTTTTGCAATTTTGATGCTTTATTTCAATGTGCATTTTATTTTTAGTTCAAGCGTTGCATTTTGATAAGTTTGATTATGTCTGGATATTTATCTATTGGAGTGTTAGGTTTAGCATTTTCATTTACTTTAATGTTGTCTAGTATTTTTGGTAGTGTTAATTTAATTGTGATGTTAGCTTAGGTTAGTGGGTTGGTTATTAGCGAAATTACATTGTTTTCTTGAGATTTCTCGGACTGTTCTTATGTTTATTCTGCTCTGCTCAGCATTCTATGAAATCTGATTGTGTTCTTACAATGAGTATACGCTTAGTTGCCCAATTGGTGATTGCATCTTCGCTTAGTTGATCGATCTGTATAGAACACACAAGATGGAATAGGTGTATTGCGTTCGCTTAGTTCGTGATTATGATAGCATGATTGACCTTCGCTTAGTTGGTTAGTTGTGTTGGATTAGAGGTTAGAGTAGTTTATTCATGAGACTCTTGCACTTTAATTGTCATACTCCTACTTCGATTCTGCTCAATATTTAATCTGTTGTGTGCTTGTGATTGGGTATATGCTTAGTTTCCTAATCGGTGTTTAATCTTCGCTTAGTTGATTAGACTATATGGTGCATGACTGATTAAATTTATGCATTGCATTCGCTTAGTTTGCAATTCGGAAAACCGAATTAGCCTTCACTTAGTTGGGTGATTCGTGTTGGATTTGGATTAGAGTATCATGTACTTGTCGTTAATCTATGATTTGAAGCATAGTGATTGAGTTAATGACCAACCATTTTTATTCTGTATTTGATTCCCTTTTTACATTTCTATTTGCATTTCTATTTACATTTCTGTTTGCATCTGTGTTTTAATTTAATTCATCTGCATTCACAAAACCTTTCAAAAACCCCCCACCACTTCGTGTTTGACCTGATTCTCGAACCACAATTTGGTCCTTGAGAGACGATATAGGAGTCACTTCCTAGTCTATATTGCATTCTTTATGCACATTAAATTTGCATGGGGTGCGACACCTATCACCCGCCTTCATTCAAGAAATCCCAGACTTTAAGCTAATATATTTTATTAGCAGAACCTTACAAGGAGCAGAAGAACGGTACTCACAAATTGAGAAGATCGCTCTAGCTCTTATAACCGTGGCGAGACGTCTTCGATCGTACTTCCAAAGTCACCAAGTCGTGGTTCGCACGAACCATCCGGTTGAAAAAATCCTCAGGAAAACTGATCTGGCAGGAACGATGATCGCATGGTCGGTAGAACTATCCGAATTCGGCTTACGTTTTGAACCACAAGGTTCTATAAGTGGCCAGCATTTAGCAGACTTCGCAGCTGAATTACCGCAATCAACAGACACACCAATATGGTACCTAAATGTATATGGCTCCTCAGACAGAAGAGGCGGAGGGGCCAATATAGTATTAGAAGGACCGAACGGTCTCCTTGTTGAGCAAGCGGTATCCTTCAATTTTCAACTCAGCAACAACCAGGCGGAATACGAAGCTCTGATTACCGGACTAGTTCTAGCCAAGGAACTAGAAATTGAACGTATTGAATGCCAAATGGATTCCCAATTGGTAGTAGGACATACGAACGGGACGTTCCAGGTCAAAGACAATCACCTACTATGCTACTTCCACAAGGTTAGTGATTTGATCAAAACCTTTTCTAGCTTTAACATTACTCATGTACCCAGAACAGAAAATTCCAGAGTGGATCTCCTATCCAAATTAAAGCATGCCCGGGAAAAAACACAACTCTCCTCGGTCATTAAGACAACCCTTGACAAACCAATGTTAGAGACATTCACAACCAATGTTACAACGTCAAGAGACGACTAGCAACAAGACATAGTCCAATTAATGATTCAGCAAGAACATGGAGGTCAAGTTAGGACGACCGATTCCAAACGGATCACACGCTTCACGTTCGTGGGTGACGATCTATATAGAAGAGGATATACCACACCTTTACTGAAGTGTCTGTCAGAAGAAGAAGCCAAATATATAATGCAGGAGTTACACCACGGTATGTGCGGATCACACTCGGGAAAGAGGGCACTCAGAGCTAAAATACTATGGGTCGGTTACTATTGGCCCACTATGGAACATGATTGCGCAGAATTCGTTCGAAAATGCATTTCATGTCAGTCGCAAGGAAACGACTTTCGGGTCCCTCCAGAGGAGCTACAAGGAATAATTTCCCCATGGCCATTCGGACAATGGGGCATGGATATAGTCGAACCTCTACCGGTCGGAAAATCACAATATAAGTATCTACTTGTAGCGGTCGACTATTTCACCAAATGGATAGAAGCAGAAGCGTTGGTGGTAATCAGCGCTCAAAAAATACAGAAGTTTATTTGGCATTTGATATGCTGATTCGGAATACCACAATAAATTATAACCGACAGCGGACAACAATTTATAGAACGGAAGCTCGAAGATTTCCTCAAAGGTTTAGGAATCAAGCACGTAACGAGCTCCGTTGAGCATCCACAAACGAACGGACAAGCAAAGGCCGCATATAAAGCAATCATATCTGAATTAAAGAAGCGTTTGGGAGAAGCAAAAAGCTTGTGGGTAGAAGAATTACCTAAAGTCTTCTGGGCCTGTTAACAAACTGGGAAGTGTACTGGATCGTATCAAGTAATATAATTGGTAAACCCAATATCATTCTTCCCAAAGGACTCGTAGGCCTTATCGTTCGCGCAAATTGAAATCGTAAGACTTGTAAAGAGAAATTAATTGGTTTGGATGCAAGAAAAAAAGTAAACATGCAAATGCGATTGATTCAATTGACGAGAAAAAGACTATGGATGAATGAAGTTATTGGGGTTTACAATTTCATTTTATCCACTCTCTCTTATCTACTCCTCTTATTTAATTTGCTTTGTTATCTAATTATCATGCAAACTTTCTTAGTCTACCCTTAACCCAATCCCTCGGCGAAACGAGCCTATTAATAACTACTGGCTTGCTATCCCTAGCCTCCCCTAGTAATTAATAATGCATTATAAACGGAAACGAAAACAATTGATCGTCCTACCCCCCTATCCCTAGGTGGTATTGCTTAATCAAGGAATTTCCCCCCGTTCTTGACAGTACCGTACGTTCCCGTATCAATAAAGACAAACAACAATTATCGAATGAGTTAAATGATAAAAGCATTAAGCGCAGGTGAGAAACCCAATAATTTATAATCGAAGCATACGACAAGCATATAAATAAATAAGAGTTTAAATAAAAGAGAGTTTCAAAAGATTACATTGTTCCCCAATAACCAAAGGGTTTAGTTCTCCATTGTCATGGTGAAACTAGATGAAAAATGATGGAAGAATGGAAAAGTAAACCCTAGATTAGATAAAAAGGAGCCTAAGCATCCGCGAGATCTTCTCCAAGGAGTGAAAATTAGGTCTGGCCGCCCCTTTCTGTCAAAAGAATACATCTAAACTCGCACTAGGGCTATTTATAGCTGAGGAGCGTCATAGAATTTAGGCCCAAGCCCAGCAGACAATCGCCTGACGTCACACTTTTGGTGCCCGGCGGTTTCCCCTTAATCGCGCCACCGCCCGGCGGTGAGTTGTACCACCCGGCGGTTTTCCTCTAATCGCAAAACCGCTTGGCTTCACCGCTTGGGCCCAGACATTAGCTTCTCCTCGCATTTGGCCACCCAGCGTTGGATTTTGGCGCTGGGCAGTTCCTAGACTTTTCTTCTCTTCATGTTCTCATCCTGTTTAAGGCTAAGGTTCAAAAAGGGTATAGTATTTCAAGCACTTTGGGTGAAAAATTTGGCTAGAGAAGGGTTGTCAAAAATGGCCTTGATCATATGACATTCACATGCAATTCAATCAATCATCAAGATTAAGGTAATGTCATTCATGTTTTCCAGTGAACAATACATACAACAATGAAAACTCTGGAGCTCAATACCTCACACAGTATGCTTTCTCACACATCATTCATTTATACACCCTGCTTAGCATCATAACCACAATCATAATTCATCACACATTTGTTCATATTGTTAGTGAACTTTGTCACTTGGATATCAACATGTAACACAACTCAATTATCATTCACATCCAATCATCATCAAATAGACTTATCATGCATGTCATTCAGTCAAACATTGTTAGAAAAGTTTTCAAGCCAAGCATAGACATTGAAAATAAAAATTCAACCTATTCTAAGAATTCAAAATGCAAAAGCGAAAGAGAGAACCTAGGTTGCCTCCTAGTAGCGCTTGTTTAACGTCATTAGCTTGACCTGGTAGAGTTCAAACACCCATCAGTAGGTGTTGATACTCCCTTTGCTTGATATTCTTTTCTTTTTTCATCTTCCTGCTGAATCTCTTCAGAAAATTAAGAACACCAAGCACCTATTTCCAGGTTTCAATCATAGGAACTTTGATCTCCAATTTCTTGAAGATCTCCATAAAGCACATAAATTTCTTTTCTTTCCTATGATATTTCTTTTGATGAGGAAGGGGCACTTCATGTGATCTTTTCTTCTTTTCTCTCTTCCTCTTCTTCTCACTCTTCTTCTCCCTCAACTTTCTCTTTTTTTCTCTTTTTATTTTCTTCTTTATTTTTCCACATTTTATATTTTTATTTTTTCTTTCAACCACTTGAATGGTAAAGCTCCCTCGATCTTGTAATTTAGGAGGTAATGTTCTTTGTATGACTGCACTACAATTTCCTTGCACCTCAATGGTTTCCTTCTCAATATACTTCCTTTTCTTCATGAGAAGTTCTTTCAAAAATTTCGCATATGATGGCATTTGCTGAAGTGCTTCAGAAAATGTTATGGTTATTTCCAACTTCTTAAAAATTTCCATACATCGCTCCAACTGCTTTTCTTTTTCCCTCCTAGAATATGTCTTTGGATAGGGAAGGGTTTTTCATACTCCCTCTCTTTCAATTTTACAACCTCTTCTTCTATCTTTTCTTCATCTATCTTCTCCTCAGCAACAACCTTTTCTATTTCTATCACTTCTATCTTTCTCACCTCTCTCTCTATCTTGTCCTCATCAACAACCTCATCAATTTGTGTCTCCAAATTCCTGAAGGTAACTTCATAGCTCTTAGAATCGTACTTCTCCAAAAATTTGTCGAACTTTTCATTAAGGGTTTGACTTGTTCTGTCACATCAGCTATCTGATGACATAGTTGTTGATCATACTCCCACGTTTCTATTGGTAAAGAGATTTGTTGCTACCACTGATATTGTTGCATCTCTTCCATGCTTCTATGAGAAGAAAAACTTGTATCCATGTCTTGCGAAAAGAGTTTGTTACTCTTCATATTCTCCTCTGCACCTTTGACATGGTACATTTCCATATTCATGATCCTCTGAAGAAGTTCGTCAGAATTTGTGTACTCCCTGAGTGGAGTTTGTTGCTCAGCAGCTCGCCCAAATATGCTTTGATACATGTATGAGTGAGGTTCCCACCAGTGATTGAAATCATTTTGGTAGAATTGTGTGGCCATATAATCAAATTCTTGTCTGTACTGCATTCTGCAAAAGTTAGGCACAAAACCCTAGAAAACTTTTATTAGAACAAAAATAAAAATAAACATGAAAAATCAAGTCAAAGTTAATCAGTTTACACTACTAAACAAGTTAAACCACGAGTCCCCAACAACAACGCCAAAAACTTGTTAACAAACTGGCAAGTGTACCTGATCGTATCAAGTAATATAATTGGTAAACCCAATATCGTTCTTCCCAAAGGACTCGCAGGCCTTATCGTTCGTGCAAATTGAAATCGTAAGACTTGTAAAGAGAAATTAATTGGTTTGGATGCAAGAAACAAAAAGTAAACATGCAAATGCGATTGATTCAATTAACGAGAAAAAGACTATGGATGAATGGAGTTGTTGGGGTTTACAATTTCATCTTATCCACTCTCTCTTATCTACTCCTCTTATTTAATTTGCTTTGTTATCTAATTATCATGCAAACTTTCTTAGTCTACCCCTAACCCGATCCCTCGGCGAAAAGAGCCTATTAAAAACTACTGGCTTGCTATCCCTAGCCTCCCCTAGTAATTAATAATGCATTATAAACGGAAGCAAAAACAATTGATCGTCCTACCCCCGTTCCCGTATCAATAAAAAGACAAACAACAATTATCGAACGAGTTAAACGATAAAAGCATTAAACGCAGGTGAGAAACCCAATAATTGATAATCAAAGCATATGACAAGCATATAAATAAATAAGAGTTTCAATAAAAGAGAGTTTCAAAAGATTACATTGTTCCCCAACAACCAAAGGGTTTAGTTCACCATTGTCATGGTGAAACTAGATGAAAAATGATGGAAAAGTGGAAAAGCAAACCCTAGATTCGATAAAAAGGAGCCTAAGCATCCAAGAGATCTTGTCCAAGGCGTGAAAATTAGGTCTGGCCGCCCCTTTCTGTCAAAAGAATACATCTAAAGTCGCACTAGGGCTATTTATAGCTAAGGAGCGTCACAGAATTTAGGCCCAAGCCCAACAGACAACCGCCCGGCGTCACACTTTTGGCGCCCGGCGGTTTCCCCTTAATCGCGCCACGGCCCCGCGATGAGTTGTTCCGCCCGACGGTTTGCCTCTAATCGCAAAACGACCTGGCTTCACCGCCTGGGCACCAGACAGTAGCTTCTCCTCGCATTTGGCCGCCCAGCGTTGGATTTTGGCGCTGGACGGTTCCTAGACTCTTGTTCTCTTCATGTTTCTTCCTTGTCCTTGAGTCTAAGACCTTCATCTTCAATCCCATTCTTCACTTTTATCAAAAATGCTGCAAAACAATGCAAATCAAGCATAATATCTCTAAAAACAGCTTTTGACTCTCAACTGACTCAACTTACGTGTTTTGCTTGATTCCAAGCTCATTCTAAGTCTTAAAGGGTGTAATTAGGTCTCAAATGAAGTCTGAAAATAACTGTTTCTCAACAGTTATCAGGGCCTATATATGTACCCCGCACGGATCAACAGGAGAAACACCGTTCAATCTCACCTATGGCACGGATGCGATGTTGCCGGTTGAAGTAGGCGAGCCGTCTATAAGACGAAGCATGCAAGACATAAGTATTAATGATGAACAACTACGGATGAACCTAGACACCTTGCCCGAACAGCGAGAGGTGGCCATGATTACGAATGCGGCTCAAAAACGATTGATTACTCGACGCTTCAACACCAAGGTACAACCCCGAAGCTCACTGAAGGCGATCTTGTGTGGCGAAATAAGGGAAATGCCAGAAAGAATAAAGAGCACAACAAGCTAGCTGATAAATGGGAAGGACCTTTTTGCATCTCTGAAGACTTAACGAACGGTGCATATCACCTGGAACTTCTCAATGGAAAAGCTATTCCCAACACTTGGAACGCAACACATCTTAAATTCTATTATAGTTAAAATTGATATTGTTGTTTTTTATATTATTTGAACCCTTACGTATTTTGTTCTTTGAATGGAATATTTGATTTACATTCCATGAGATATATTAAATGATAAATGTAGATAGTTATAAAAAGGGGGATACCCCTCACGTTGACGGATAACCACCCGGACGCCACACTTACAAAAAACGGGGGATACCCCTAAGCGTTGACGGATACTACCCGGACGCCCCACTTACAAAAAACGGGGGATGCCCCTAAGCGTTGACGGATACTACTCAGACGCCACACTTACAAAAAATGGGGGATACCCCTAAGCGTTGACGGACACGGACGCCACACTTATAAAAAAGGGGGATACCCCTAGCATTGACGGATAACCATTCAGACGCCCAAGTATAATCGCGCTGACGAATAACAATCCGAACACCCAAGTATACTCGTACTAACGGATACCATCCAAACGTCTAACTTGTATCAGAAGGTAATAAAGGTGCAGGGGAACAAATCAAATATCCAAACACTCACATGAACAAGTAGGTTCTATTGATTATCGACATTTTAGCAGAAAAATACACAGGCAGCAAGAGAAAGCACAAAACACACGCAGTTCAGAAAAAGAACAACAACCATTGAAGCGGTTCGGAACCAAAACAACAGTAGTTCAAAAAGCCTAAGACAACCTAACATTAAAATCCTACAAATTATCACAGTCCAAAGGAAAAATCTAAGCAGCCAGAACTTCATCGACAACAACGTCCGCAACCGCCGTCGTTTCCACAACATCCATATCCACCATCGCCACTGTCGCCTCCACCATCACCAGCTCCGCCAAAGCACTATTAGCAGTGAAGGTACCCTTCGGAATACTGCCAATAGGAACCATTTGGCCTTGATACACATCCTGGTCAATATCAAACCTGAGTCCCTTGGGAGACACCTTTACAAGGAAAGACATTTGTCTTAATGCTTTCCGGAATCCTTTGGTGTGCTCTGCAACAATGGCCTCCAGCATCTCTTCCTGGGTCTCTTGCCCTCGTCAACAGCCTTCCTCAGCTCGCCAACGGTTTGCTGAAGATTATCCCTATCCGCTATCACATTTACGATGGTTTCCTTAGCAACTTTCAGATCCATAGTTAAACCATCCCTAGCGTTCCTAAGCTCCATGCCAGCCTTCTTCAGGTTGTCCATCAACACCTAACTTTCAGCTATCATCCAAGCAGCCTCTGTTGCCTTCTTAGCACATTGGCCATGAGCAGCCTTAACCTCCTCCAGTTCTTTCTTCAAACGTCCCACCTCAACACTCAAAGGCCCCCTGTTGGAGGCATAAACCAAATTAAAAGCAGCCGCCGACCCCCGAAGCAAAAACTCAAGACAACCCTCAGCCATTTTCTGCTCGCAAGTCTCAGACATCACCCTCTGCTCGGCAACATCAAAGTTGAAATCAATTTTGTGGCTAAGAGTAAAACCCGGATCCGACATCCCTCCCGGCAAAGATCGGTCGACTTGTGGATCCACCAACTCTTCCGTACTCTTTCCTTTTTATGAAGATTTTGGATCCTCCATCATTCGATCAACCTTCCTTTTCCTCAACATATTTTGTTCAGGAGAAGGTGGTCGCTCGTCAACAACTATAACCGGATTCCTCTTAGTGGATCTGCCGGGCCGAACGACTTCATTTGATGGCCCCGTGGGTTTCGTTTTTGCAAAGTTGAACCAATCACGACCAGGTTTCTTCCCCATAATTCCTGCAAAAGCCATCAACAATCCCAAGTCACTAATCGAGCAACAAAACCCAGAGCGGTTAGTTAAAGAGCATACCAAACACCATCGAATCCATGTCATCATATTCAAGACAGCTTATTATTTTCCGTGAGGAAAACGGACGTGACAACCCGAACAACACATCCAGGTCTCTCAATTCAGCATCAGTCATTTCCTCCCGAGGCCATGAAGTCCTCGTCCGAGGTTTTCCAGTCCAGTACAAAGGAAATCAAGGACTCCCATCTCCATAGAAGAAGAACGGATGACCCAACTCGGTAATAGACACTTTAAAGAATTGATTTTTGAAATCCTTAAATGACTCAGCAAATAGTTGCAGAATGGCATTCCTAGGTGCAGAACTCAAAGACACTCAACCCCTCTTGGGGTTAGGGCGCGTCCTAAAGAAGAACAGAAATAAACCGACTGTTGGCCGAATAGCCAAAGTCTGACATAGGACGGCGAAAGCTTGAATGTAACCCCAACTGTTCAGATGAAGCTGGGAAGGGGCTACATTCAACGTCCTCAGAACATCCATCTGAAAATCGGTGAAGGGTAACCTAATATACATGTCAAAAAACAAGCAAGATTAAAAATAGAAAAAATCCACACGAGAAGCCTCGCGGTCATGGAAAACCCTTTCATCCCCCCGTCAGGCAACTAACTTAATGGCAGAATTATAACCTAAGGCTCTAAGCACACAACTATTGTTTGCCCAATCCTGAAGAACAAGTTTGCTAACAAAAAGACTCGAATATTCACCTACATCGCGAGAAGCCCACCCATAATCGAAAAGAGACGAGGAACATGGATTTTCAGGCTCTTCGGCTACGACACCGCCGTAAACAAAAATCCCTTCACCAAAAAGCACGATGAAATCATGCCAACAACCTCAACCTGAGTGCCTCCTGATACTTCAGTCGAGCCATAACGCCTCCTTATTTTTCCACTGGAAACAATGTTTGCATTGCTATTAGCGCAAACGATCAAAGCTGGACATGATGCCATTGCTTTATATGATCAACATAGAGCTAGCAAATGCCTTAGGCACAATCAAAACCGAAAAAATTAAAGCTGGAACAGAATCAAAACCAGATGACAGTGTAAAACAGCAAACAAATTGCACATGACCATGAACAAAACTGGACAATGAAATGCAATCTGAATTGAACTCAAATAAACAAAGTGTACCGATTAAAATGATAAAGAATTGCTATGGAACAGTGAATAGAATCAAACATTCATAGAGAACACGAAAACGAAGCAAACAGAATTAAAAAAAATTGATGAAACAGTGACAGAGTTTGAACAGAACATTACGGAAAACAGAAAAAAAAATGGAGGAAAAGAGCACTTAGCTCTTGAAGCATGGAACGAAACGGCTGGTTCCTGATGCCAAATGATGGAAGCTTCCTCCACCTTCAAGAATGGAGTAGCTTCTGGATGCAGAAGTGGCAGCGAAATTGAAGAAATTGATGGATACTCTGGTGCACGGAAGATCTTTGACAGAATGCGCAGATGTGTTTGGCTATGGTGTGAAGGTAGAAATCTAGCTCAGAAAGCTTTCCATAGGGAAAAGGAGCTAGAGGAGGCAAAGCTAAAACAGTGCAAAGTTTGAACTTGAGAGAAGGGGCTGTATTTCAGCAGCATTTCCTTACTATCAATCAAATTGATTTTGCAAGAGATGAAGCTTCTCTTTTATAGATGGAGAAAGCTCATGGTCCGTGCAATGGAGGCTAAAACAATTGCTTATTGAAATCGTGATGGAAAACTAAAGGAAGCTTGCTGAGGAAGCTGTCCAGCTGGCCACATGCTCCATATGATCAATGTGAAACACGTGCTGCAATGAAGAAGGAGGCTGACGTGAATGGCTAAGCGCATAAGGGTGTTGGCTGGGCGGTAGGCACCTTCTTCATGTTTCCATTTCGGGAAGTTTCTGTCTTCAATCCGTAGGCCACCTAAAGTCCACTTCCTTGGTCTTTGCTCTTTCTTAGCTTGGCTAGCTTCTTGAGATGTGTAGGCATAGTTTCCTACTTTTATTTGGTCACCTACAAAGCAAAGAAAAGTATTTAGTTTAAGTAGAATCTATCTAAGGTTGCAGGATGAGCTGAGAATGAAGGCTGATTTGAAAAGTTTTTTATTGAGCATAAAAGGATGGAAGAACTAGCTGAAATTAAGGAGATTTTAAAACGAAAACAGTCATCACATTTAATTGCCTTGTTTGAAGTTGAGAAGCGAGAGGAGAATTTGAGGAAAGCATTGAGCATAAAGAGGCAACGTGGGGCTGATCTTGAGAGAGCTTTGCATGCAATGCAAGAAGAGCATGCCCAAATCTAGTCTAACTCCTATACAAAGCTAGCTGAAGCTAGTGCGTTGATGGAATTGAAGAGAAGTCTTCAGTGATTACAACAAACTGCTTGATGCAGAGGTAAACACAAAAAATGCAGAGGTAAACACTGGATATGAAATTGCAACAGATTGAGGCTCGTGAAAGTTTGCTTCAAAAGGAGCCTTTGTCTTTAGGTAGGATCATTTGATTAAACATTCTATAAAGAAAGGGAAGATTCGAGGGAAAAGGAAGCTACATCAAAGAGAATAAAATTCCATACTTGAGGGTGGTTCAACATGAGTTCGATAACGGTGACACAGGAAAGGAATACATAAATACATATTTCTTTTACCAATAATTAAACAAATTTTATCTACTCTTAAAAACTACAAGCGTCAACTTATCTGTAATCACTATAAATAAAAATAACTTAACATTAAATTAATTATGATTTGTAATTAGGTGTATGTATGTTTAGTAGATTCCTATTAAACCATTCCTTGAATATTATATTAATTCTAAAATATTATTATTTAATATCTGAATTTTTTTAATATTTTAATAAAATAAAAAATAAAAATTCTCATCACTTATATCTACCGCTGCTTCTAATTGATTGTAGCTTAAAGAAAGAAATCTGTTGCTCAAACTTTTTGAACTCAAATCTAGATATTGTAAATTGGTAGGCCATTTTAATGTATCATTATCTGATAAAAACAAAATTAAAAACATCAACTAATCAGTATTCATTAACTAATAATAAGGAGATCCATATCCATATGATGAAAGGGACTGATATCTTCTTTAAATATAAAATCCTATCTGACCGCTTGTATCTACCGTTCCTTGTAATTGATTGAAGCTTAAATCAAGAAACTGAAGATGTGGAACACCCCTCATACATGAAAGAAATTTGTTGCTCAAAGCGTTTGAATTCAGGTTTAGACGTTGTAAATTGGTTGGCCATTTAAATGTCTCATTCTCTGATAAAAACAAAATTGAAAGCATGCAGTTATGAGTTGATTCACTCAAAATAAAACAAAACTGAAAGCATCAACTTATTTATAATCGCTATATATTTTTTTTGAATGTTGTAATAAAATAATGGATAGAAATACTAATCATTTATATCACCAGTGCAAAACTAGGTTTGTAAGTCTGCCAATTTAAATTTGTTAAAAAAAATTCAGATTTAAAAGATACTATTTTAAGTCTTTTAAGTCTGTTAAAATAATAACAGACTTAAATTTATCTTTTAAGTCTGCTTAAAGAAAACCAGACTTAAATTTTACAATTTTACATCTGTTTAAATTTCATCATACTTAAATTTTAACTAATTTTAAAATAAAAAATTAAATTTATCTTTTTAATTGCCTTTAGTTCTAGAGTGCTGCAAACCCTCATATTTCTCTCCTTCCTCATCTCTTTCGCGATTTCTCTTCCTCCTCATCTCCACACCAATTTGTTTTCCAATCTCTCATCCACCTGACAACGACGACCTTTACTGGCTCAGCAACAACGACGTTCTTGATGCTCATCTGCATGATTATTGGTGCGTTTTGGGGTTAGGGTTTAAAATTGGGGATTTGGGTTTTTGATTATGGGGGATTAGGGTTTAAAATTTGAGATTTCGGTTTCTATTCTGGGTTTCTTTATGTTGCTCTATTGCTAGTTTATAGTTTATTGAAGATGGTGATTGTGGCTAATATTCATAATAATATCATCACTTCTTTGAACACTATCATGGGTTATGACATCTTTCATTTTCTTAAATTTTCCTCCCACATCGCACACTGTTTTGGTTACAGGTTTCTAAATTTTTTGCAAAATTAGTAACCGCTCTGTTATTGCCACTGGATTGGGAAGCACAAGTGTTGGATTCACTGTGCTGTGAATGATGAAGGTATATTTTTTAAGCTGATTATTGTATGGCAGTGTGATTTTCTGGTTTGCTCCTTGTTTTATCTTGTATACTCTCTTTTGCCATATTGCGAAAGCTTGTTATTAATGGTTGTCGTAGATACACTGATACACTGATTTCTGGTTTATTGAATTAATAATTCCCTCACGCAATTAAATTATCCTCCATGTACCTTTGTGTTACATAATTTTTTTTTACATTAACGCATGTCATCATGTAATAGTCCAACTTCAAATTTTTATTTTTATTTTTTACATTTAGAAGTAAGAAATATATTTTATAAATAGTAGGAAAATAGAAAGTGTTTTATCTTTACTTGGACCCTCTATACAAATCATACAGATGTACAATTTTTTTTATATTATACTTTAACAACTACCTTTGATACACCATTTTCCATATAAATGAAAAAAAAATGATTTTGCTGCTGTCATTTTTTTAAAGGCAACCGAAACCGAATGAGTATTTCAGTGTTATTAATTTGAAATTGTTTCCAGTCATAAGTTAAGTCTATTATATTTAATGTTATCTTATTTTAATAAATATGAATGGACCTTTTGTTCATTATAAAATAACTTTATTTTATTTCACCCATGCCAGCCTTTATCTATACATGAATTATAGACCAAATCTGTATATACTTCACACACACATGTATATATATATATATATAACATAGTTACATGTTAGATATAAAATAGTTTCTAAACTCAATGTAATATCGAAATATCTAATCATTTACAAATGATTAAAAAAAATTACAATCCACTGTTTTTTAACATCCTTTATGACATGTTACTCGAGCATACGTGTCATCAAATATTTATCTAATGAATAATCTGAGTCAAATAAAACATTAAATATTTTCTAATTATGACATTCTATTTGAGAGTAAATACAACTTCACCAAATAATGACATATTGGTTTTAATTTGTTTTTTTGGAAGTAATAGAGCTCAATAGTAATTCTCTTAGATCTAAAAGGAGAGTAGGATCAACCTAAAGCCAATAGCAGTAGATATTATTATCATACCAACTATCAAAAAATTAGCTGCTAATGATGATGCTGGAGTAATGCACAATACATCAGAGGATGGATGCACGTTAACCCAAGCATAATCCAAAAGCATGCACACAAAAAAATAGTAAATTCGACATAAAAATAAACAAACAACAAAAGTAGAGATAGATAGGACTATACATGAAAAAAAAAATAGCAGAGAAGTATAGCATGTTGTTCAAATATAGAAGAATACAATTACAATACAAACAACAATAGTGTCAGTTTTAAGTGTTTTATAAAGTTATTGAGGAATTTTCATTATATATGAAAATACAAAAACTAATATATGTATTTTTAATTTTATAAAGTTTTTTAATCAGCGTTAACAAAATCTAATTTCAACTTGGGAAGACAACCCAAAGAGAGATACATTCATAAACGGTAGCAAAAATTAGAGACTTAATAGCCAACATTACCTTCACCATTTTGAAAGTGTGCTTGAACTCGTGCAGATTCATTTGAATCCTAAAAAAGAATAATTAAGAACTTTCAAATCAAACAAAGCTAATACAAGTGTCTTACTATAAAGTGTTGGTTCACTATTAACTACTCACACCACTTTAAGTGTTGAGTTTGAAAGATATCAGTTCATTATGCTCAATCAATCTATTTCACTAAAGATGAGGGTCACAGACAATCAGCATTAGTTTAGAGGTTGGAATTAAGATTACAATTGCATTTACTAAATTAAATGACATAATAAAGTTCACAACATTTAAAGGATTGAAATTGAACTACTTAAAATCCTTTACTAACACAACTGAAACAGACGAAAATGGATGTTTAGATAAGAAAATGTAAATAGGAGTAATAAACCTTTGGCATGTGTCAATCTAAACCAGTAAAACAATTATGAAAATGGTGTTCATTTATGCCATTGCCTCAAAACAGGACAATCAGAAACCATTTGGAGAAGGAGCAGCGAGAAACAACGAGAAGGATCATGGGAACAAAAACTAGTGAAGGAAGTATGAAATACTTTGTAACACTAGTTCAAAGGAGATTCAAATGTTAAGATTGTTAAAATAAAAGGATTGAGTTCAGGAGGGGAACTGAACTATCACACTTAAAAAATAAGAACTTTTAATGAAATCTTTACTAAGCTACTTAGTTTCAAGATTTTGTTGATTTTAAAACTCTTTTACCAAATACAAGATTAGAGAACAATAAAGAACAAATGTAAAAGAGATAGGAGAGATGTTGTTCCGGTGTGAGGTCAAGTAACCCGAACCCTTCCCAATTTAATCCTTCTGCCGGTCGTTCACTTCTTCACCTCCTCTCGTCTGCCCGTCCGTTCCTCCCAAGATCCGCCCGGGATGGTACCTGCTAAAGACACTCTGATGCTTAAGTCAGTTAAGTGTCTGATCGGATATAAGAGCTCAGTATTAAATGTGCAATAAATGAACCTACTTACCTGGTGCTTAATCGTGTAATTAGCTTATTTAAACTCGCTCTACCTTAACCTTCTGGACTGCCCGTTCCTAACCGCTCGGTTACTCCTATCTAGGATGACCGACCGTTCTATTTGTCCGATGGTCCTTCACAAATCAATCATTGTCCTTGGCGACCGACCATCCTACCTATTCGGTGGTCCCTAGTACATCAGGCCCCCAAGCCCTAGACGCCACTTCGTCGTAGGGTTTAAGTGTAAGCTCTTGTCGTTTCTGCTGCCCGAGGTTATGGTGTTTGAGGTGCTCGAAGCTGTCGTTTCACATGCTGACGGTTCGCGTTTTTTGATATTTAAGATTTGGGCGGGAAAACACGTCAGATGACACATGTCAGGTTGCCATAGGCGAGGATGCTGGGCAGTGAGACAGTCTTTTAATCTGGGCCCTTTGTTGTGCTTTCGTATGACGGTGACGATATGATCAGCGGTTTCAAACTTTTGGCTATAAATAGGAGCTCTTTGACGGTCTCAGAATTACTTTTACTTCTTACTCTCACTGCAGCCATCTGATTTTCCTACAAGCAGGTAAATAAATGGCTACCGTTCCTTTGTCTTCTTCTGGATCAGCGGGTGGAGACGGCGGGTGTTCCTCCAAAGACAACGGGACTTCTCGCAGCTCGGGGTCATCGTCCCGGGTTGAAAGGTCTGATGCAGGGAGGGGGTCTCTTGAGTCTTCAGAATCCAGTGCCGACCGGATAGTATACGGAGCGACCCTGTTTCTCTTGGAAGGCGGGGTAGAAGTGGATGCCGTACGAGCTACCCCTACCGGTGGTTGGTCGGCTATTGGCAGCTATGATTGGGCTTCGCATGACGTGGGGTCCTATGAATCCGAGTTCGGGAGTCGGGATGCCTTTTTGAGATGGGTAAACCAGTCCTTTCTGGCTCGTGACGAGGTGGACGCTCAACTGTTTCGTTTGAGCGTGAGCTACCCCAACGAACGAGTCTTCCACGGAAGGGGACGAGCGTTGAAGACTTCTCTTTTGTATATACGTACTTGTTTCGTCGGATGTGTGTGCGTGTTCCCTTTACCCGTTTTCAAACGGCCATTTTGAAGAGGATGAACGGGTGGGCCTGCATTCAGGCGTTCATAGTGATGTGTTCGGCCCTGGGTATTACTGATGGGCTGTCGCAACCCACACAAATTTAATGTGCAATTTAGAAATGCAGTATAGCTAGGAAATGACTCCTAGGTCGTCTCTCAAGGACCAATTTTGCGGTTCAGAATTTAGTCAAACACGAAGGGGGGGTTGTGAAAACGGTTTGCGTTGAACACGAATGAAAACATAATCAAAATACGAATGCAAACAAAAATGTAAACACATATTTAAAAACGGTTTCAAAGACAGAATAAAAACAGTTGGTCATTAACTTAATTACAATGTTTCCAATCATAGATCAACAAAATAAAGTTCCGACTCAAACCTCTAATCCAACAAAGTTAACCAACTAAGCGAAGGTTAACCCTGTTTTCATAAAAGCGAACTAAGCGAACGCAGTGTTAATATCAAATCTAATTTACACCATGCAATTACATCAACTAAGCGACGATGTAACATCAACTGGGCAACTAAGCGTATACCCAATTGCAAGTGCAAATACAGAATTGATATTAACCAAGTCAGAGTGCAAATACAGTTATAGTTCATAAATCTCAAGGAAAGATCACAATATAGCTAATGACCAACTGAATTAATTTAAGCTACCATGGCAATTGAATTAACACGACTAGAAACCTTAGACAACATTAAAACAAATTAAAATTCTAAATACCAACACAGTTAGAAACAACTATCTAACACAGTTAAATAAAATTAAATGCAAAACTAAATTAAAGAAATCAAAAGCAACTAATCCTACAACGTAAACTAATTCAAAACAAAGGAATAATCAAGCAAGCTTTTTCCCTACACATTCCATGTGACCAAATACATCCAACAAATGAAATTGAAAATGCAAATGGCCTAACAACACCTCTTGGCCGTGAGTTCCCCTTGCACCAAAGTCAAACTTCAAATTCAACCTTCAATAAACTATAAAATATGTTGTCCTCTTGTCCCATGTGCTTCATTCTCCAAGAAAATAAGCATGTGCCTTCCACATCCTATGAAACTGTGCCTTCTCTCCTTCCATGCAAAAAAATAAAACGGAAACCACACACCAAGACACCAATTTACGTGAATCACCAATGCAATGGTTGCAAACAATGCTTCAAAAAGTCCACAAGTCAAAAAGTGCTAAATTTCTCCAACCCTTGTGCCACATAAGCAAGGTCAAATGAAAAATAAACACCAAAGACCTACCTTCCTCATGTTAATTCTCGACAGAAACAATGCTAGAGGCAAAACCAAAGTAAAAAAAATTCCTTTAGTTAAAAGAAGCATCTCCTTTTACTTGGCCAAAAGTGGTAAAAATTAAATGCATCATTCTCTCTCCCTTCCAACCTCTTTTTCGGTTTCTCCACCAACACAAACATTCAAATAGCTTTCTCCATTTCTCATCACCGAGAATACACCAAGGAATCTCAAGGTTTCAATTGCAAAACAATTCAAGAGCAACAAACCCAAAGTCTAACTTCTTCAAACCAATTTCACACTCTCTTTTCTTCAAACTTTTGACAAAAACAAAAACAAATCCCTAGCTTTCCTTGCCAAACCGTCCAGCCATCATCAACAAACACAATGTCCATCTCAAAATATTACTTCCAACCATCAAACAAAAGCACAAGAAGAAAATTGTTCAAACCTCAAACACCCATACACCAACTCAAGGTTTCTTCACTACTAAGCTCAACAACAACTCATTTTTGTCATCCTATCCAAGAAACTCAAAGTAAATATGAAAATGTTGCAGCAAAGGAGGAGAAAAACGAAATAGCTCTTCATTCAAACCAAAGACACATCATGAAAATGCAAAGAAACAACCTCAAGCTCATACTTTCAACTTCAAAGAACAAGAAACAAAGTGGAATATGGGACGGTTTTCACCACCACCAAGCAAAGATAAACAAGATTCAAGCAAGAGAAGAAGAAAAATGCATTCTTTGTTCATTCCATGCTCAAAAACCGTGAAGCACCCACCATGGTCTCTAAGCGAGAGTTCTTACAAAAACGCCTAAGCAAATGAAGTGTAAAAAGTGAAGTTGCGGCTCCTCTCTTCTCAAGGCCGAGAATTCAATAAAATAGGTGGGGTCTACCTCTAAAAGAAACCCTAGGGTTTGGTGCCAAGTGTCCCACACATTGGGCTTTTACAAAATTGCCCTTAAAAGGGTCCAAAACACCTAATTCTAATTAAGGACTTCTAGAAAACGAAATTACAACTTTAATTAGAATCTAAATGACTAAATGTTGAGCCTTTAAATGTGTCACACCATATCCTAATGCTCCAGATGATGTTTCCACAACTTCCCTGCAACCAGAAATGCGCTTAATCAGCTCAGAAAATCCAAATTAGCACAATTACGAATTTCCGACCAAATTAAGCAGAATTCGGAAAACGGGGAAATAACAGACAATTAAACACAATTCCCTGGTTTATTTAAGTGCAATAAACTAAATACAGTTCAAGAAATAATGACTCATCAAAATAGACCACACTTAGTCTTTTGCACTCCTGGGCAAAACCAAGACGAAAGTCAGGGAACTACTCAAACATCAGGGACGTGACACAGACTCGACAGACAGACAACAAAGACTCACAAAACAGAAACAGAGTTGCGCAATTCTCACAAAATCTGGACAGTGCAAGGCATAGGCAGAATCCCATACAGAGTCAATGAAAGTAGATACTCATGAAATGATCCAAACAGTTCAGTACATGGAAAACAATCAATCAGTTCAAGAGATGAATCGAAAGCAACAGAGCCTCACGGATGCACACAATCAGTGTTTCTCTCAAGTGTTTAAGGTAAATCAATGTCATTCAATGCACTCAAGAAAGCAAACACAAATAGACTTGGCAAGCCTCTAATATCAACACTCAAGCACATATGCATGTTCAAATCAAAAGGTCTTTTCATGGTTGTAATGGGGCCAAGGACAAGGGAGGATACATCTGGATAAGAAGCTACAAACCATAATGGGGAACAAGTGTAAACACAGTCAAATCATACCCCGAAACCTCTAATTCAATCCTCTTCTTGACTCAATTATTCACACAATTTTTTATTTTATTTTTCTGTTTTTTTTTCTTTTTTCCCATCTTGTCTCTTTTCTTTTCTCTCTTTTCAAAACACAACTGTAAGATACAAGATACACAACATTTTTACAAAAACAATCACAAGAAGAGAAGCCAACTAACCAAATCATATGAATCTCCCAAGAGACCACACTTATTCCCAAAACAATTCCAAAGCTCCAAAATTCCCTAAGGTTAAGGTAAGCATGGTTTTTCACTTAGGGCTAGTGTATGAGCTTTAAAACAAAGAAATGGGGAAAGTATAGGCTCAAAGGGGCTAACAAAGAGTTAAACAGGGTAGGCTCATCTGGCTAGAGAGGCTCAACAACAAAACGCCTTTATCACTTTCAAACATGCGCATGAATCAAGAATTATCAACAAGAGTCAAGCCAAGGCATAAGTGCAAGCAATCAAGAGACATATCACACACAAGAAAGATCATCAAATGGCTCAAATCTCGCACAAGGTAATTCTGTCACAATCAATTCAACCTCTTAAACATCATAATCATCTTCCAAACAGAGAAAAGAAAGGATTTCAAGCTAAACAGAGTATCAATGAAGTGCACAACACATCTACAACCTAAACAAAGTCCAGAGATCACGAAAAGCATGCAAAATTGTACACAAGACACAACAAAACTACCTAGAAAACAAAAAAAATTTAACGCAGAAAACATAAACTAACAAAGAAAGCAAAATTCTCGCCCAATAGACCACACTTAAACTACACAGTGTCCTCAATGTGTCACAAGCATAAGATCACAATCATAACAATCAACACATCATGGACAAGTGCAATAAAAGCGCGAAAGGGAGGAGAAGGGAAATGAAAACTCCCCTGGTCATGGTGGCAGTTGCCAATTTTGGACTTGCAGAGAAGTGTCTTCCATAAATGGATCAAGAAAGGAAGTGCTGAGGAAGTGATTCATCCACCAAATCTGATCCAGAAGAGAAATGTCTTCCAGAACTACCAGGCGCTCCAGCATTTGATCAATGAATGGCAGGGGGAAATGATCTTTCCTGGTTGCTTGGTTGAGCCTCCTATAATCAATGCAGACTCTCCAGCTGTTCTGCACTCTTGTGGGGATAAGCTCCTCCCTTTCATTCTTCACCACAGTGAGGCCAATCTTTTTGGGTACAACATGGATGGGGCTCACCTATTGACTATCTGAAATTGGGTAGATGATCCCAGCTTGCAAAAGCTTGGTCACCTCCTTCTTAATGACGTCCATGATCACGAGGTTTTGCCTTCTCTGTGGCTGTCTAACTGGCTTTGCTCCATCCTCTAAAAGAATTATATGCATGCATGTGGATGGGCTAATACCAGGTATGTCAGCCAAACTCCAACCAATAGCCTTCTTGTGCTTCCTTAGCACACCAAACAACTTCTCCTCTTGAACAGAACAAGGGAATCACCAGTTTCTTCTCATCCTCCTCTAAGTACACATACTTGAGGTTTTCTAGGAGTTGTTTCAACTCAAGAGTGGGTGCCTGCAAGTTAGATTCAAGTGTACTTCCTGCAACATGGTTAATGCATTCTGACTCTAAAGAATGTACAGGTAAAGGCAAAACAACCATCTCATCAGAATCCAAATCAATGTCCAACACTGATATATCAACAACATTATCAATATCAAGAAAATCATCAACATCTTGGACATCACAATCCTCATAAATATCCACAACAATATCCACATCATTCTCAAATCCTGATTCAAATCCAGATTCAATGCATGGATGTAAAGAAGATAGAAAAGAATGTTCTTTCTCATGCAAAGAAGTAAAATCATCAACAACACACTCATCAATAATGCCATCCAATATGCCAATCCTAAAAACAGAATAGTCCTCAGCTGGAAATTTCATGGCATCAAGGATATTAAAATGAACAACAATATCAACAAATTCCATAGACAATGTCCCAGCATACACATCAATCTTGGTATGGACAGTTTTCAAAAATGGCCTGCCTAGAATAATGGGGGTGGATCCATGAGAGAAACCGTCCTCCATCTCCAAAACATAGAAATCAGCAGGAAATATCAATTCACCTACCTTAACCAAGACATCTTCTATGTAACCTATCGGGTTGCTAACACTCCTATTGGCCAACTGAATGACCACACCCGTAGGCTGTAATGGACCAAGAGATAGAGATTTATAAATAGACAATGGCATGACATTTATAGATGCACCCAGATCAAGCATAACATTTTCAAATTTATTGTTCCCAATCACACAAGGAATGCAAAACGTACCCGGGTTCTTGCACTTTTCAGGAATGTGTAGGACAGACTTACCAATAAGAGCTGATACATTCCTCCCCATGTTGATTCGTTCATTGCCCTTCATCTTCCTCTTGTGTGTGCACAACTCCTTCAAGAATTTGGCATATTTTGGTATCTGCTTGATGGCATCGAGTAGAGGTATGTTCACCTCTACCTTCCCGAAGGTCTCCATAATTTCCCTATCCACCTCTTCCATCTTTTTTCTAGGAAGTGCCCGTGAAGGGAATGGAAGAGGGATAAGTCGATCAACCAATGGAGAAGGCGCGGTAGCGGGTGTGGTGGAAGAGGGAGAAGATCCACCTGAAGAAGAACCACCGGCTGGAGAAGAAGATCCACCCACCTCAAATGCCCTACGTGGACCATCATGGTCGTCCTCTCTAGGACAAGTGTCAGGCACGGGTGTAGGTGTAGGAGTCGGCTCTGAAGGCACAACAGTCTGCCTCCCTGATCTGAGGGTTATGGCACTCACATTCTTTGGATTCTGTACAGTCTGGGATGGTAACTTATCAGAATTCTGAGACTGTGTCTGGTTAAGCTGAGTAGCCATCTGACCCATCTGGTTAGTGAGACTCTGTATGGAAGCTCTAGTCTCCTGCTGAAACTGCATGTTTTGCATAGTCATCTGTCTCACTACCTCTTCTGATGTAGGCTCAGAAGAAGTAGAAGGTTGGGCAGTTGGTTGGGCAGGTGCTTCTTGCTGCTATTGTTGTTGCTGCCTCTGGTTTTGTTGCATAGGTGGAGGCACATATCTGTTAGGACCTCCAACATTTTGGAAAGGTGGCGGTGTTTGCTGCTGATGCTGTGGCACATTATTCCATCTAAGATTAGGGTGATTCCTCCACCCTGGGTTGTACCTGTTGCTGGACAAGTCATAATTCTGCTGCTGTTGTTGCCTGTTGTTGTATATGTTAGTAACATAAGCTTGAGATGCATCATGAGCAATAGAGTGCTGCAAATTAGGACAGGCATCCATGTAGTGGTCACTGGAAGGACAAATAGTACATAGTCGTGCAATAGATGCAAATGAAGCTGCAGGTCTCTAGTTGGTTGTCAATTGTGTCACCAACTTCGCAAGAGAGTCAATCTTGCCTTCCAACTTGCTTTCAACAGCTGATAAAGACTGGGCAACAACATCATGTATGCCCCTTACCACAATGGCATCATTCCTGGCGCTAAACTGCTGGGAGTTGGAGGCCATCTTCTCAATCAATTGCCTGGCCTCAGCAGGCATGGTGTCTCCAAGAGCTCCACCACTGGCAGCATCAATCATACCCCGATCCATGTTGTTCAAACCCTCATAGAAATACTGGAGAAGGAGTTGGTCAGGTATCTGATGGTGGGGACAGCTTACACAAAGTGTCTTGAATCTCTCCCAATACTCAAACAAGCTCTCTCCACCAAGCTGCCTAATCCCAGTTATGTCTTTTCTGATAGTTGTGGTCCGGGATGCTGGGAAAAATTTCTCCAAGAACAGCCTCTTCAGATCGTCCCAGCTAGTGACAGATCTAGGTGCCAAACTATACAACCAATCCTTAGCAACACTTTCCAATGAATGAGGGAATACCTTCAAGAAGATGTGCTCTTCAGGAACATCATGCAGTTTCATAGTGGAACAGACAATGTGGAATTCCTTCAAATGCTTATGTGGACTCTCACCTGCAAGACCATGAAACTTGGGCAACAAATGGATCAGTCCAGTCTTGAGAACAAATGGAACGTCCTCATCAGGATATTGGATGCACAAGCTTTCAATATCGAAATCAGGTGCAGCCATCTCCCTAAAAGTCCTCTCACGAAGTGGAGGTTGTGCCATATTGTTCTCAGTGTGAAAAATAACAGAATCAGAATCAGAATCAGGTGCAGATGCAACAGATGCAGTATGCACAAAATACTCAGCAGTGGATTCAGATTCAGTAGTAGGATGCACAATATGTAATGGAATTGACTCAAAAATAGACTCTAAAGACAAATTCATAAAATGCCTAGCTAACCTATGGAATGTCCTATCAATCTCAGGATCAAAGGGTGGTATGGGTCCAGGATTTCCTCTAGTCATGCACTAAATCACAACACCCTGTAATCATGAAACAATAGCACAAAAATTTCAAACCACAGAAAACAACAGAAGACAACACAAGACGTCACACTCACACTACAAGACAACGCAACTCACACAAACACAAACACAACACAAGACTTAAAACTGAACCGTTGGTCCCCGGCAACGGCGCCAAAATTTGATGGGCTGTCGTAACCAACACAAATTTAATGTGCAATTTAGAAATGCAGTATAGCTAGGAAATGACTCCTAGGTCGTCTCTCAAGGACCAATTTTGCGGTTCAGAATTTAGTCAAACACGAAGGGGGGCTTGTGAAAACGGTTTGTGTTGAACACGTATGAAAACATAATCAAAATACGAATGCAAACAAAAATGTAAACACAGATTTAAAAATGGTTTCAAAGACAGAATAAAAATAGTCGGTCATTAACTTAATTACAATGTTTCCAATCATAGATCAACAAAATAAAGTTGTGACTCAAACCTCTAATCCATCAAAGTTAACCAACTAAGCGAAGGTTAACCCTGTTTTCATAAAAGCGAACTAAGCGAACGCAGTTTTAATATCAAATCTAATTTACACCATGCAATTACATCAATTAAGCGAAGATGTAACACCAACTGGGCAACTAAGCGTATACCCAATTGCAAGTGCAAATACAGAATTGATATTAACTAAGTCAGAGTGCAAATACAGTTATAGTTCATAAATCTCAAGAAAAGATCACAATATAGCTAATGACCAACTGAATTAATTTAAGCTACCATGGCAATTGAAATAACACGACTAGAAACCTTAGACAACATTAAAACAAATTAAAATTCTAAATACCAACACAGTTAGAAACAACTATCTAACACAGTTAAATAAAATTAAATTCAAAACTAAATTAAAGAAATCAAAAGAAACTAATCCTACAATGTAAACTAATTCAAAATAAAGGAATAATCAAGCAAGCTTTTTCCCTACACATTCCATGTGACCAAATACATCCAAGAAATGAAATTGAAAATGCAAATGGCTTAACAACACCTCTTGGCCGTGAGTTCCCCTTGCACCAAAGTCAAACTTCAAAGTCAACCTTCAATAAACTATAAAATATGTTGGCCTCTTGTCCCATGTGCTTCATTCTCCAAGAAAATAAGCATGTGCCTTCCACATCCTATGAAACCGTGCCTTCTCTCCTTCCATGCAGAAAAATAAAACAGAAACCACACACCAAGGCACCAATTTACGGGAATCACCACTGCAATGGTTGCAAACAATGCTTCAAAAAGTCCACAAGTCAAAAAGTGCTAAATTTCTACTACCCTTGTGCCACATAAGCAAGGTCAAATGAAAAATAAACAACAAAGACCTACCTTCCTCATGGTAATTCTCGGCAGAAACAATGCTAGAGGCAAAACCAAAGTGGAAAAAATTCCTTTAGTTAAAAGAAGCATCTCCTTTTGCTTGGCCAAAAGTGGTAAAAATTAAATGCACCATTCTCTCTCCCTTCCAACCTCTTTTCGGTTTCTCCACCAACACAAACATTCAAATAGCTTTATCCATTTCTCATCACCGAGAATACACCAAGGAATCTCAAGGTTTCAATTGCAAAACAATTCAAGAGCAACAAACCCAAAGTCTAACTTCTTCAAACCAACTTCACACTCTCTTTTCTTCAATCTTTTGACAAAAACAAAAACAAATCCCTAGCTTTCCTTGCAAAACCGTCCAGCCATCATCAACAAACACAATGTCCAGCTCAAAATATTACTTCCAACCATCAAACAAAAGCACAAGAAGAAAATGGTTCAAACCTCAAACACCCATACACCAACTCAAAGTTTCTTCACTACTAAGCTCAACAACAACTCATTTTCGTCATCCAATCCAAGAAACTCAAAGTAAATACAAAAATGTGGCAGCAAAGGAGGAGAAAAACGAAATAGCTCTTCATTCAAACCAGAGACCCATCATGAAAATGCAAAGAAACAACCTCAAGGTCAGACTTTCAACTTCAAAGAACAAGAAACAAACTGGAATATGGGACGATTTTCACCACCACCAAGCAAAGATAAACAAGATTCAAGCAAGAGAAGAAGAAATATATATTCTTTGTTCATTCCATGCTCAAAAATCGTGAAGCACCCACCATGGTCTCCAAGAGAGAGTTCTTACAAAAAAGCCTAAGCAAATGAAGTGTAAAAAGTGAAGTTGCGGCTCCTCTCTTCTCAAGGCCGAGAATTCCATAAAATGGGTGGGGACCACCCCTAAAAGAAACCCTAGGGTTTGGTGCCAAGTGTCCCACACATTGGGCTTTTACAAAATTGCCCTTAAAAGGGTCCAAAACACCTAATTCTAATTAAGGACTTCTAGAAAACGAAATTACAACTTTAATTAGAATCTAAATGACTAAATGTTAAGCCTTTGAATGTGTCACGCCATATCCTAATGCTCCAGATGATATTTCCACAACTTCCCTGCAACCAGAAATGCGCTTAATCAGCTCAGAAAATCCAAATTAGCACAATTACGAATTTCCGACCAAATTAAGCAGAATTCCGAAAACGGGGAAATAACAGACAATTAAAAACAATTCACTGGTTTATTTAAGTGCAATAAACTAAATACAGTTCCAGAAATAACGAATCATCAAATACACCTTCCACTTCGGTGTTTTTCCATTACTTCCACGTCCAGCCACTCGCGAAGGGAGGTTGGATTTCGCTGACGTTCGTCCAAGATTGTTGTTTGTTCAAACCTTACTCGGAGTCTTTCAAGGACTTTAAGACGAAATACTTCAAAATAATAATAAAGGAGGGTGGCCGCAGCCAATTTCACGACGCGGCGGGCGAGCCCTTTTTCCCCTATTACTGGACTGAGGAACCAGCCCGAATAAACCTTGTGTCGACCGACAGCATGACCCCGGTTGAAGTTGAAGCTGTGAAGACCATCAACAATCTTCTCTACCGTCTTCCTACCCGAAAGTTGGTCGACTTCCTCTGCCACGAGGATTTTATTAACGTGGCGTTTGGTAAGATTTTAGTATTTACCCATATATGCTTGTTGACCTTATCTTGGCTAAGTTCGTGCTTTTTCTGTAGGTGTTATGTCGTTCCCGGCTCCCCGCAAGACAAGTTATGTTCCTCCTTCGCGTAAGCGAGACCCCCGGCTGACCGGTGGTGACGAGGGCGTCCAAGTGCAACCCCAAGCTAAACCAACACCGAAAGTCGTCCAAGGGCCTCCTCCATCCAAATCAACGCCGACGGGCATTCCTTTAGTTAAGGCAACTCCCGCCGACGCTAGCGCCCAAGCTCATGTCACCTCCCGGGCCAATCCCACTCCACCCCTGCAGACAGGGGTGAATGTGGAATCCCCCGGCATTGGGGCCAACACCTCCCGTCCTGCTCCAGCCGATCGTTCGTCCAACAAGAAAAAGAGGTCTAAAGAGGGAGAAAGGTCTTCTTCCAAGAGAAGTAGACAAGAAGGCTCTCCACAGCCTCTTCTAGGTGGTCTTCTCGATCCATCCTTCGGCGTGAGCGATTAGGTGGATTTTCGAATGAGCTCTGTGCAGCGTGCGGTAGTCGAGAATCTCTCGAAAAGGGAAATCGTCAAAGCCGCCTTCAAGTTTACTTCCCGTGGTGCGATGCTAATGTGGTATACAGAAGGCTTTGCCGACCGGCATGGTCTGGATGAGATCCAAAAAGAGTTGGCCGCGGAGAAGAAAACTGTTGCTGAAACATCGGCCCGCTTGGAAGCGCTCACTTTCGAGCATTCTAAATGTGAATCTGAAAATGCTGGAGGATGCATGCGTGGACGTAGCGACCCTCACTAAGAAGCTGAAGGATTTTGGGCTTAAGTATGAGATGGAGAAAGAGGAGGCCGCCCGGCAGGACTGGGCTTTGCGCCAAGTCGGAGATAAGCTCAAACAACAAGAGGAAGAATGTATTGAGCTACATGCTGAAAATATCTGGTTGGAAGGGGAGATTCAAAAGGAAAATGACAACATTGAAACATTGACTCGAAATGTTCAGATTGAGCACGAGAAAGGTTTCTTCAAGGCCATCCGGCAGGCGGCCTACTTTTTCGGAATCGATCCTGTTAACTCCGGCTTTGACCTTGGGCAACATGTGTATGGGGGGACGATGATGCCAATCCCTGTGCCAGTCGGTGAAGAGACCGGTTGAAGAAAACGTCGAGAAAAGGGACGCCGACCAGGTTTCCCAGGATGGCGATGATGACGGGGCAGCGTGCGGGCAATAATTTGTTAACATAGGTGATTGTCCTTTTTTGGAAAGGGTATAATGTGTTAGTTTTTTGAGGGCCGTCTGGTCCGTTATTTTGTTTTATTATGAGGCCTTCATTGGCTGTTAACACATTGTACAGATTTGACTCAGCACATGAATATGATTAACTTTTGATTATTGAATTTATGTCGTTCTGTACCTATCGGCCATGCCAATTCAGTCAATGATTTTAACTATTATTTAATAAGTGATTAGGCGTTCGTTGGTTAATACAGTCGGGCGGCAGTGGTTCTGTTAGAACTCGTCGTTCACCACCCAGTTTACTGCGTTTGCGGGATAGCAGTGATTCTCTTTCAAGAATACGCTGTTCACTACCCCTCTTGTTGATTGGACGGGCGACAGTGGTTCTGTTAGAACTCGCCCTTCATCGCCCGTTGAGTGATCTGCTGGGTGGCAGTGATTCGTTTAAGAATTCGTCGTTCACCACCCTGGGGATTGATTGGACGGGCGACAATGGTGCTTTCAGAACTCGCCGTTCACCGCCTGGATTACGTTGATTTATTTCTTGTTGCGACTGACTGGTAATCCCTCATTGTATTTCTGAATGATCTAGAACATTTGTATACATAATTCAAAAAGATTTAACTGAAGTAAAACTTCAGGAGGGATGCATTCCAAGTGTTTCAGAGAGGTCTGTCGTTGGGCCATGAAAGGCGATAGGCTCCATTCTGCAAGTTTTCAACTACTATGAATGGGTCGTCCCACTTTGCTGCCAACTTCCCATGGGCTGCCTCTCTTCGGGCGTCACCTGTTTTTCTCCAGACTAGATCACCCTCTTGGAAGCTTCTAGGGCACACCTTTGTGTTGTACTTCATTTCCACCATTCGCCTGCAGGCTTCCGCGTGTAGGATAGCTCGGTCCCACCTTTCTTCCGAGGTATCTAATTCAACTCTTAGCTCCTCATCATTGATCTGCAAATCTTGTATTTGTCGTCTCAACGACGGTTCTCCCAACTCGACCGGCAGCATGGCATCAATGCCATAAGTTAGATTAAAGGGAGATTCTCCCGTGGTGCCATGCGGGGTGCAGCGATAGGCCCATAAGACCTCGGGCAATTCGTCTACCCAGGCTCCTTTCTTCTCTCCAATCCTCCTTTTGAGTTCGGTAACTATCATTTTATTGGCCGCCTCCGCTTGGTCGTTCGTTTGAGGATGTTCGACCTAGCTCGTGACATGCTTTATGCCCAGGTTCTGGTAGAATGTGCGTAGTTTTTTATCGATGAACTGGCGGCCATTGTCGGTGACGACGGTTCGTGGCAGCCCGAATCTGCATATTATTTTCCAGAAGAAATTCTGGACCTGCCGGGCGGTGATGGTAGCTAGAGCTTCAGCCTCCACCTACTTCGTGAAATAGTCAACTGCAACTAGGATGAATCTCTTTTGAGCGTGTCCTACAGGGAAGGGCCCCACAATGTCCATTCCCCATTTGGCGAACGGCCATGGGGAGACGAGAGTTCGTAACTCAGTCGGGGGAGCATGAGAAACATTAGCATGGGCTTGACATTTCTCGCATTTCAATACAAACGTTTTTGCTTCTTCCTCCATGCTCGGCCAATAGTACCTGGCTCTGAGGGCGCGCGCCTTCAGAGCTCGTCCCACGGTGTGAAACCCACATATTCTGTTATGGAGTTCGTCCAAAATCTAAGCGGCTTATTGAGGACTGACGCACTTGAGCAGGGGGATAACGAAGCCCCTCCGATACAAGTCGCCCCCTATAACGATGTACCGAGCCATCTTCCTGGCGTCTACCGGTTTGATCAGTCGGCCCGCATCTTGGTCTACCATTAATTTCCGTATTTCGGTTCTCCAATCGAGCTCTACCGGCTCATCTATCGCCAGGCATTGGACAGACGGTTCTGCCAGGACCTGTCGGATGATAGTTGTGAGTTGCCCTTTCTCCCTACCACTGCTGAGCTTGGATAGCATATCCGCCCGAGCGTTCTCCCCTCTAGGTATGTGCTTGAGAGTGAAAAGTTGGAACTCTTTGGCCAAGGCGCTGGCCTTATGAAAATATCTCAGCAGTTGATCGTCCTTGACTTGGAAATCTCCTTTCATTTGTCCCACCACCACTTGAGAGACGAGGGACCGTGCCCCCATGTCTAAGGCTAACTATAATCCGGCGATTAAGGCTTCATACTCAGCCTGATTATTGGATACCTTAAACTTGAAGATAAGAGATTGTTCGAGCAAAAGTCCACCGGGTCCTTCCAACACAATTCCGGCACCGGCTCCGGCGTGACCAGCTGCACCGTCCATGTGTAAACTCCATTGTTCGGTCGACAGAGTCTGCGGCAGTTCCAACACAAAGTCTGCTAAGTGTTGACCTTTAACCGACCCACGCGGTTCATATCGCAGCCCAAATTCAGACAACTCCACAGCCCATCCAACCATATGCCCAATGATGTTAGGTTTCCTTAGAATTTTGGAGATCGGATAATCCATCCGAACGACAATTGGGTGGCTCTGAAAGTATGGACGAAGCCTTCGAGCGACATGGAGAAGGGCAAGTGCCACCTTTTCTACCTGTTGGTAACGCGTTTCGACCGGTTGCAACACCCGACTGACAAAGTAGACAAGATGGGGTTCAGGCAAGCCTTGCACCAGGGCGGCATTGATGGCCACGTCAAAAACCCCAAGATATATTTGCAACTGGACATCGGGGAGCGGCTGGTTCATGACCGGTGGGTTGGTGAGTATAGTCTTAACCTCGGCGAGAGCTTGTTCGCAGTCGGCGTCCCACATTTCGGCTCCCGTTCCCTTTCGCTTCCATCTCAAGATGGGCCGGATTCGTTCTACCAATTTCGGGATGAAACGGGCAAGCGATGTGAGCCGACCGACTAACCGCTGGATCTCCTTTAAGTTGTCGGGGCTCTTCATGTTAAGAATTGTTGTTCATTTGTCAGGATTAGCCTCTATACCCCGCTCGGTCAACATGAAACCCAGAAACTTCCCTGCAACTACACCAAAGGTACATTTGGCAGGGTTAAGTCTCATGTTATAACGCCATACCTGTCGGAACACTTCTTCTAAGTCTTTGAGATGAGCGTCTGATAACGGTCTCAAAACCGTTATTTTCATGCATAAATTTGATATTAAAACACACCCTTTGTAGCCTAAAATGAGTTTAGAATCAAGTAAAACTCTTAAGTTGTGTTACATGAGAGTCAAAAGTTATTTTTAGAGATATTATGCTTGTTTTGCATGGTTTTTGATGGAAATGGAAGATGGCAATGAAGTAGGAAGGTCATAGACTGAAGAATGAAGGAGAAAAAGGAAGAAAAGAAGAGTCTGTGAACCGCTCAGCGGTCAATTCCACCGCTGAGCGTCCTAGTGCAAGGAAAAGTTGTTGTCTGGCGCTCAGGCGGTGACGCTGAGCGTCCAGAGCGACAAGAGGCAAACCGCTCAGCGGTCATTTCTGGCGCCTGGGCAGTGGCGTGCATTGAGACAAACCACTGAGCGGCCAATTTAGGCACCTGGGCGGTTGTCTGTTTTTCTCTTATCTTTTTGGCTTATATATAGCCCTAGTATGAATCCAAATGTAATTCCTTTGGCAGAGAACAAAGTCCACAACAGCTTTACACCTTTGGAGGAGATTTCTTGGATGCTTAGGCTCCACTTTATCAATTCTAGGATTTGCTTTTTCCATTTTTCCATTCAATTCATCTAGTTTCACCATGATTATGGTGAACTAAACCCTTAGTTGTTGGGGAACAATGTAATCTTTTGAAACTCTCATATATTGAAATTCTTTTTTACTTTATATGCTTGATTTATCAATTGTTTGGTTCTTTACTTGTGCTTAATGCTTCTACAGTTTAACTCATTTGGTAGATGTTGTTTGTCTTTATTGATACGGGGACGTACGGTAATGCCATGAACTGGGGAGAATTCCTTGATTATGTTAATATCGCCTAGGGATAGGGATAGGACAATCAATTGTATTTTACTTCCGCTCATTATGCATTATTAGTTACTAGGGGAGGCTAGGGATAACAAGCCGGTAATTAGTAATAGGCTCTTTTCACCAAGGGATTGGGTTAAGGGTAGACCAAGAAAGTTTGAATGGCAATATGATAAATAAGAAAAGTAAATACGAAGAGTAGATATATGAGGGCGGATAAGATGAAATTGTAACCCCCAACAACCTCATTCATTCATATTTTTCCTCGTCAATTGAATTCCTGCATTTGCATATTTATTTTTGTTTTGTATTTAAAACCATTAAAACTATTTTCTTTTCTCAAGTCTTAAAAGATTAGTTTACACGAAAGATGAGGCCTTAAGAGTCCTTTGGGAAGAACGATATTGGGTTTACCAATTTTTATTACTTGATACGATCTGGTACACTTGCCAGGATTTTAACAAGTTTTTGGCGCCGTTGTCGGGGACTCTTGGTTTAACTTTTTCGAGTAGTGTAAACTGATTAAATTTGACTTGATATTTATGTTTATTTTATTTTTGTTCTTATAAATTATTTCTAGGATTTTGTGCCTAATGTTTACAGGATGCATTATTTACAAGAATTTGGTTCTAAGGGCACTCAATTCTATCAAAATAATTTCAACTACTGGTGGGAACCCCACTCTAGCATGGATGAAAGTTGGAATGGAGAGGTAGGAGATCCATATCAACAATTACTATTAGGGCAACAAGTGTCTGTTTTGAAAGAGCAAATCAACAAAGTGGACGAGACATTGGAAAGACTTCTCCAAATTACTATCTCCTGTACAGAAGAGAATGAAGCAAGGAATAAAAGGTTGGAGATACAGATTCCTCAATCCAATGAAATATTGAATTCTAGGATTAATACTGAGGTTAATCCTAGGGAGGAATGCTAGGCCACTAGTTTTGAAAGTGATAATGTTGATGACGAGGTAGAAGAGGAAGAGAAAGAAGAGATCGAAACAGAGAGGTTGAGTGAGGAAGACCAAGATGAGGAGAAATAAAAAGAAGTGGTTGAAAGAAAAGAAAAAAATAGAAAATGTGGAAAAATAAAGAAGGAAATAAAAAGAGAAAAAAGAGAAAGTTAGAGGAGGAGAAGAGTGAGAAAAAGAGGAAGAGAGGAAAGAAGAAAAGATCATATGAAAAACCTCTTCCTCATCCAAAGAAGTATCATAGGAAGAAAATGAACTTCAAGTGCTTTATGGAGATCTTCAAGAAATTGGAGATTAAAGTTCCTATGATGGAGACATGGAAACAGGTGCTTGGTGTTATCAACTTTCTGAAGAAATTCAGCAGGAAGAAGAAGAAGAAAAGAATATCAAGCAAAAGGAGTATCAACACCTACTGATGGGTGTTTGAACTGTACCAGGTCAAGCTAATGATGTTAAAAGAGCGCTTACTTGGAGGCACCCCAGTGATTGTTGTACATTAATTTTCTTTGACTTGTAAATATTGGTATTTTTGAACTATTTTTGGGTAGCATCTACTGAGGGATGCTAAATTCTATGTATCTACTGAAGGATACAGGAAGTTACACCTACTGATGGGTGTTGGTAAGAATTGCACTTACTGATGAGTGCTAAACAGGTTTGGATCAGGCTCGTGACGTTAAACAAGCGCTACCTGGGAGACAACCTGGTTAATTATTTGTTTTTCTGTCCTAAGGTCATTATATGTTTGCATGAGCATCTGAGAGGGGAAAGGCATGAAATTGAAAAATTGAAGGTTAAAATCAGGTGCAAAAGGGTGGAATTATGCAAAAGTAAGCAAAGAAGAGGAATTTTTTTTTCTCTGTCCACTGCTGAGCGGTGCATATTTACCGCTGAGCGGTGGCAGCGCAAACTGCGCTTGGGCTTTTAAAAGCTCAGCGTTTGTGGGCTCTGCACTTTTTGAAAACTCTCTTTGAAGCTCGCCCAAGCGTTCTCTGTGAACCCTAGCACCCAAATTCACTTTCAAAGGTTTTCCAAAGGGATTTCCCCACTTTTTCTCATCACCCACTCACAAAAATTTCATCTTTCTATCATTGTCTTGTCAAAGTTTGGGGTTTTTGTTGAGAGTTTGTACACTTAAGAGGCATTCATCATCAATTAAAAGGAAGTTAGCAAGCATCTAGTTTCTCCATTCAAGTAAGTTGTGCAATTTCATTCTTAGGGTTTCTAAATTTGAATTTGATGAAGAGCATGCGTAGGAACATGATAAACTAGGGTTTTTGATTTCTATGCATGAGTTGATGAAATAGGAACTGTTTAAACCGATTGAACTGCATGATTTTGGTCTGGATTGATGAAATTAGTGTTAGAATGAAGAATAGGGCGATTTTAAAAAGGTTTTTAAGAATCCCTAGTCACCACCGCTGAGTGGTCTCCTTTGACGCTGAGCGGTGACGCAACTTGAAGCAGACCGCTGAGCGGCCAACTATGGCGCCTGGGCGATCTGCTGCAGATTTTGTTGAATTCTTGATTCTTGATGCAGGGACACTGAGGGCCCTATTTTTCTCCCAATTGTGGGATGTGATCAGTTTGGAATTTCATTGATGATATACTAAACTCTAATGATGTATCTCTGTGTTATTTTGAATATTATGCAGAAATGTCATCATCATCAAGAAGGGTGAAAACTCTTGGTAATAAAAGGAAGGAACCTGAGAGGCAAAGAAGATTTTATTCACCTAGGTTCCTCTCCAGGAAACATGAGGAACATTTTGTGACTGTGCAGGAGAGGAGATTACTGACGGAGAGGAAGGCCACTTTTATCCCAAATTTGGCTCCTAAATTTGGAGCAGAAATCATGAGAAGAGATTGGGAGAGGTTGGCTACATATCCTGCACCTGCCAGCATTGAATTAGTGAAGGAATTTTATACAAATGCTTTACCTAGAGGAGGAATTGATGCTGGTAGATATATGAGCTATATGAGGGGACAGATCATCAAGTATCACTCTGACACCATTAACAGCTTTTTGGGCATTGAATGGCCAGGGGAACAATGTCAGTATGCAGCACTTGTTGGGGGGTTCAGAGATATAGTAGATATTGAGAGGGTTATGTGCCTTCCCGGAAGGCATTTTCAGAACAACCCTAATGGACTGCCCATCAACATAAAAAGGGTAGATTTGACGCCTTTGGCAAAATACTGGATGACATTTACTCATGCCAACATTCAGCCATGCTCACATGTTTCTGACATCACCATGCATCAGATCATCTTCATTTGCTGCATGCTGAGGCAGTTGGATGTAAACATTGGGAAAGTCATTGCTGACGAGATTCAGAGTTGCGCTACTACTGTGAGTAGCATGACACCGTTGGGACATCCGTCCCTGATTACCTTTTTGTGTCAACAGGCTGGGGTGGACACTGCAGTTCCACCATATGAGAGGCCTAGGAAGGCTATAGATGCTGCTTATTATCAACAATACTGTGAGGAAGAGGAGGCAGCCGGAGCACCTAGAAGACGTCCTAGGAGAGTAGCAGCACAGCAGGAGCAAATACCTGAAGATGCACCGACACATCATGCCGAGCCATTCCAGATGAGGGACATGTATATGTCCATGATAGAAGCTAGGATGGAGGCTCTTCACAGAGGACAGATAGCCACTGCTGAGATGATAATAGGGTTGTATCAGTAACCACCAGCACACATGTGGACTATGGACGAGTTCCATGAAGCTATGCCTTGGCCTCAGGAGCAAGCACAGGGCAGCAAGGCTGAGGCAGCTGAAGCACCAGATATGGATGATGATAATGAAGAGAATTTTGAAGATGCTGATGATGGAGACCAGGAGGACTCAAATGAGGACTTGCGTTGAGGGCATCTACTAATGGATGCCAGTACTTAGACAGGGATTTTTTCTTTTTCTTTTGTACTTTGAATTGGTAGAATAGGTTGAACTTTTATTTTGTGTCTATGTTTGGCTTGTACAATGGTTCTGATGGTAGTATTAAAATGCATGACAAGTATTGGATAATGATTGAATGTGGTTGACTGAGAATGTATGTGTGTTGATATCTAGTTAAATGATTCACTAATTATATGAATAAATGTGTTGTTGTTCATGATTGTGATTGTGATGCTAAGCAGGATTAATGAATGATGTGAGAGAAAGCATGTGTGTGAGGTTTTGAGCTCCAGAGTTCTTACTGATATATGTATTGTTCATAGGGAATCATGAATGATATTGCCTTAGTCTTGATAATTGATTGATTTTCATGCTTATGCTATATGATCAAGGCCATGTTTGGAAGCCCTTATCTAGCCAAAATTTCACCCAACAAGTTTAAAATTTTATACCCTTTTTGAACCTTGGCCTTAAACAGGATGAGAACCCTTGATTTGAAATTATTTATCTTGAGTAGGGTTGAGAATAATTTTATGTGATGAAAAGGTTCAAGTTTGGGGTTGTATGGGGAAAATTGAGAGGCAAAAGAAGAGCATTGAGTTCAAGTATTGAAAAGAAAAAAATGCATGAGTAAAGAAAAAAAAATTAAAAGCATGAAAAAGGAACTCAATGCAAAAATTGATAAAAAGGGAAGAAGTTGGAATAAAGGAGTATGGTGATAGAGAAAGTTTAAACTTGAACCTTTTCAATGATGAAAGAACTCTCTTAACTCAAGGATTTTTCAATATAGAAAAACCAAATTTTCTTGATAGCCTAGCCTCATTATAAGCCTTGAAAAAGTCCTTATGATGATATTTGCATGTAAGGATTTTGATTGTTTTAGATAAATTGCAATATTGTTTTATATGACATGTGAATAATAAAGAGTGGAGTGATTTCTTAAACACTTGAAAGATTGAGTGAAACACTTGCTTGGTAAGAATTGTTGAAATCCATGGTTACATCTATGCTTGGTGGATTGATCATTCATGAATAAAACATCTGTTGGGAAATATTGGAGTAGGTGTACTAGATTGGATTGAAAGCATGCTTGCATTCTGGTAGGATTCCACTGAAAATCTGAATTAACTTGTCATGAAGAAAAGGGTTTTGAATGTAGAACTACTTGATGAAAAATTGGAAGGCCAAGTCTTGTTTTGTTTTGCTTGAGGACAAGAAATGTTTTAAGTTTGGGGTTTTGATAACGGTCTCAAAACCGTTATTTTCATGCATAAATTTGATATTAAAACACACCCTTTGTAGATTAAAATGAGCTTAGAATCAAGTAAAACTCTTAAGTTATTACATGAGAGTCAAAAGTTGTTTTTAGAGATATTATGCTTGTTTTGCAAGGTTTTTTCTGAAAATGGAAGATGGTAATGAAGTAGGAAGGTCATAGACTCAAGAATGAAGGAGAAAAAACAAGAAAAGAAGAGTCTGTGAATCGCTCAACGGTCAATTCCACCGCTGAGCGTCCTAGTGCAAGGAAAAGTTGTTGTCTGGCGCCCAGGCGGTGACGCTGAGCGTCCAGAGCGACAAGAGGCAAACCGCTCAGCGGTCATTTCTGGCGCCTGGGCGGTGGCGTGCATTGAGGCAAACCGCTGAGCGGCATATTTAGGTGCCTAGGCGGTTGTCTGTTTTTATATTTTGGATTCTGAGATCTTTTCTGTTATCTTTTTGGCTTATATATAGCCCTAGTACGAATCCAAATGTAATTCCTTTGGTAGAGAACAAAGTCCACAACAGCTTTACACCTTTGGAGGAGATTTCTTGGATGCTTAGGCTCCACTTTATCAATGCTAGGGTTTGCTTTTTCCATTCTTTTATTCAATTCATCTAGTTTCACCATGATTATGGTGAACTAAACCCTTAGTTGTTGGGGACCAATGTAATCTTTTGAAACTCTCATATATTGAAATTCTTGTTTACTTTATATGCTTGCATATGCTTGATTTATCAATTGTTGGGTTCTTTACCTTTGCTTAATGCTTCTACAGTTTAACTCATTCGGTAGATGTTGTTTGTCTTTATTGATACGGGGACGTACGGTAATGTCATGAACTGGGGAGAATTCCTTGATTATGTTAATACCGCCTAGGGATATGGGTAGAACGATCAATTGTATTTTGCTTCCGCTCATTATGCATTATTAGTTACTAAGGAAGGCTAGGGATAGCAAGCCAGTAATTAGTAATAGGCTCTTTTCACCAAGGGATTGGGTTAAGGGTAGACCAAGAAAGTTTGCATGGCAATATGATAAATAAGCAAAGTAAATAAGAAGAGTAGATATATAAGGGCGGATAAGATGAAATTGTAACCCCAAAAACCTCATTCATTCATAGTTTTTCTCGTCAATTGAATTCCTGCATTTGCATATTTATTTTTGTTTTGCATTTAAAACCATTAAAACTATTTTCTTTTCTCAAGTCTTAAAAGATTAGTTTACACGAAAGATGAGGCCTTAAGAGTCCTTTGGGAAGAACGATATTGGGTTTACCAATTTTTATTACTTGATACGATCTGGTACACTTGCCAGGGGTTTAACAGCGTCCGGAGTCGCCAATCGGAAGGCCATATTGTCAACGTATACATCCATACATCGCCCAATTTGACCAGCAAATATCTTGTCCTTCAGTCTCTGGTATTTCGCCCCTGCGTTTTTGAGTCTGAACGGCATTACATCATAACAATAACTTCTCTGTTGGTTATAAAAGCGGTTTTTTCTCGGTCTGGCACGTGCATGGGTATCTGGTTGTACCCGGAGTATGCATCGAGAAAGCTCATCATTTTGTGGCTGGACGCCCCATCGACCAAGTTGTCGATGTTGGGGAGGGGGTGTGAATCCTTCGGGCACGCCTTGTTCAGGTCGGTGTAATCAGTACACATCCGTCATTTACCATTTGGTTTTTTGACCATCACGAAATTTGCTAGCCATGTGGTATACGTTATTTCGCGAATGAATCCCGCCTCTCTTAGCTTTCTAACTTCTTCATTGACGGCCGCTGCCTTCTCCGGCCCTAGCATGCGCTTCTTCTGCGCCACTGGTCTCGCTTCCTTAAAGAGTGCCACTCTATGGGTCATTATAGAAGGATGGATGCTAGGCATATCGGTCGTTGTCCATGCAAACAAATCTCTATTCCTCCATAAGATTGCCTCTAATTTTTTCTCCACGGTTGGGTCCAATCCCCCTACGATCATGGTTGTCTGATTATTTCTTGATCCTATCTTCACCGGTCGTAATTATCCGTGCGGCTCTATCCGGTCTTCAGTATTCGTTCGTGGGTCTAAGTCTGCCATTGCGACCTCGGACCTGGCAACTTTGGCTCGGCATGCCCAAGGGTACATCTTCAGGCCTGCTGCGTAGCACTCTTTGGCCGTTTTTTGATCCGCGCGTACGGTGATCACGCGCCCCCGCTCGGTAGGGTATTTCAAAGTCAGATGAGGAATGGATACTATAGTGCCAAATGCGTTCAAGCAGGGGCGACCTAGTAGTACATTATATGACGTATTGGCATCCACCAGTAGGTATCAGACTTTCTTCTCCTCTTCGTCCCGGCCGGTGCCTAATCGTGTGCGCAGGTCAACATAACCACGCATGTCCACTCTCTCTCCAGCGAATCCCACGATCTGCTCATGGAATGGTATGATCAAATCATCAGATAGGTCCATCTGTTGGAAAGTTTTCCAATAGAGGATGTTGGTAGAGCTCCCTTGGTCTATCAAGACCTTGCCAACTTCATACCGAGCGATCTCGGCCGTGATCACCATGGGATCGTCTTGCTCCAAATCTGGCACATGAAAGTCCTCATATGTGAAGGTTATGGGCGGCATAGATTTTCTGATCGTCAGCACGTTATTCACCAACCGCAATGCCCAGACTTGGCGTTTCCTGGTGATGCCGACGGTCCGCCACCTGCAAAACCGCCAGATATAGTGTTAATGCGCCCTCTAATCGGCCGATCATGGCTCCTACTGCTGCTCCTGCTACGGCGTTTTTCATATCTCGGTCGCTCTTCCCTGTAGTGTGGTTGGTGGTTGTTGCTGCAGTTGCGGTTATCTCTTCTCACCGGACTTTTCTGCCATTCGGGCAGCGGGGCATGTTGAGTGGTTTTCACATAATGCTTCAGTTGACCTGCTCTGATCAAGTCTTCAATCTTGTCCCTCAGAGTGACACACTCCTCAGTGGTGTGTCTGAAGTTCTGGTGGTACAAGCAATGCTTATTGTTGTCGGCCTCGGGCAGCGTAGGCTGTTTCTTCAAAGGTGGGATAAGGCTGACGCTGAGCACCTTTTGCAATATACGCGCGGGGGGGGGGGGGGTTCAAAGGGGTGTATTGCTGAAAACAAGGCTTCTTGGGGGCTTCCTTCGGCTTAAATCCCCCCGGTTTTCCCGTATGGCCCTCCGGCGTTTTGCCCTTCATCTTCTCCCTTACCTCCTGAGTCTCCCTTTTGTATGCTTGCTTCATCTCTTCAACTCTCACCTCATCTGTTGCCCGCTCCCTCAATTCCTCCATAGTTTTCGGGCGTTTTCTGCATATATGATAACGGTCTAAAAACCGTTATTTTCACGCTTGAATTTGATATTAAAACACACCCTTTGTAGCTTAAAATGAGCTTAGAATCAAGTAAAACTCTTAAGTTGTGTCACACGAGAGTCAAAAGTTGTTTTTAGAGATATTATGCTTGTTTTGCATTGTTTTGTAGGGTTTTTGATGAGAATTGAAGATGGCAATGAAGTAGGAAGGTCATAGACTCAAGAATGAAGGAGAAAAAGGAAGAAAAGAAGAGTCTATGAACCGCTCAAGCGGTAAATTCCAACGCTGAGCGTCCTAATTCGAGGAGAAGCTACTGTCTGGTGCCCAGGCGGTGACGCTGAGCGACCAGAACAGTCATTTGTGACGCCTGGGCGGTGGCGTGGATTGAGGCAAACCGCTGAGCGGCTAATTTCTGCGCCTGGGTGGTTGTCTGTTTTTATATTTTGGATTCTGAAATCTTTCTGTTATCTTTTTGGCTTATATATAGTCTTAGTGCGAATCCAAATGTAATTCTTTTAGCAGAGAGAAACGTCCACAACATCTTTACACCCCTTAGAGGAGATTTCTTGGATGCTTAGGCTCCACTTTATCAAATCTAGGGTTTGCTTTTCCATTCTTTCATTATTTTCATCTAGATTCACCATGATTATGGTGAACTAAACCTTTTGTTGTTGGGGAACAATGTAATCTTTTGAAACTCTCATATATCTAAATTCTTGTTTACTTTATATGCTTGCATATGCTTGATTTATGAATTGTTGGGTTCCTTACCTGTATTTAATGCTTTTATCGTTTAACTCATTCGG
This sequence comes from Vigna reflexopilosa, assembly GCA_027742785.1. Classification (NCBI taxonomy): domain Eukaryota; kingdom Viridiplantae; phylum Streptophyta; class Magnoliopsida; order Fabales; family Fabaceae; genus Vigna; species Vigna reflexopilosa. Next base: position 35,400,817 of record CM050914.1, read on the forward strand.
TAACTTTTGTTTGTCTTTATTGATACGGGAACATACAGTAATGTCATGAACTGGGGGGAATTCCTTGATTATGTTAATACAGCCTAGGGATAAGGGTAGGACGATCAATTGTATTTTGCTTCCGTTTATCATGCATTATTAATTGCTAGGGGAGGCTAGGGATAGCAAGCTGGTAATTAGTAATAGGCTCTTTTCACCAAGGGATTGGGTTAAGGGTAGACCAAGAAAGTTTGCATGACAAGAAAAGTAGATATAAGAGAGTGATTGAGTGAAATCTGAATCCTAGCAACAAACACATCTCATATTATCAACATCATCCATCCACTTTTGTGTTTAACCTCAATTGATCAAATTGCATTCATGTTTATTTTTCCGTACTTTATATCCAAAAATCCCAAAATATTATTTTTATAGTCTTGATTGGTTATGCAAAAGCACAATAGTTTAGTGGCATGAGTCTCTTGGGAAAACGATTCTTGGACTTACCATTTATTATTACTTGATACGATCTGGTACACTTTCCAGAGTGTTAACAAGTTTTTGGTGTCGTTGTCGGGGACTCTTGGTTTAACTTTTTCTAGTAGTGTAAATTGATTAACTTTGACTTAATTGTAGATATTTGTATATATTTTATTTTTTTTATCTCCTTCAGTCCCTCAAAACTTTTATGGAGTTAGGTGGCAACAAGTTGAACCACTCCAAAGCTTCTCCTTCTAACGATAGGGAGAAAGCTCGGCACCATATGGCTCGGTTGCACGTCCGAAAAGCCTTCCGTGTGGAGAAGGCTTGCATATGGTCGTTTGGATCAGTTACTCCGTTGTAAATGCTAAGCTGGGGTGGTATGAAGTGTTCCGATATGTGAACATCCATGATTGCTTGGGCGAACGGAAATTGTCCGGAGGTGTCTTCCTCCTTCACCACCGGTTGCCTACTACCGAGGGTGGTTTCCACCCGATTGGTTTTATCCCTACTCCTGTTTGTTCCTGTCTCCTTCAATTTCCAAGTGTGGTCCGAAGCACTACTATGCTCGACCGTGCCCTCCCGACGAGTTCGGGTCTGGCTCTCTTCTTTCTCCGTATCCCTCTCATCAACCATTTTATCCTTTCCCTTACCCCTCGCTGCCCTTTCTTGGGCGATTCGAGCCGCGCACTCTGCTCTTACGACTGACAACTCTTCCTCGTGTTGGCGTTGCATGTCTTCCATCCTCTGCTGCAGCATTCTTATTGCCTCCATCGGATCCTCAGTGGTCATATTCCTCGTGACTACCATTGGGTTTGGATACTCGGCCCCACGGTGGGCACCAAAATGTTCCGGTGTGAGGTCAAGTAACCCTTCCCAATTTAATCCTTCTGCCGGTCGTTCACTTCTTCACCTCCTCTCGTCTGCCCGTCCGTTCCTCCCAAGATCCGAGATGGTACCTGCTAAAGGCACTCCGATGCTTAAGTCAGTTAAGTGTCAGATTGGTTATCAGAGCTCAGTATTAAATGCGCAATAAATGAACCTACTTACCTGGTGCCTTTGACCTCTATTTATAGTGTTGGCTATGGGCTTAGTATTAGGGTGGCCCTAATCAGGGCCCAATCACAACCCAATAACCTTAATCGTGTAATTAGCTTATTTAAACTCGCTCTACCTTAAGCTTCTGGACTGCCCGTTCCTAACTGCTCGGTTATTCCTATCTAGGATGATCGACCGTTCTATTTGTTCGATGGTCCTTCACAAATCAGTCCTTGTCCTTGGCGACCGACCGTCCTACCTGTCCGGTGGTCCCTAGTACAGATGTTAATATTAAAAATTAGATGCATCATTTTTAACAGAGTGTTCCTAAAACGGGAAAAGACATTAATTAGATGAGTTCAATACCTCACTAACAATTATATGAAAAACTGATTAGACACTTCTTTGGTATACACACTCCTTCGCATACAAAAATAGTTACAGATTAAAAATAAAATAAGGGGTTATCAACTTATTTTTGAATGAAAATAGGGTAGCTGATATGAAAAAGTTCAATATATTTAATTGAATACAAAGAACTAGACAGAATATGGCAGTAAAGTATTACCTGAATCCTCTGGTTTCATTCTTACTGCCACGACAGAACATCTGTAAAAGAAAAGTCAAAATAAAAGAAAATAATCAGGAATGTTTCAAACTAAGAATTCAAAATTTAAGCTGTGTTCGTTCAATATCAGTAGCCTTCTTTTTTCTGCTAATAATCAGCTTCACTTTCATTGCACAAATTACTCCAGTCAATGCAGTTGGTATAAATTTTCCTCAGACACAAATATATAAATTGTTGTAACAGTTTAACAACATTCCGTGATCTTGCTTAATTTGCAGATCTGGTAATGAGAAAATTGGGTACTATGAAATGTCAACCTACTCCACCCATTGTTGGGACTCCATGGAAACCTTCACCTGGTAAGAAGCAACCTCGTCATCCTCCATATATGCCCTAACGGTTCATGATCTTCGCAAGTTGCAATACATTACAATATATTAGCACGATAAGAGATATAAATGAGTTCAAATAGCATGAAATAAATGAGATTTTGAGATTATACAAGTATGAAGCTATATTATAGTTGATAGCAACTTAAAGGAAACAATTAAGGACTTATCTATACCATTAATCCATTTACATTTTAGTAACTGTAACAAACGATTCATAGTTAAACATCCTTAATTTAGTAGTTTGGGAATTGTGAACTTTTAAAGTTTTCTAAAATATTTGTGAATGAGAAAAACATTTCAAAAATCTTATAATGCATCCTAAACGACATGATCTAACATTCTGCTTATAAGAAAGAACTACAGCGTGAATAGCTCTGCTGGAAGACAAGAAGAGAACTACCATTATCTGACATAAGTTATTTTATATGATAATTTTCAAACACTTTCTAATGTCTATGTCAATTAAACTTGTTTCATCAAGAAAATCTATGTCTATCAAATTTTACCATTATAATTATTTAATAATTATTTAATAATAAATCTGGAGCACTCGACCAATGTCTCTAATAATTAATATTCTCACAAGAAATCCTTACAAGGCGTTTTCCTCTTCTTTCTCTTATACAAAAAGGTTCATCCAACACCTCTATCAATTCTCTCAAAATTACAGAATTCTTAAAACGAAACAAAGGATTAGACCTAGTCTTTGAAGCGATAGGCTAAGATCCATAGAATCTTACGAGAAAGGTCTACATTCAACTTATCTAATCTAAGCAACCACTAGTGGAAAAACGCTGTTTAACGTCAGCTCATAACGTCAGTTCATAGACGTCTGTTAGAGCTCCATCGACGTCATATGATGATCGGTGGCATTACCGTAAATAAGATGGTAACCTAAACGTCGGTTTCAAGGTAATACGACGTCTATTAAGTAGTACACGTCAGCTCTGCCGTAAGCCGACGTCCAATGTAATGAGGTAGGTGAGAAGACAGACTTCTCCTGCGCATTTGACGTCGGTTGTGATGGGGGGCCGATGTCTACCTTGGTGCAGTTAATGTTGGTCACCTGATTCCCAGACTATTAGACGTCAGGTTGTCAAAAACCGACGTCTATGGCCTGTCCGGATGGCGGGAAGACAAAAATTTTCTGCAAAATAGACGTCGCATTTCTGGGTGCGCAACGTCTATGTGCCTGTAATTAATTATGTGCATCAAACTCCGAGGCACTTCCACGTCCGACAGCAGAAAACCGACGTCTATATTATTATAGACGTCGATGCCCCTTCACAACTGTCTTCTACGTCCCTGACAGGAAGTGAACCTTAATCAGTTCAGCGCCCTAGACGTCGGTGCCCCTTCATAACCGATGTCTAATGGGCATTCAAAAAGTCAGTTTAAATGTTAACTTGGTCGTCGAATTAGTTAGACAACCGACGTCTAGTTTCTGATATCGTCTTCCTCTCTTCTCTTTTTTCTCTTGTTTCTCTCTTGCGACATTGCATTATTGTTTCTTATATCTTTATCGTCTTCCTCCTCTTCTTTTTCTCTCTTCTGGCATTGCATCCCAGGTGGTTTTTTTTTATACTTACCGTTTAAACTTTGTTTAGTCTTTCATCAATTATCTTCTGGTTCAACTAATTAAAATTTGCTTTCTTTGTGTTGTGTTTTAGTGCAATTTTTTTCCTTTCTTGGGGTAACGTAGTAACACATTCTCCATTTGCTAGCTGCCTCCCAGAAAAAATGGCGTGTTGTGAATTTCTTTTGGTCGTTTCAACCCAAAAACGACCCTGGGTCGTTGCCTAGTTATCGTTTCACCGTGATTTTTCCCTCTTGCGGATGAAAATGGAACTAAGCAACAACCCAGGGTCGATTTTGGGTTGAAATGCCATAAGAAATTCGAAAGATGCAAGCTTTTTTTCGGGGTAAACTAGCAAAAGGAGATTGTGCTACTAGGTTATCCAAAGACGGGAACAAAACTGCACTAAACACAACCACTGTATTAGACGTCAGTTAATGTATACACCGACGTCTATAGTACCTTTTAGACGTCTGTCAGTGTCATTTTCGAAGTCTTTAGTGCCTCTTCGACGTCGGTGATTGCTCAAACCGACGTCTATATAATGACTTTAGACGTCCAGTTCCTACGTTTAGTGACGTCGGACGTGACACTGACTAACGTCATTATAGACTTCGGTTATATTCATGTTCGACGTCCCATTGACGTCACCGGCAATGACGTCGGTTGTTTAGTAAACGTTAAAAGCCAAAAATAACCGACGTTAAACAATGTTTTTCCACTAGTGAACATAAACCAACACATAACACAATAACGCTTACTCATAGACATATTGACGTAATCTATAATATAGTATAATATACTATTTACCAATCCTATTCAACAATGAATTAAAACCAAAATTCTACATCATACGTAAAGCATAAATAAACTAATGGGTGATATGACTATTAATTGAGAAAAATTGCACCCATACGTTAACATACACTCGTACAATTTCATAATTACAAAATAGGGATTGAGAAAACACAAAAGAAAAAAAGTTGAATACCTCAGGTGAAAGGTTATATCCATAGGCGTTAGTTCTCACGCCGACAAGAGAAAAAGAGGATGATTCCTTGGAGGTGCCTATCAAACAAAATTGTGTCCTAAGAAAAGTCAGCAAAATCACATGGAGAGAGTGAAAGAAAGTTGTAGAGAGTTATAGTTATAGAGAGCGAGTTTCCAATCGGAATTTGAGAGGGAGACATAATGGAGTTCGTCGACTGTGCAAACGGAGGGAAAACCCTAGGACTATTCAATGAAGGATGAGACATAGAAAATGAAGGAAAACCTTAGGCACTGAAAAAAAATACTTGTTTATACTTCTTCTTGCCCTTTCCGTCGACGATTTTGATGACGAACTTGGTGGAGAAGATGTTGGTGAGCTTCGCACTATAGTCGTTGCATCCACCGGTGGTCTTCTAAACGTTGTCGTCATAGTTGCTGTTATGAGCAAGTGGCCGCAAATGAGTTTGGGGATCTCGACGGGTGTTAACACCCTCACAAGTGTACCAGAACGTATCAAGTAATAAATAAATGTTAAGTCTGAGTATTGTCTTCCAAAGGACTCTTAGGCCTAAACGTGCATGTGATTAATGGAAATCATAAGACTTGAATAAATATTAAGTTGAGTTTTAAATGCAAAACAAGAATTAAACATGCATGCAAAGGTTTGATCAATTGACAATAAAAGATATGGATGAATGATGTTGTTGGGGTTTACGGTTTCATCCTAATCCACTCTCAAATATCTACTATTCTTATTAGATTCAACTTTGTTATCAATGTTTATGTCACTGTCTATTTTACTCTAAACCCGATCTCTCGGTGAAAAGAGCTTAATCACAATTACTAGTTTACTATCTCTAGTCTCTCTAGTAACAATTCATGTAATACACTCAGAAGCTTAAGGCAATTGACTTTCGTATTCCTATCTCTAGGTAATACTCATCATCAAGAGAAAACCGTGTTTCTGCGTTCTTTCTGCCAAAAGATACATCTTCTGGTTCGTTTGGGTCTATATATAGCACAGAAAAATAACAGAATTTTGGCCCAGGCCCATTAATACACCGCCCGACGGTGGGCGCGACACTCAAAATAGCGCCAAGCGGTGTCGCCCAAACGAAAAATAGTGAAAAACTGGAAAACCACCGCCCGGCGGCACCGGCCGACGCTCTGGTCAACTTTTCAGCGCTCTGGTCCACTTTTAAGGATTCTGGTTGACTGGTTGAGTTTTCTGGTTGACTGGTTGACTTTTCTACATTCTGGTTGACTTTTTTGCACTGCAACTCCTTGATACTTCAACCCTTCTTTCAAATCATTCAGTAAACCTAAAAAGTCAAGGGAAACCAAGCATAAAACCAAGAAAACCAACTTTGACTCTCTTATTCTCTAACTTAAGCAAAATGCATGACTTTAAGTATGAAAATAACAGTTTTTCAACCGTTATCACAACCCCAAACATAGAATTTTGCTTGTCCTCAAGCAAAACAAAATGTAACTTAGTTTTCGGACAATCAATACAATGGATTAACACTTTCAAAAACTCTTTCTTCCGAGACAAGTAATCACTCTCAGCTCATCATAAAAATATCAATCAAGATGTATAGATGCATTACTTCCATTAAACTCAATATGGTGTTCAAATAATCACAGTCTTTCCAACAGATGCTATTATCATGAATGACTAATTAACCAAGCACAAATGCAATCATGTATAACTGAAACTACTCCTCACCAAGGAAAGTGTTTCACTGAAGCACACAAGTGTATATTGAGGTGACTCATTCTCTCTACTATCTCAATGTCACACAAATTAACTTTGCCTTTCATTTAACCACAATCAATCATACTCACAAGCAAGTTATCATCATAAGGACTTTTCATGGCTTGTAACATGGTTGGGTTAAGAAGAACATTGGTTTTTCTGGATCACAAAATCCTTGAGTTAAGAGAGTTATTCACATTTATAATTTAAGCACAAACTCTCTTTAAACAACCAATCTCACTCATTCCCAACTTTCCCTTTTCTTTGCAATGAGCTTTTCTTCTCATTCTATCTTTTCTATCTTTTTCATCTTTTCATGCTTTGCTCAACACATTAACTCAATGCATATATTTTATTTTTCAACTTTCCCAACAGCCCCAAACCTAAACCTTTATCAATACCACACAATAATTCTCAACTTAACTTAAGGTAAAGATTTTCAAAAGGGTTTTCACATACTGTTTAAGGCTTAGGTTCAAAAAGGGTAGAACACATTGTGCTCTTTTTAATTAGGACGAAAATTTATGATTTGGCTAAGAAAGGGATAATCAAACATGGCCTTGATCATATGACACAAGAAAGCAAGTGATTCAATCATAGAAACCTAGGCAAAGTCATTCATGCTTTTTAAAGTAATAACAATTCATTCAACCAAAAACTCTGGAGTTCAGAACCTCACAAATGCTAATTTCAAGTTCCAATACATAGATACAAATCCTACCTAATATCATAATCACAATCATATCATCATGTATCTGTTCATACATATTGTGAACAACCAACTCTATATAGCATCTCATATATCATCTCAACATCAATCAATATAAAAGCATCATTAAGCACAGTCATCAAATCATCATCAACCCATTGCGTCAGATATAAGTTTTAAACCAAGTACATCAACACCTATTCTAAAAACAAAAGCAAATAAAGTATAAACTAAAAAGATAGGTTTAGAAAATTGGGTTGCCTCCCAGGTAGCGCTTGTTTAACGTCACGAGCCTGACCCACTAATCCTCCAGCATCCTTCAGTAAATGCACATCTTTCTGATTAGCACTCATCATTAAATGCTAATCTTTCTTATCTTCATTAGCATTCATCAGTAAATGTTGTCAATGACACCCTTCAATATATGCCTAATCATATAGCATCCCTTAGTACATGTTATTATTCCTCTTTCTTATCATAGCAATATCAATCAGTAGATGTTGTAGCAGCATCCATCAATAGATGCTTTCCTTCGTCATCCTCATCATAACAACAACCATCAATAAATGTCATTATCTGAGTCCTCCTCGCATCCATCAATAGATGCTATCATTACTGCCATTAGAAGCAGCATATAACCTAAAAACTCAAAAACACAAAGAAAAATCAAATCCAAACCACAAAAAGAAAAAAAAAACAGAAACTGGGTTGCCTCCCAGCAAACACTCTTTTAACGTCATTAGCTTGACCTGGTAAAGCTCAAACACCCATCAGTAGGTGTTAATACTCCCCTTGCTTGATATTCTTTTCTTTTTCTTTTTTCTGCTGAATTTCTTCAAAAATTGAGAACACCAAGCACTTATTTCCATGTTTCAATCATAGGAACTTTAATCTCCAATTTCTTGAAGATCTCCATAAAGCACTTAACTTTCTTTTCCTTCCTATGATATTTCTTTTGAAGAGGAAGGGGTTTTTCATATGATATTTTCTTTTTTCCCCTCTTCCTTTTTATCTCACTCTCCTCCCTCAACTTTCTCTTTTTCTTTTTTCTTGCTTTGTTCTTTATTTTCGCATATTTTCTCTTTTTTTCTTTTTTCTCAACCACTTCTTTTTCTTTCTCATCATTTTCTTCTTCCTCACTCAACCTTTATGTTTCTTCTTCCTCTATCTTTTCCTCCTCTCTTTCTATCTTTTCTTCTCTATCTTGATCTTCTCATCAACAACCTTATCACTTTCAAAGATAGTGGCTTGACATTCCTCCCTAGGGTTAACCTCATTATTGACCCTAGAATCTAATTTCTCATTAAAGTGATGAATTTGCATCTCCATTCTTTTATTTCTTGCTTCATTACATTCCTAATGGAAGATGGCATTTTGCAAAAGTCGTTCGAGTGTCTCGTCCAATCTGTTGATTTTCTCATTCAAAACAGATACCTATTGCCATAGTAGTGATGATTGATGTGGTCTATCGAATTGGCCTCCTACTTGTCCATTATGACCTTGATCCATGCTTGAGTGAGGTTCCCACTAGTGATTGAGATCATATTGATAGAATTGAGTGCCCATATAGTCAAATTCTTGTCCAAACTGCATCCTACAAACATTTGGCACAAAACCCTAGAAAACATTTATTAGAACAAAAATAAAAACAAACATAAAAAATCAAGTCAAATTCAATTAAAAATAATACTACTAGAATAGTTAAACCAATTAGTCCCTGACAACGACACCAAAAACTTGTTAACACTCTGGCAAGTGTACCAGATCGTATCAAGTAATAAATAAATGGTAAGTCCGAGTATTGTCTCCCAAAGGACTCTTATGCCTAAACGTTCATGTGATTAATGGAAATCATAAGACTTGAATAAATATTAAGTTGAGTTTTAAATAAAAAACAAAAATTAAACATGCATGCAAAGGTTTGATCAATTGACAGTAAAAGATATGGATGAATGATGTTGTTGGGGTTTACGGTTTCATCCTAATCCACTCTCAAATATCTAGTATTCTTATTAGATTCAACTTTGTTATCAATGTTTATGCCACTCTCTATTTTACTCTAAACCCGACCTCTCGGTGAAAAGAGCCTAATAACATTTACTAATTTACTATCTCTAGTCTCCCTAGTAACTATTCATGCAATACACTCAGAAGCTTAAGGCAATTGACTTTTGTATTCCTATCTCTAGGTAATATTCATCATCAAGAGAAATTCTTCATGTCTAGACCTAACTATACGTCTCCATATTGAAAGAATCAAATATGATGCGTTTGAAGAACGTCTTAAACAAAGCATTAGCAAGAACGGAAGAAAAACTCAAACTATTGATAAACACAAGTATATGAATAAAATAAGAATTTTGATATAAGAGAGTTTCAAAGAATTACATCATTCCCCAACAACAAAGGGCTTAGTTCACCATAATCATGGTGAAACTAGATGAATTGAATGGAAAGAGTATAAAAGATATCCCTAGATTTGTAATATTGGAGCTCTCGCATCCAAAATCCACCTCCAAGGTGTGAAAACCGTGTTTCTGCGTCCTTTCTGCCAAAAGATACATCTTCTGGTTCGTCTTGGTCTATATATAGCACATAGAAATAATAGAATTTTGGCCCAGGCCCATTAGTACACCGCTGGCGGTGGTTAACACCACCCGGTGGTGGGCGCGACACTCAAAATAGCGCCCAGCGGTGTCGCGCAGACGAAAAATAGTGAAAAACTGGAAAACACTGCTCGGCGGCACCGCCCGACGCTGGGTCACCGCCCAACGCCACTGCACGGCGCTCTGGTCAACTTTTCAGCGCTCTAGTCAACTTTTTAGCATTTTGGTTTATTAGTTGAGTTTTCTGGTTGACTGATTGACTTTTCTGGTTGACTGGTTGACTTTCTACATTTTAGTTGACTTTTCTGCACTACAACTCCTTGATACTTCAACCCTTCTTTCAAATCATTCAATAAACCTACAAAATCAAGGGAAACCAAACATAAAACCAAGAAAACCAACTTTGACTCTCTTATTCTCTAACTTAAGCAAAATGCATGATTTGAAGCTAATTCTAAGTCATAAAGGGTGTATTTTAATATCAATTTTAAGTATGAAAATAACGGTTTTTCAATCGTTATCAATGGGTATGGCATCGCCGTTGTTGAAGAAAAATATGGTGTTTTGCTTGGCATCGATGGTGACCTTGAGGGCTGCCATGGAAAGATCTCGTTGCTTGTTGTTGACGATGTTGACGAGGATCTCGTTGGAGATTTTGTAGAGGCTTGGAACGTAGGAGACGAGGCGTCGAAGATCTGCGATGGTCTTCCCCTGCGGCGAGAGTGAGAAAGAAGGATGAAGCGGCAAACAAAAGTAATACTATTGTAATAAAAAGTTTCCCATATTACACTTTTGCCATTAAAGTTAATTCTATACCGGTTCTAGGTCTAATAGGTATAAAAAAATGATTTTTTTACACCTATTTTGATTATAACATGTATAAAAATATTTGTAATTTATTACGTTTTTGCCATTATATTATTTTTTATACCTATTTTCAATAAAAACAGGTATAAAAAAGACTTTTATATTTACAATCATGCCACCATATCACCTTCCTTGCATGATGGATTTTAAGAGGTATAAAATATTGGTATAAAAGGTATATTTTGTACTAGTGAATTAAACTTGAAAATCAATGTGATGGAAAATTAAAATATTAAAAAGTGATAATGCTACTAAATCTTTTATGAATGTTGCTTATGTTTTCATTTTTCAATCAAACAATTTTCAATAAAATCTTTGGTCATTCGTTGTCACACGTGTTGTTCACATTATTAGTTGGACAACAATTCCTTAATTGAAAGTAAAATCTCATTTGAGACTTTTCACTGTCATTGACAAAATCTTAGCCATTTAAAGATATTTGAGTGTTTAGCCTTTGCTAGAATCTCATGTGACAAACTCAGTTCAAGAGTTCAAAGATGTGGTTTTTGTATGATATGGAGAAGGTACAAAAGTTTTTTTTTTTCTTTTCATTTCAAAGAGTCGAAGCATTACTTTTTCTAATATTTTATGAAAGAAAAAAAATATTTTAAAAGAAATATTTTACAACATTTTAACACGTGTCATTTTTTCATTGGTTCATTACTTATTTGTCATGACTTATTAAACCCAATGAAAAAATGATTAATGTATTATGTTAAAATGTTGTCAAAAAATCTGTCTTATAACATATCATTTTCCTGAATGAAAATGTATTATGCTTTGTCCATGTTGATTAAGACACACATAACTACTTCTCTTGAATATGTTGAAAAACACCTTTTTGAATTCTTTTCTTGAGATCCCAAGTGGTTAACCTCTGCATCGATCTTGTTATAGCAATAGTCTAACACTCCATAATTTGATTAAATATAAAAAAAAACTAAGTATAACAATTGGTCATGTTTCACATGTAAGATAATAGCTTTAGTTCAACAACTATAAAATGCAAGACCATAAATGTTGAACTCAATTCCTCGAATAAGGCACCCAAGTTACTAGAATGTAACATGAATAAAAGTCCATGAACATAACACTCAAGCCCTTAAGGCATCAAGTTACTAGATTGTAACATGAATAAAAGCTTACGCATGTGGCACTAAAATTACTTAGATAGTTACTTTCATCAAAAGCCCTCCATGTGAGGCAAGGCATCAACACCGAGCTAAAATAGACAGTTCAAAGCACTAGATAGAGTAAAACACCCTAGCACAAGTTCCATTAATCAAGAACAAGAGAAACTCGGTGTTCAATTACCCGAGTACAAGAGAAGTACGGAGTTCCAATGCTCGAGCAGAAAAGAAACTCGACATTCCAGTGCTCTAGCACAAAAAACAATTCAGCGTTCCAATGATCGAGTATAGGAGCAACTTGACGTTCCACTATATGAGCAACTTGACTTAAGTACAAGAACAAATAATAGTTTGGTGTGACGATATCTAGCATAAGAGTAACTCAATAGTCCGGTACCTGAGTACAGGGGTAGCTCGACATGACAATATTTGAGTACAAAAGCAAAAGCTACTCAACATTCCAATATCAAATTACATGAGTTGACTAAAGAACTAGAATGGCTTTTATAAATGGTACAAAGAAGATGCAGAGGGTGAAGTATAAAGAACCCAAAAGAGATAAAAGGAAGAGAAAAAGAAAAAGGGAAATAATACTTCTCTTACTAAATAATAAGAATATGAAAAATTACAAGAAGAGATACATCGAGAGAAAAAACCATCGAAGAATACATAGAAAATGGAGAAGCTTAGGCACTAGAGGAGAAACTTGGCAGGCTTAAGTAGCAGAATAGAGGCTCGGCATACTCAGACAATAATGAGAAGCCCGGAAAGCTAGGGCAATAGACCTAACAAGCTTGGAGAAAGATTGTCAAGGCGACTTGCCCCTTTACCTTCTATTGGGGAATTATCCACATATCATAACTAATATCGGTAGTTTGGTATTATGGTTATTATTTATGATGAGATATTGGTATGCTAGGAACGACTAAGAAGGCAAGCAAAGATAACATTTTCACCTGGGAACCTGATCCAACCCAACCTGCTAAGCCTGACAACCCAGCAAGCGAGCCTTGTGAGTTTGTCGAGCCAACCCACCAGCCTTGGTTCATTAAAATAATTGGAACACAACAGCCTAGGCAGGGTTTGATACAACTCAACCAAGGTTTTATATAGTTCGGTCGAGGTTTGATACACCTCAACCAAGATCTGAAACAACTTTATCGATAGCCCTTTCAGCCCATCATTAGCCCGTTTTCATGTAAAAAATAAAATATTTCAACCCGTTTCTATGTGATATTAGACTTTCGATAATAGAAAAAAAAGTAGTTGGATCAACCAGACAATGGTCTGGGATGGGTTGTAAAGTTCAACCCATTTTCAATTGGCAAGCCAGCTCGGTCTAGCTCATTTTATGTTAGCCAATGTCGGGCCAGGCTTAAACGGGTTAGGTTGACCCGTTTTGCCACCCCTACATTATGTTATTATTAATTACCTTGTTATTATATACTTAAGTTAAGTATTATTCTAATGATAAAATAGGACCACAATCCATGTTGATCTCATAAATAGAACTAGTATTCTCCTAGGAATACTCACTTAGTAATCACTCATACTCATTATCCATAAAAATCTAAACTCTTTTACTGAAACAGTCATTTGCAGGTGAATCTCCCCCCTCTGAGCAACAAGAGATTCAATTTCGACCATCAAGAACTTCAAACCACCACTAGAATCTTACTACCTATTCATAAATCCATGCTCAAGATTTGGGTAAGATCGAGATGAACTGAAATTATTAAACATTAAATTATTCAATTATTAAAATTTAATTTACAAGTTGTATCATACCTAGTTGAGACCGAACAGTCATCCACTCAGCACCGTTCGGTCACAACTATGGCCAACTAGGGCAAATGGTTTCTATCAATGATGGGTCGATATTGGACCAACGTCTAAAGCTATTGGGCCAATAGTCCAGCAGAAGATAACATAATCAAAGGAAAATAAAATAATGAAGAATATCTGATTGAATATCTGATTAAAGATACTGATAAGCGGTTAAGATACTGATAACTGGTTTATGAGCAATCGACCTGATTTTTAGGTAAGTCTATTTATATTTTATTGGGCTTAAGGGTCCATGAGACAACTTATAAATACAAAGGCAAGGCCATCAACCAGGTAGGTTCCATTCACATTCTACTCACGTAATACAAGATCCAAATACTCAATAGTGATAACAATTCACTAAATATACAATTGTGAGCAGAAGCTCATCAAACCTCTCCTAACTTGAGTGTTAGAGTGCCTTTTGCAAGTACCTCCCTCCTCTGTCAAGAAGGCAATCGAGCGGTTCGCGCTAATACTGAACGGCCAACAACAGGAGACCGAGCGGTCATAACGGAGCAAGGAGCCCCAGATTGAAGGAAGACAGGTGATTCAGGCAACCAAGGGCAAGGAAGATATATCGGAACATGTTAGTCTCTCGGTCCTGTAAATCCCTACCGAAATATTTTGGCTCCCACCGTGGGGCCGAGAGAAGGCAAAAGAAGCCCAAATGGTGACCACGAGGAGCATGGATGAACAAAAAAATACCAGAGATTTGATAGCTTAGATGGAAGCATGTTAAACCCCTGGCAAGTGTACCAGATCATATCAAGTAATAATAATTGGTAAACCCAATATCGTTCTTCCCAAAGGACTCTTAAGGCCTCATCTTTCGTGTAAACTAATCGTGTAAGACTTGAGAAAAGAAATTAATTTGAGTGTTTAAATCCAAAACAAAAGTAAACATGCGAATGCAATGATTCAATTGGCTTAAAGAAAATATAGATGAATGGAGTTGTTGGGGTTTACAATTTCATCTTATCCACCCTCATATATCTACTCTTCTTATTTACTTTGCTTATTTATCATATTGCCATGCAAACTTTCTTGGTCTACCCTTAACCCAATCCCTTGGTGAAAAGAGCCTATTACTAATTACCGATTTGCTATCCCTAGCCTCCCCTAGTAATTAATAATGCATGATAAATGGAAGCAAAATAGAGCAGACTCCACGAGTCTATCCCCTATAATCACAACAGGTCAAATACAGCAACTCCACGGATGCTAAACAGAATCTTGATCAAACCAGAAACACCTTCACTATGCAATGTGTGCGTAGTCAGTCTCCCTTTGAATCTCTTTCAAGAAAGATCACCACCATCTTCTTGGGAATTCTTGGAGCTCTAAAAACCAGAGATATCAATCTGAAACAGAAATGAAATTGTTAGATATCAACTTCGTGTTCAATCTATTTGTAGTTTTCTGTTTGACAGACATTCTCAAAGTCGAATATGCTACTAATTCAGTCAACTGAGTTATGACAGTTATAACAGTTCAGTCAATCTGGTAGCATTTAGTCAACCAAAATAAAAACTCATTTAATACAGTTGACCAACTAATCAATGCTCAACTAACTTTTGAAAATATAGCCATTACTGTACAAGAGAATAACAAAATTTCAAAAGAGATAACTAATATAATCGAATATGTGGTGCACATAGTCGACTTCGACATGTAAAAACATTTTGAAATTCTTTCCTTCTCAAAATCTCACAAAGCATTGATTCTCAAAATATGTATAAAGATTTTAGCATAGTCGAATTAATTAATAATAGAGTCGATTGTACTACAGTTTTGTCACACAGTTATAAGTTCATAAAAGTGCTTGTGGTTTTCATGCTTTAAAACATGTACAATGCATCCAGAAATGATGTAACAAGTACAAGCTTAGTATGTATGCATTCACACAGCAATACAACACATAAACATGTTCAATAGATATATCAATCAATCAGCATAAGAACATGTAACACAACAGCAACATATGTGTGTTATTAAGCAATGTGTTGTCATCATAAAACACCAAAGTGATATAGATATTGTGTTGTCAACAATCTCAACATAGAGGACCATCGCCCCTCCTACCAGTTTACTCTCTTTTTTGGCGACCATCATGCAAACTCCAATGTCAGAAAAGAATCCTCCTACATTACACTCCCCTCAACACACCCAGGGTAAAAGTTCTTGAGGAAGCTCTAAACACTGAACTTCTTACAATTTGAAAAAAGTCTTCTCCAAAAGATGCTGACGAAAGGAAAAATTGTCAGTTTCATCTAAACCGAGGACATACTACAGAGGAATGTGATGTATTGAAAGATGAGATAGAAAGGCTCATCTGAGGAGGCCATCTACAGAAGTTTGTTGAAGAAAGGACCCGAAAAAAGAGTTCTACCAGAAAAAAGTCTCAGCATAGAGAAACCGGACGGTCATATTAAAGGGTCGAACGAAGACACAAGCGAAGTCGTAACCGTAGTCATAGCCCTTACCGCTCAGTTCGAGGTCGTATCGACTAGAAGATAAGATAGAAATTCCTTCCTAACATGTGGAATGTGACAAATCTCAAAATTTACTTTAGTTGGACATTACTACTTGATAACGATTGAAATACCGTTATTTTAATACTTAAATTTGACACTAAACACACCCTTTATGACTTAGAAACTAGCTTGAAATCATGTTTTTTGCTTAAGTTAAAGAATAAGAGAGTCAAAGGTGGTATTCTTGGTTTTATGCTTGGTTTTCCTTATTTTGGCAGGATTAACATGAATTGGATGAAGGAAGTTGAAGTAGGAACGAGCTGGACTCAAGAAAAGCTGGAAAAGTGCACAAAGGAAGAACTACAGCCACCGTTGAGCGCAAGTTCACCGTTGAGCGCCATTCTTGCTGTGGAATTCTTTGTCAAACGCTTAAGCGCCAACACTGAGGGGAAAAACAAGTGATGCAGGTAGCGCTGAGCGTAACTTTACCTCTGAGCGCCAGCCTCTTCTGTGAATTCACTGTCAAACGCCTGAGCATCAACGCTGAGCGGTATTCCAGCGTTGACCGCTATTTTCGTGGGCCTGGGCCAATTTTTTTATTATTTTTATGAGCTATATATTGATTTGCACGACCCAGAAGGGGTATCTTTTACAGAAAGAGGCGCAGAAACACTCTTTTCACCCCTTGGAGGCGGATTTTGGATGCAGAAGCTGTAGTATACAATTTCTAAGGTTTTATCTTTCATCTCTTTCATTATTTTAATCTAGTTTCACCATGTCTATGGTGAACTAAATGTCCATTGTTGTTGCGGAAACGATGTAATCCTTTGAAACTCTCATGTATTAAATTGATTCTTAATTATATATGTTTTAATTCATTAATTGTTAGGGTTTTTCCTCTATACTCTATGCATGCTTTGTTTAACTCATTCAATTTCATGATCATTGATTTTTTTCCATATGTATTACCTAGACATAGGGATATGAGGACCGATTGTCTTTAAGCTTTTGTGCGAATGTAATGCATGATTAATTGCTAGGGAGAAAAGACATTGTAAACTAGTAATTAGGAGTTGGCTCTCTTCACCAAGACATTGGGTTTAGGGTAAATTAGAAAGTGACATTGACATTAATGAAGAAATTGAATTCGTAAATACATGAGGATGGATAGGATAAAGTCGGAAACCCCAACAACAGAATTTATCCATATATCATTCACCTACGTAATCTTTTGTTCAATTGATCATCAATTGCATTCATGTTTAGTGTCTATTTTCCATTCTAAAACCTAATTTTCGTTCTCTAGTCTTAAATAATCAAGAAATCACATGATTGTCTAAGCCAATGAGTCTCTAGGGAAAACGATACTCGGTCTTACCATTTATATTACTTGATACGATTTGGTACACTTGCCGGAGTCTAAACAAGTTTTTGGCGCCGTTGCTGGGACTCATGGTTTAACTAGACTATTTGTGTGATTATTGATTAACTTTGACTTGATTGTTTTTATTTAATTTTTATTTTTTCTTTGTTTTATGTTAACAATTGCTTTCTAGGGTTTTGTTTTCTTGTACATTTAGGATACAATTCGAACTAGGAGCAAGAAAAATTCAGAACCTCTTCTTGAAGGATTAAGTGGAACTAGAAGGAAAAGGAGGATTCGAATATCTAGAGAATTGTTTCCGTCTCCTGAAAGACTTTTACAACCCTCACCATAACAATCTGACCAGAGTACTGAAGAGATGGCTGAACAGGAGACTCCTAGAAGACGCACTCTGGCAGATTACACTTGTTCAATAATACTGCGAACCAGTAAGTTTGCGAACCAACACTTTGATCGTCTTTGCCTTTTCTCTCCGCTGCTCTGCATTTCCAAGTAAGTTTCCTCTCCTTTTAACTATTTAAAGTTGTTTTTACTCCGATTAAAGTAATCTTTGATGTAATATCTCTCATTTGAACCGATTAAAATGACTTTTCGTTGTGTTTTGGTGCGGTTTTTTTGTTGTGTCTTTGTGTAGCGTAGTGCACCTTCTCCCTTTGCTAGTTTCCTCGTAAGGAAAACTTGCGTTTTTTGGATTTCTCACGGCATATCAATCCAAGGACGAACTTGGGTTGTTGCCTATGTCCATTCCGACTGCCAACGAGAAAGTATACGGTATTCTCACCGTATTCTTTTTCATTAGCGATCGGAATGGACCTAGGCAATGACCCAAGTTCGTCTTAGGGTTGAAATGCCATGAGAAGTCCAAAAGACGCAACTTTTTCTTACGAAGAAACTAGCAAAGGAAGCAGGTGCTACTACGCTACCCCAAGACACGACAAAATCCGCACCAAAACACAACGATCACTTCATAGACGTCGATCAATGTACAAACCGACGTCGATGATGTCCCAAAGACGTTGGTTAATGCAATGTTTGACGGTTTTATAGACGTCCGAGGTTTTACAGACCGACGTCTAAGGTAAGATTAGACATCGGTTAGCGCATTGTCGGATGTCTTTATAGACGTCGGGCTATTGAACCGGACTGACGTCTATATCAACGTCGCACCTGTGAAAAATTGACGTCCTATTAACGTCACCCATATAGACGTCAGTTCTGTTGCTAACGTTAAAAGCCCAAAATAACTTATGTCTAAAGCCATTTCTGCACTAGTGCAGGAGACACCAAACCTGAATAAAAACACATTACCAAACAATACTCATTCGCTCTAATCATAGAGTATTTGAAAATCCATATGAGAATAAACCTGAAGAGAGATAAAACGCTTCTCACATTTGACATATCGCAAATCACATCCAAAAGGTTAAAATAACCTTCTATCAATCAGCCCAACCTTCCAGACACAAGAAAAATGTGTCACACTGTTAAACCCCTGGCAAGTGTACCAGATCGTATCAAGTAATATAATTTGTAAACCCAATATCGTTCTCCCAAAGGACTCAAAGGCCTTATCTTTCGTGTAAACCAATATCGTAAGACTTGTAGAGAAAATTAATTCATGGTTTGAATGCAAAAACAAAAAGTAAACATGCAAATGCAATTGATTCAATTGACAAGAAAAAGGTATGGATGAATGGAGTTGTTGGGGTTTACAATTTCATCTTATCCACTCTCTTATATCTACTCTTCTTATTAAATTCGCTTTATTATCTAATTGTCATGTAAACTTTCTTAGTCTAACCTAAACCCGATCCATTGGCGAGAAGAGCCTACTACTAGTTACTGGCTTACTATCCCTAGTCTCCCCTAGTAATTAGCAGTGCAAGTACCACAGAAGCAAAATACAATTGATCGTCCTAACCCCTATCCCTAAGTGGTATTTGTTGATCAAGAATTCCTTATCAGTTCATAACTTCCCCGTACGTCCCCGTATCGACAAAGGCAAACATCTATTTATCAAATGAGTTAAATGATAATAGCATAGAGCATAGATAAAGAACCCACAATTGATAATAACAGCATATGCAAGCATATGAATAAAAAAATAAGAATTTCAATATAAGAGAGTTTCAAAAGATTACATTGTTCCCCAACAACAAAGGGTTTAGTTCACCATTGACATGGTGAAACTAGATGAAATACAATGAAAGAATGGAAAAGCAAACCCTAGATATGATAAAATGGAGCCTAAGCGTCCAAGAAATCTTCTCCAAGGAGTGTAAGATAGCTCTTTGCCGCTGAGCGGTTTGCCTCTAATCGCTCTAGACGCTTAGCGTCACCGCTTGGGCGCTAGACAGCAGCTTTCCCTCGAATAATGGCGCTCAGCGGTGCATTTTGACGCTGACCGGTGCATAGACTCTTCTTTTTTTCATTTTTCTTCTTCTTCCTTGAGTCTAAGACCTTCCTTCTTCAATTCCATTCTTTATTCTCATCAAAACCCTGCAAAACAATGCAAAACAAGCATAATATCTCTAAAAACAACTTTTGACTCTCAAATGACTCAACTTAAGTGTTCTACTTGATTCTAAGCTCATTCTAAGCCATAAAGGGTGTACTTTGATATCAATTTAAGCATGAAAATAACGGTTTTTAGACCGTTATCACAACCCCAAACTTAGAACTTTGCTTGTTCGCAAGCAAACAAGACAAAACTTGGCTTTCCACTTTTTTCATCAAATAGTTCAACAATCCCAAAATTCATTTTTCTTATGACAAAAACTACTCAATTCAGATTTTCAGTGGAATCAAATCAAGATATATATGTAACACCCCAATTTTTGGATGTCATGGGTTTACAAAAACTTTTGAAAACTCAACTCTGATACCATTGCGGAATACAATTTGCATAAAAATCCGATTCATTTTAATTAAATTTAGAAAAACCTCATAACTCAAATGTAACAAATATAAAGTGTTCACAGAACTTCATCACAAAACTATTAATGTTGAAATTCAAATCCCATAGTTCTCCCACGTATTTCATCACTCAACTTCGCTTTAGCTATACCTGTAACAACATCTACTCCCGTACAAGTACGATCATCGCAGGTGGAAACCACAACCACAAACATGCAAGGGTGAGCTAACAAAAACAAGTCGTCAAAATAATTCATTAACAATTACACTATCAGAATTCAAAGTCACTCGCATATAACTATACAATTATTTCACCACAGTAACCAAATCACATCCAGACTCACTCGGTGACTCACTAACTCATACCCAATTTGTTGAAACCATTCACCACATATATTGAATCACTTGCGGTTACTTACATATAACTTTAAGGTTAAGTGTCACCCCCACCACTCTCTTAAAGAGCTTCACCGGGCCGGTACACTTTACCACACCCTTACACAATGACATTTCCCACCACTCTCTGGAAGGCTTCACCGGCAAGTACACCACTTCCCACCACTCTCTTAGAGCTTCCCCGGGCAAGTATATTCTTTCCACCACCCTCTTGGGCTTCACCGGACAAGTATACACTCTCCACCACCCTATTCCTTGAGAGCTTCACCGGGCAAGTACCAGTGCTACTTCCACCACCACCCCCCCCTAGGAGCTTCACCGGGTACCACAAACATAACCCAATTTTACAAGAAAGAAACAATATTATATTTACATAACCAAACGACAAACCCGTATGTGATAGACTTTCTCCAACAATAATAAAACAATCCTTAAAATAACGACAAGTCAACCAAATCATCCAAAATAGTCAACAACATATTAAACACCATTTTTGTATTCCATAACCACAACCAGGTCCATAAAATTCTATATATATATATATCAAGTCAACCAAATAAAAGAATAATCAAATTATATATACTACCTACACCCCTTTTATTTATTAAACACTCTTAAAACTCACACAATACCCAAATGGACCCCACATTACCAATTTCTCACTCACTTTATTTCACTTTCCCGTAAGATCATTATCCACTCCATGCATGCATATCACTCTTTCTTACACCCTCACGGCCCCACTACCTCAAAACACTATTTCTCTCTCTCCCACTCATCATAAATTTGCATACTTCCAAGTGGGCTGCACATGGTCCACTAACTTACTAAACTAAAGCTCTTCTCTTTCCATTCACGTAAGATTCTCCCACCAAACTCAACTCATCACTTCACTTCTCTTCCTTCATTAAAAGTCGTGGGTCCCAATACAATTACAATGTAACTCCAATTCATGCAAATTAAAATAACCATGCAAATTAAATTTAATTCATTTACTCACGTGAACCCCAAATTACTACCAAAACCATGCTTTCTTTTATATATATATATATATATATATATATATATATATATATATATATATATATATATATATATATATATATATATATATATATATATATAATGTCCAGTGCCCACCACCACTCTTTACCACTCTTTAGAATATTTATTTTCATTCAATCTCATTTAAATACACCATACTCTTCTCTTTATCTCTCTTCCCTCCTTCGCATGCCAAAACACACGTTACTACACCCTCACAGTTTTGGACTTCCTGTAGTGAAGCAAACAAAAATGAAACCAAAACACATTCAACACAATTGTCCGAGGCTTTGCACTACCCCACCCACACTTTCATATACGTTTTCTCACTGCACACTAATATTCTCGTTCACACAAGCACTCGCTTCAACGAAAATCTTAAAGGAACCTCATTCACCTACTACCCAAACTCAAAAGAAAGGTCATAGCCATACAATGCCTAAACCCAAGGGTTCGAAACTTCACACACCTTCCCACTTTCACACCCTGATTTCGTAAGAGAAAAAGAAGAACTAAGGAAAATATAATCATACACACTTGAGCAAAGAGATGGAACAAAGGAGGTAAATAATCTGAACCACATCTCACAAGGAAAGTCGATATAACCAAACCAATCTCCATATAGGCAAACATTCATCACCACACTATGATCACTGTCATTCATTTCATGGATATCACACATATACATAATCAAACATGGAAAAGTCAGTTCCCCTTACCTTTTTGGATTCAAACCTCCAAAGTCTCCGACTTCAAAGTTGCTTAGCAAGGAGCTTCTCCCTCGTGACAGTACCTCTCCTTCTTGTGGCAGCGTCTCTTTCCCGATTCACTATCTTCTCAATGCTCAAAGATTGACTAACGGTGGGTTCTAAGGTTTTCTTTTCCCTCTCCCTTGACTATGGTATTATCCCCGCTAATTCTAACCTAACCATGTTAGAATTACCTAACAATTAAGTGACTCGTGTGAAAATAATTAAGGGTTAAAATGTGATTTAAAATAATTAAAGGACTTAATGGCAATTAATACAACTTGATGGAAGTTGTATAATTATGGATGGAGGGTTCTGTCCCAATGCATAAGGAGCTCTCTCTTCCATTAAAACACCATCAAGAAAGCTTAAGAGAGTGTATTAAGCTTGCATCAAGGGATAGATTTGGCTAAGGAGTTAAAGATCAAGAGCAAGGAAATCAAGATCAATTAGCATGGATCAAGGTTAGTAATTTTCCTATCCTAATTTATGAAATCAAATTTGATGTTGTGAGAATCATAAAATCTTTATCCTATTGAATGTAATTAAGACAAAAACTTACATGTGGTATCAGAGCTTAGGTTGCTAGATTTATGATTCTCCTAGAATGAAGAAATTTGATTCATGTTTTTTTCCTAAAAATGATGAACTATAGGAATTTTACATCTTGAACTAATTGAAATAAACAAACCTGATTGAAATTTAGAAGCCTTCCGCCGCTGTCTTCCAAATGCCATGAAACTTGGTTTATGTGAATAGTATTTTGGGTAGAAGATGATGAATAGTATTCTGGATGGTTGAAAGCTTACGGGAATGCAAATGAATCATGCCAAAATGTTAATTATTAAAGTTTAACTTTATGAATATATGTATTAAAGAATTGTAAGAATGGGACAAACATGGTCTGCCACACATGAAAGGCTACTTTCCTTGTTTTATATGAATGAAAAATGATGCATTGATCTTTGCAAGATAAAAGTTTCCAACGTGTAGCACACTCTATAATTATGAATATTATAATAAAATATTAGAAATGCACATGGTCTACCACAACATGGATAAAAGGCATCTTTATTTGTTTTATATGAATTATAAGGGTGCAAACTTTGGAGAATGAAAGTTTCTGCCGTTGCACAATGTATAATAAATTATTTGTGCAAATTAAAGAGGATTAAAGCCTAATGTTTAGAATTGAAGAAGTTTTTATCACCGTTATGAATTTTTTCCCACTTAAATTGAAATTAAGTTTTTCAATTTTAATTATGACACATAATAAATTTTATGTGAATAAATGTATATTGTTAAATTAAATTTAACAAGGATGTTATATATGGTTAATAACAAATTAAAGTTATTATTGTTATTATTATTTGAAATTAATTATGGTAAATTTTGTTAGTCACCAAAGTGGCCAAAATTTTAAAGATATTTTAATTTCAAATTATTAATGATTTTATTTCAATTACCCATTGTATGGATGTTAAATTATGAATAATTAATTTATGGGTTAATTGAAAATTCATTATTATAAGATATTTTGTATCATCCAAAGATGATTATTTGCTCTTATAATTAATGAGTATGATTGTAGATAATTTTGTATGCTCGCTAGATTTATTTATATACCCAAAGGTAGTAGATGATTCTAGTTGATGCGTATTTTAATTATCAATAAAGATATAAATTATTAGCATCATTATGTTTATGTTTTGTGTATTAATGGATCTCCCAAAGGAGAACACTAATATACATAGAATGATGATTAAAGTCTGAATCTGTATTTATGACTCAAAGCACTAATGATTAGCATGTATTAATTACAGTCCCCGTTCCGGTATCTTTACACTCGCTCGCTACGTCTGTTCTGGTCTTTAATGGATTGAATTTCCCTGATTGGAGTGAACAAGTTCAATTTCACTTAGGTGTATTGGATCTTGACTTGGCTCTTCAAGTTGAGAAACTGGCTGCTATCACTGATATAAGTAGCACTGAAGAGAAAACTCATTACAAAGCTTGGGAAAGGTCAAACAGACTTAGCCTAATGTTTATGAGAATGAGCATTGCAAGTAACATCAAATCTGCTATTCCGAAAACTGAAAACGCAAAAGAATTTATGAAATTTGTGGAAGAGCGCTCCCAAACTGCTGACAAGTCCCTCGCTGGGACATTGATGAGTACGTTGACCACCATGAAGTTTGACGGTTCACGTACTATGCATGAACATGTGATCGAGATGACAAATATTGCAGCAAGACTTAAGTCTTTGGGAATGAAAGTGGATGAAACTTTTCTCGTGCAGTTCATTTTGAACTCATTACCGTCTGAGTATGGTCCATTTCAGATGAACTATAACACCTTAAAAGACAAGTGGAATGTGCATGAATTGCACAGTATGTTAGTTCAAGAAGAGACCAGACTTAAGAACTTAAGAAGCCACTCTATTCATTATCTAAAGAATCAAGGAGCTGGAAAGAAATTTAAGAAACATGTAAAGGGTAAAGGACCGTTAAAGATTGACGAGTCCTCAACCAAAATCCAGAAGAAAAATGACAAATGTCATTTCTGCAAGAAGTCTGGACATTTTCAGAAAGATTGCTTAAAGCGTAAAGCTTGGTTCGAAAAGAAAGGTGAGCATAATGCTTACGTATGTTTTGAATCAAACTTAACTGAAGTTCCACATAATACTTGGTGGATTGATTCTGGATGTACGACTCATGTTTCTAATGTGATGCAGGGATTCCTTACAATCCGAACCATAAACCCAACTGAGAAGTTCGTCTTCATGGGAAATAGAGTGAAAGTTCCAGTGGAAGCTGTCGGGACTTATCGATTGATTCTTGACACTGGATATCACTTAGACCTGATGGATACTTTCTATATACCTAGTATCACTAGAAATTTAATTTCTTTGTCTAAGCTTGATGTTGCTGGATACTCTTTTAAATTTGGGAATGGTTGTTTCAGTTTGTTTAAGCGTGCTTGTATGATTGGATCTGGTACACTTTATGATGGTTTATATAAATTAAATTTGGATAATTTATATGCTGAAACTCTTATGACCTTGCATCACAATGTTAGCACTAAACGCAGTTTAGTGGATGAACGATCTGCTTATTTGTGGCATAAACGTTTGGGACACATTTCCAAAGAAAGGATACAAAGATTAGTGAAGAATGAAATCCTTCCGGATTTAGATTTTACTGATCTGAATGTATGTGTTGATTGTATTAAAGGCAAACAAACAAAACACACAAAGAAAGGAGCCACAAGAAGTAAACAACTTCTTGAAATTATACACACTGATATATGTGGTCCGTTTGATGTGAATTCCTTCAATAAAGAGAAATACTTCATCACCTTCATTGATGATTTTTCGCGTTATGGATATGTCTATCTACTGCATGAGAAATCTCAAGCAGTAAATGTCTTGGAAGTTTACGTAAATGAAGTAGAAAGACAATTAGACAGAAAGGTGAAAATTGTCAGGTCTGATAGAGGTGGTGAGTATTATGGAAGATATGATGAAAATGGACAACATCCTGGTCCATTTGCTAAATTTCTTGAGAAACGTGGTATTTGTGCTCAATACACAATGCCAGGCACACCACAACAAAATGGTGTATCAGAAAGGCGTAATCGAACCTTAATGGATATGGTTAGGAGTATGTTAAGTAATTCATGTTTACCTATATCGTTGTGGATGTATTCCTTAAAGACTGCCATGTATTTGTTAAACAGGGTTCCCAGTAAAGCTGTTCAAAAGACTCCTTTTGAGTTATGGACAAATAGGAAACCCAGTTTGAGACACTTGCATGTTTGGGGTTGTCAGGCAGAAATAAGAATTTATAATCCGCAAGAAAAGAAACTGGATGCAAGAACAATCAGTGGATATTTCATTGGTTATCCAGAAAAATCAAAAGGGTATATATTTTACTGTCCTAACCATAGTACAAGAATTGTTGAAACTGGAAATGCTCGGTTCATTGAAAATGGTGAAACTAGTGGGAGTGAAGATTCACAAAAGGTTGAAATTACAGAAATTAAAGTGCAAGTTCCTGTAATTGGTACCTCTTCTTCAAGAGTTGTTGTTCCTCATGTTGTAGAAACACACAACAATCAAGAAGAACAACACATCAATACTCCCGTGATTAACAATGAACCAGTTGTAGAACAATCACAAGAAATAGTATTAAGAAGATCTCAAAGAGAAAGAAAGTCTGCTATTTCAAATGATTATGTGGTTTATCTACAAGAGTCAGAAAATGACTTAAGTATTGATAATGATCCAGTTTCATTTTCAGAAGCCATTAATGGTGATAATTCTGATAAGTGGTTAAATGCTATGAAAGATGAGCTTAAATCGATGGTACAAAATGATGTATGGGATCTTGTGGAATTACCAGAAGGATGCAAGAGAGTTGGGTGTAAATGGGTCTTTAAGACTAAACGTGACTCTCATGGTAATATCGAACGGTACAAGGCCCGACTTGTTGCCAAAGGTTTTACTCAGAAAGATGGCATTGACTATAAAGAAACATTTTCACCTGTTTCTAAGAAAGATTCTTTCAGAATTATCATGGCATTAGTAGCTCATTATGATCTTGAGTTGCATCAAATGGATGTTAAAACTGCTTTTCTGAATGGAGATTTAGATGAGGATGTCTATATGGATCAACCGGAAGGATTCACTGAAAAAGGAAAGGAACACATGGTGTATAAACTAAAGAAATCAATATATGGACTTAAACAAGCTTCCCGACAATGGTATCTCAAGTTCAATGATACTATTATATCCTTTGGATTTAAAGAAAACACTGTTGATCGGTGTATATATCTAAAGGTCAGTGGGAGCAAGTTTATATTTTTGATTCTATATGTTGATGATATCTTGCTTGCAACTAATGGTCTTAGTCTATTAAGTGAGACTAAGAAATTTCTCTCTAACAACTTTGAAATGAAAGATATGAATGAGGCATATTATGTGATAGGAATAGAAATATTTCGTGATAGATCACAAGGATTGTTAGGTTTGTCTCAGAAAGCATATATTAATAAAGTTTTAGAGAGATTTAAGATGGATAAATGTTCAGCATCTCCCGTTCCAATACATAAAGGAGACAAATTTAGTCTCATGCAATGTCCAAAGAATGATTTGGAATGGAAACAGATGGAAAATATCCCTTATGCATCTGTTGTTGGGAGTTTGATGTATGCTCAAACATGTACAAGACCAGATATTAGTTTTGCAGTTGGTATGCTTGGTAGATATCAGAGTAATCCAGGAATGGATCACTGGAAAGCTGCAAAGAAAATTTTAAGATACCTACAAGGAACAAAGAATCACATGCTTACTTACAAGAGATCTAATCATCTTGAAGTGATTGGATACACAGATTCAGACTTTGCTGGCTGTATAGATACAAGAAAATCTACTTATGGTTATCTGTATCTATTAGCCGGAGGAGCGATCTCATGGAAAAGTGCGAAGCAGTCCGTCATTGCTACTTCCACAATGGAAGCTGAATTTGTGGCATGCTTTGAGGCCACTATTCAGGCTAATTGGTTGCGGAACTTTATTTCAGGACTTGGAATAGTTGACAGTATTGCCAAGCCGCTGAAAATTTATTGTGACAATTCTGCAGCAGTCTTCTTTTCTAAGAATGACAAATATTCCAAAGGTGCTAAACATATGGAATTGAAATACTTTGTCGTTAAAGAAGAAATTCAGAAACATAAAGTGTCAATAGAACATATTAGCACTGATTTAATGATTTCTGACCCTTTAACAAAAGGGTTACCGCCCAAATTATTTGTTGATCATGTAAAGAATATGGGCATTATGTCTACCATTGAAAGTTGAATGTTAATGTTATTAATGCTTATGTGACACTTGAATTCTTTAATGTATAAGTTTCTGAAATTTGTATTTGTATTTTCTTCTATATGGTTATGTATACAAATTATGATGAAGAAAACAAACAAATTATATTATTGTTATTAAAATGACATTATGTTTGAACCCATTATGTATTTAAGTTTTGTAATGTCATATTAAAGAGAAAGAGATAATACAGTAGTACATGGAAGGAGACATATCGGTTGAATGATGTGCGACCGCCATGACTCTTATTATTTCTATATCTTTAATTATGAATAATGATGAAGCCAATTATATAAAGTCCTTAAATGCGCATTATGATTATTTATAAATCACATAATGTTATGACATCACAAGAGTCAAGTGGGAGAATGTTAGAATTACCTAACAATTAAGTGACTCATGTGAAAATAATTAAGGGTTAAAATGTGATTTAAAATAATTAAAGGACTTAATGGCAATTAATACAACTTGATGGAAGTTGTATAATTATGGATGGAGGGTTCTGTCCCAATGCATAAGGAGCTCTCTCTTCCATTAAAACACCATCAAGAAAGCTTAAGAGAGTGTATTAAGCTTGCATCAAGGGATAGATTTGGCTAAGGAGTTAAAGATCAAGAGCAAGGAAATCAAGATCAATTAGCATGGATCAAGGTTAGTAATTTTCCTATCCTAATTTATGAAATCAAATTTGATGTTGTGAGAATCATAAAATCTTAAGATCCTATTGAATGTAATTAAGACAAAAACTTACAAACCACTCTTAAATCTCTCCCACAACTGGGCCCTCACATTTGGGCTTTAACTCTTGCTCAGATACCCAACTTAAAAAAAATGTTAGTTTCCCTATTAAATCCCTCCACTGACTTAGATTTTTCCTCCTCTAAACCTAAAAATAAAACCAATTAACTTTCAATAATAATACATACATTGGAACCTTCTCTGTCAAAAAGAAGTCACTATAACTACGTTCCCTGGTTGCATGGCATGAAGATATAAAAGAAATCTCTTCTCTCCTTAAAGCAAGATAAAATCTTGCATTCGTTCTTTAAATAAAAATATTCTCTCTCTAATCAATACACCAATTTTTTCACACATTTTCGTAGCTTTTCTCTCTCTGGCATTTAATTCTTCTCAAGCTTTTCTCTTTCTGCAATTAATTCTTCCAGCCAAGTCCCTTCTCCTTCTTCCTTATGGGTCCCACGCTACCAATGTCACTAAAAGAAAACTAAGCAACATATAACCTTCCAAGGATTTGAACTCACAACCTTGAATTCACATCCAAACAAGCAATCAATCAACAACCACTAAGCCAACTGAATTTCATTGATATAAAGCTACAAATAATAATATTTACTATATTTCACACATTTTACAAAATTAATTAAAACAATTATAATTAATTTCTTTTTTTTTTCTACTCCAACACTTTTTAACCCACATATTATAATAAATTATCTTAATAAAAATAAATAAAAATATATTTTATTTTTATTTTCTACGGATATTACAATATACATGCTTTATATTCAACTCAGTTCACATATATCCCAACAGATGTTTTATTTATGAATGATCAATCGACTAAGCATAGATGTAATCATAGAATTCAACAATTCTCACCAAGCAAGTGTTTCACTCAATCACTCAAGTATTTAAGAAATCACTCCATTCTCTACTATTCACATGTCATATGAAACGAAATTGCCCTTCATCTAATACAATCAACACTCTTACATGTCAATGCCATCACAAGGACTTTTTCAAGGCTTATAATGAGGCTAGGCTAACAAGAAAAATTGGTTTTTCTGGATCACAAAATCCTTGAGTTAAGAGAGCTAATTTAACATTTAAAGTTCAAGTACAAACTCTCTTTCTTAACCAATCTCACTCATTCCCAACTTCTTCCCTTTCCTTTTATTTTTACATTGAGCCCATCTTTCATGCTTTTGCTTATTTTTCTTTTCTCATGCATTTTTCTTTTTCAATACTTGAGCTCAATGCCTTTCTTTTTCTGTCATTCAAATTTCCCCATCAACCCCAAACTTGAACCTTTTCAACAATTATTCTCAACCCAACTCAAGGTAAATAATTTCAAAATAAGGGTTTTCATCCTGTTTAAGGCCAAGGCTCAAAAAGGGTATAACATTTTAATCACTTTGGGTAAAAATTTGGCTAAGTAAGGCCTCCAAAAATGGCCCTGATCATATGACATAAACATACAATACAATCAATTATTAAGACTCAGGCAATATCATTCATGCTTTCCTTTGAACAGTACATATAACAATGAATACTCTGGAGCTTAACTCCTCACACAACATGCCTTCTCACACATCATTCATTCATACACCCTGCTTAGCATCATAACCACAATCACAATTCATCACACATCTGTTCACATAGCTAGTGAACTTTTCACCTGAATATCAACACAACTCAATCATCATCCACATCCAATCATCATCAAATAGATTCGTCATGCAATATCATCAAGTCAGACATTTTCAGAATTAGTGTTCAAGCCAAGCATAGACACTGACAATTAAAATTCAACCTATTCTAAAAAACAACCAAAAATACAAAAGTGCAAGATAAAACCCTGTCTAAAGCATGGGCATCCATCAGTAGATGCCCTCTCAATCCATGTCCTCATCTGAGTCCTCCTGGTCTACATCATCAGCATCTTCAAAGTTATCTTCATCATCATCCATGCCTGGTGCTTCAGCTGCTTCAGACCCGCTACCCTGTGCCTACTCCTGAGGCCAAGCCATAGCTTCATGAAACTCATCCATGGTCATGTGTGCACTGGTGGCTGCTGGTACAGCCCTACTATCATCTCGGCAGTGGCTATCTGCCCTTTGCGAAGAGCCTCCATCCTAGCCTCTATCATGGACATATACATGTCCCTCATCTGGAATGGCTTAGCGTGCTGCGGTGCATCTGCAGGTACATGCTCTTGTTGTGCTGCTAGGACGTCTCCTAGGTGCTTCGGCTGCCTCCTCTTCCTCACACTACTGCTGATAATAGGCAACATCTATGGCCTTCCTTGGCCTCTCATATGGTGGAACTGCAGTATTCACCTCAGCCTGCTGACACAAAAAGGTGATTAGGGACGGATGTCCCAGTGGTGTCCTGCTACTCACAGTAGTAGCGCAACTTTGAATCTCGTCGGCAATGACCTTCCCGATGTTCACATCTAACTGCCTCAGCATGTAGTAAATGAAGATGATCTGATGCATGGTGATGTCTGAACATGAGAGCACGGCTGAATGTTGGCATGAGTGAATGTCATCCAGTATTTTGCCATAGGCGTCAAATCTGTCCTCTTTATGTTGACGGGCAATCCATTAGGGTTATTCTGAAAATGCCTTCCAGGAAGGCACATAACCCTCTCAATATCTGCTATATCTCTGAACCCCCCCAACAAGTGTTGCATACCGGCACTGTTCACCTGGCCATTCAATGCCCAAAAAGCTGTTAATAGTGTCAAGGTCATACCTAATGGTTTGTCCCCTCACATAGCTCATGTATCTCTCAGCATCAACTCCTCCTCTAGGCAAGGCATTTGTATAAAATTCCTTCACCAATTCAATGCTAGTTGGTGCAGGATATGTAGCCAGCCTCTCCCAATCTCTCCTCATGATTTCTACTCCAAATTCAGGAGCCAAATTTGGGATAAAAGTGGCCTTCCTCTCCATCAACAATCTCCTCTCCTGCATAGTCACATAGTGTTCCTCATGTTTCCTGGAGAGGAACCTAGGAGAATAGAATCTTCTTGGCCTCTTAGGTTCCTTCCTTTTGTTACCAAGAGTTTTCACCCTTCTTGATGATGATGACATTCCTGCATAAAATAAAGTTCAAAAGACCATACGAATTCATCATTAGAGATTAGTACATCATTAATCAGATTCTGAACCAATCATAGTCCAACACTGAGGCAAAAACAGGGCCCCTCAGCGTCCTTGCATCAAAAATCAAGCATCCAACAAAATCTACAGTAGACCGCTCAGCGTCGAAGGAGACCACTTAGCGGTTTGCCTCAAGCCGCGCCACCGCTCAACGTCCAAGCAAACCGCTCAGCGGTGGCCACTAGGGTTTCTCAAAAACCTTTTTTAAATCGCTCTATTCTCCACTCTAACACCAATTTCATCAATCCAGACCAAATTCATGCAGTTCAATCGGTTCAAACAGTTCCTATTTCATCAAATCATGCGTAGAAATCAAAAGCCCTAATTTATCTTGTTCCTAAGCATGTTCTTCATCAAATTTGAAATTTAGAAACCCTAAGAATGAAATTGCACAACTTACTTGAGTGGAGAAACTAGATGCTTGCTAAACTTCCTCCTAATTGATGATGAATGCCTCTTGAATGCATAGTCCCTCAACAAAAACCCTAAACTTTGACAAGATAATGATAGAAAAGTGAGATTTTTGTGAGTGCGTGATGAGGAAAAGTGGGGAAATCCCTTTGGAAAACCTTTGAAAGTGTAAATTCGGTGCTAGGGTTCACAAAGAACGCTTGGGCGAGCTTCAAAGAGGATTTTCAAAAGTGCAGGACCCTAGAAACGTTGAGCTTTTAAAAGCCCAAGCGAGGTATGCGCCGCCACCGCACAGCGGTGGGCGGTAATTTTATCCCTCTCTTCTTTGCTTACTTTTGCGTGATTCCACCCTGTCACACCTGATTTTAACCTTCAATTTTTCAATTTCATGCCTTTCCCCTCTCAGATGCACATGCAAACATATAATTCCCTTAAGACAGAGTTTAAAAAAAAACAAATAATCAACTGGGTTGCCTCCCAGGTAGTGCTTGTTTAACGTCACGAGCCTGACCCAAACCTGTTTAGCACTCATCAGTAAGTGCAATTCTTACCAACACCCATCAGTAGGTGTACCTTCCTGTATCCTTCAGTGGATACATAAAAATTAGCATCCCTCAGTAGATGCTACCCAAAATACTAAAAATGTTTTACAACAAAAGATATTCCTCCAGCAAAATCATGTGTTGTCCTTTGTGTTGGTGTCTTTAGTACACCAAATCTTTAGCTTTCTTCCATCCACCTGCTTTATGCGTCTGGAGTATGGTGCTTCAATCTTCACCACTCCTTTCTCCTTCAGCTCTTTTATCACCCACTCCATCTTTTTATATTTCACCTTTATGCCTGGTCGGAATAGGTCTTCTTTTGGTTCAGGATGGATATTTTGTCCTTTTTCACCTACAGGTACCTGCAAAACATAACAGCTATCAGTATCTGTACCTGTTGCGTGCTCTTAAGATGCAGCTTCTCTTCTTAACTTTTTATATTCGGCTCTCTTTTTTTATTTTGATTATCCTTTCTTTAGCGCCATCATAAATCAACACCTGTTCTTGATCTCTTAATATCATCTTCTCGTCATTGAAACACATCAACATTTTATATGTCCTCATAAAAGATCTTTCCAATATCAATGGAATTCTTCCCTCATTCTCCATATCAACAACTACAAAGTCAATCAAGAACTCTAGCTGCTCAATTCGAACAATTGCATCTTCCACCTTACCAACTGGCTTCTTAATAGAACCATCCGCAACTGTCAGGGTAGTTTGAGCAGGTTTTAGTACTAGCCCTCTAATCTTCTTAAAATAACTGAAAGGCATCAAATTAATACTCAATCCTGAATCAATCATGGCTCTTCCTATATCCACATGATTGATGACATATGGAAGAGTTAAACTCCCTAGATCCTTTTTCTTTTTCGGATGATTCTTCTTTCTAGGCTTAACACAAAATTCCTGATCTTCTTCATCATCAAGATCAATTACCTCTCTAAGACAATACTTAATCCTCTTAGAGTAATCAGGAATTGGTGGAAGTACTGAAGGAACAACAGTCACCTGATTAAAGATCTCCCTGAATGGTTCCCGATGACTTTCTTTATTTACTTTTCTCCTCCTCTTCTTCTTTCTCCTCCTCTTCTTCTTCACTGCTTCCTTGCTCATCAGATTCTTCATTACTAATCATTTCCTCATCTTCTTCCTCACTGCTTTCAGTATCAATTATCTCCACCTCTGACTTCCTTTTACTTCTCGTCAGAACAGCTTTGCACTCATCCTTAGGGTTAACATCAGTGTTAGCCCTAAACTGATTCTTTTAAGTGGTTTCTACCCTTTTGGACAGCTGACCAATTTACATCTCCAATGATCTGAAGCTGGCTTAGTCACTAGCTTGTTGAGACTCATAGACTTTCAAAAATTTATCAAATCTATCATTCAAACTTTTGACGGTCTCTGTCAAACTGCTTACTTGCTGCCATAAAGGTGATGGTTGTTGTTGTCGGAAGCTTCCTAATTGCCCAACTGGGTTATTCTGATTTTGTCCAATACTAGGGTGGTTCTTCCAACCTTAGCTAGAATTACCTTGGTTAAATTTACCTTGCCTATACTGGAATTGATTACCCATGTAATTGGCTTCCTGCTGCATTTCCTCTGGCATAGCGCATTGACCATTAATATGGTCACCACCACAAAAATCACAAAGCTGCTGTGTTTGGGAGACATTCCTAATCTCCTTTAGAAGTTGCGAAAGAACCTTCGTCAAATTATCTAGCTTTTGAGTCAGAAGATGATTCTGAGCTAGTATGGCATCATCTGCTGGCAAATGCAAAACTCATCCCTTTTTTATAGGTGTGCCCCTCTCACTAAACGTTTCATGCTCATTAGCGTCCATACTCTCAATCAAGTCATAGGCTTCATCTTCAGTCTTTTTCTTGACATCACCTTCAGTTGACGCGTCCAGCATCATTTTAGACTGCGTGTTTAGACCACCTAGGTAAGCAAGAACTAGGGTTGTCTTGTCAAACCCGTGAACTGGTGTCTTTCTCATCAAGCCTTTAAATCTGTCCCATGCTTGGCCGGGAGTTTCCTCCATGCCTTGTTTGAACGATGAAATCTCCAGCCTTCCCTGAGTAATTTTAGACTGTGGAAAATATTTGTTGACAAATTTGGTTGCCACAGTCTCCCATGTAGTGAATGTTCCTTCACGAAAGGAATTAAGCCACATCTTAGCATTGCCTCCCAATGAGAATGGAAACAAGCTAAGCTTTACTCTTTCGTCTGATACTCCTGTCATATTCACAGTGTTGCAAATTTCACTAAATGTCGTCAAATGATCATATGGGTTCTCATTTGACAATCCGTGAAATTGATTGCTTTGTACCGGATGGATTAGTGTTGGGTTCATCACCATATTAACTATACGATCTATAGGCATGGCTATGCTATTGAAGTGGAAAGGGCCCACACCATTGGACTGATCTGCAAGTATGCGTCTTGGAGGAGGTTAATTTGCCATCTCCTCTAAGTGTTGTGTAAACGCCTCTGGTGAAGAATGTAAGAGTCTTTCAGGAGAGGGAAAGAGTTCGCGTGATGGACGTCTAACTCTTCTTTCTCCCCTATCTGATATACCTTCAAGAAGAGGTTGTTGGCTTTTCTTACTTCTAGTTTGTATTGTTTCCTACATGCACAAGAAACAAAAACCCTAAAAGCACTTTTACAAATAAGGAAAATAAAACAAAAACAAACATATATAAACAATAATTACAATAATTACACCAAGTCAAATTCAATCGATTTACACTACTCGAAAAGTTAAACCACGAGTCCCCGGCAATGGCGCCAAAAGCTTGATAAACCCCTGGAAAGTGTACCAGATCGTATCAAGTAATATAATTGGTAAACCCAATATTGTTCTCCCATAGGACTCAAAGGCTTTATCTTTCGTGTAAACCAATATCGTAAGACTTGTAGAGAAAATTAATTTGTGGTTTGAATGCAAAAACAAAAAGTAAACATGCAAATGCAATTGATTCAATTGACAAGAAAAAGGTATGGATGAATGGAGTTGTTGAGGTTTACAATTTCATCTTATCCACTCTCTTATATCTACTCTTCTTATTAAATTCGCTTTATTATCTAATTGTCATGTAAACTTTCTTAGTCTACCCTAAACCCGATCCCTCGGTGAGAAGAGCCTACTACTAGTTACTGGCTTACTACCCCTAGTCTCCCCTAGTAATTAGCAGTGCAAGTACCACAGAAGCAAAATACAATTGATCGTCCTACCCCTCTATCCCTAGGTGGTATTTGTTGATCAAGAATTCCTTATCAGTTCATGACTTCCCCGTACCTCCCCGTATCGACAAAAGCAAACATTTATTTATCAAATGAGTTAAATTATAATGGCATAGAGCACAGATAAAGAACCCACAATTGATAATAACAGCATATGCAAGCATATGAATAAAACAAGAATTTCAATATAAGGGAGTTTCAAAATATTACATTGTTCCCCAACAACAAAGGGTTTAGTTCACCACTGACATGGTGAAACTAGATGAAACACAATGAAAGAATGGAAAAACAAACCCTAAATATGATAAAATGGAGCCTAAGCATCCAAGAAATCTTCTCCAAGGAGTGTAAGATAGCTCTGGATGTCCTCTTCTGTCAAAAAAAATAATAGTTGAATCGCACTGGGCTATATATAGGGCATAAAAGTAATAGAATTTAAGCTCAAGCCCAGCAGACAACCGCTCAGCGTCCAACTTTACCGCTCAGCGGTTTCCCTCAAGCCGCACCACCACTCAGCGGTCAGTTTCACCGCTAAGCGGTTTTCCTCTAATCGCTCTTGACACTCAGCGTCACCGCCTAGGCGCCAGACAGCAGCTTTCCCTCGAATAATGGCGCTCAACGATGCATTTTGACGCTGACCGGTGCATAGACTCTTCTTTTTTTCATTTTTCTTCTTCTTCCTTGAGTCTAAGACCTTCCTTCTTCAATTCCATTCTTAATTCTCAGCAAAACCCTGCAAAACAATGCAAAACAAGCATAATATCTCTAAAAACAACTTTTGACTCTCAAATGACTCAACTTAAGTGTTCTACTTGATTCTAAGCTCATTCTAAGCCATAAAGGGTGTATTTTGATATCAATTTAAGCATGAAAATAACGGTTTTTAGACTGTTATCACACACCCCATTTTTCTCTACGCATTGATTAAACAAGTGTAACCCTTTTGATAATTAGGAAGAAAGAATAGAAAGAAACCAGCTTTATAGCATGCAACAAATCCCACCACCGAAAAAAAAAACCTTGTTTACTATGGTTACATCCAACTACCTCGTGCCTTGTAATCTAGTGAGTGGGGCGTGTTGTGGTGTGTGATAAGCAAAGGGTAGCAGGACTTGGAAAAGAGCATAAGTTAAGAGACACCCAGATGGAGAAAAATAATGCAAGTGGCATTCTTGTACTTGTTGTGGATGTTAAGGTACTTGCAGCAACTGTTGCTATTACTACTACTACTAAAACCACAATAAAAACAAAAACAATAGCAATAGTTGTTTTGTGTTGGAGTACACAAAGAAAATAGAGAGAGAGAAAAAAAAAAGGGTGTGTGATGATGATATGTATGAGACTTGTGAGAGAAGTGCAAGCTATGTGGTTTTGTTTGAAGGAACGAGAGGTAAACCACAAACCATAAAAGGAAAGAGAATAGCACTGTTGTTTCGTGAGAGAAGAGAGAGAAAGAGGAGAGAGAGAGAGAGGGTCCATTGTTCTTACATGAATAGGGGTTGTAGGAAGAACAAATAATGGTGGAAGAGAGAGAAAAATGTGGAGGTAGTTAATGGTGAGAGAAATAGAAAAGAGAGAGAAAAACGTGTCAGGAGGAGCAAATGAGAGAGAAGAAAAGTACAACCACGTAAGCGTGAAGTTAACGTCATTCCTACCTACTTAACGGAAGGGACCGAATTCTTACAAAAATTCGTAATATAGGAACAAAATAGCTTCATTTTTTAAACCGGGTACAAAACAGAAATTCAGCCCCTCATTTAGGGACGAAATAAGTATTTAAGCCTTATTTTTATTTCCTATTTTTAAATATTCTCTGTTTTTTTAACTGTTTCTATGGTTTTACACAAACCAATTAAAACATTAACTTTTTTTAGTAAAATTTTTAATTTCTTTTTATAATATAGCTCTTAGCAATAAATATTTTTCATTGAAACAATTTTGTTTTCTCATCTAAACCAAATAAGCTTTTCTTTGTAATTTTAATTTAAAACTTTTGCTTCCAGAAATGTTGATATGAGAGATTATAGAAAGATTTTTATACATGTAGTTCTTTTTATCATCTTCATTCTTAAATAATAAAATAAATTTTATTTATTAATGTGAGATAAATAGAAATTGAAAATTTATAAATTATTTTTAAAATGATTAATTAATACAAGGAACAATAACAAAATAACTATAACATCCCAAGTATAGTATTGAAATCATAAAGGAAACACTATATAGCCAATAAGATAGATCAGTTAACAAGCTCGGAAAGAAATTTAAAATCATTTTTACAGTTAAGGTAACTATAAAACTAACTTTATATAAAACAAGTACAAGTATGAAAACTATGTACAAGAATGGTGTCTCAAAAACCACCAAGAAAAGATAAACTCTAAGGAAATGAAATACTAAAACTACTACACGTCAGAACCCTCGCTGCCTAATGCTTGCTCAACCGTCACATCATCATGCTCTATTCACACCCATCAGATGATCATCGCCATGAGAAAAACACAAAACAAACAACCAAGAAACAGACAACAAGGGTAAGCTAATTGTAAAACAATTATTCATATTAAGGTAAATGCAACATACAATTTCAAACACACCATAAGTAGAACATCCTTCAAACATACTGACTCAGACGTGGCCAAACCCTTTAATATATAGTATAAATGTCGAGCCATTGAAGGTTCTGCAGTTGTGTGGTGGAACAACTGACCCACTCAAAACTGCCACACAAGGTTAATCCTTAAAAACACTCTTTGCCACCATGAAGAAAGGCCCTCAGGCTAGGACCTCATGCTCCTCTCACGACATAATTCATTACTCTCTAATTGAGCATGGATGATCATTATAGTGTTAGGATAACCTCCATATCGGCTTCTTACAATTTATACTAGTTCCATAGATGAATCCCCCAATAAGAAATTCCTCCTTGGAATTCTTTTCCACAATATTTCATTTGCACTTTGATAACCTCATAATACATTGCATCCAAACATATATAACACTGATTATACTTCAAAGGACCATAAACAACCCAACAAGTCATTAAAATTCACTTGAAACGATTCCATATACATTAATACACAAGAACAGTCCAAGAACCACTAAACAACATAAACCCCCCCCCACCCCTCATTAAACTCATACTTAGGCAAGAAAAACATCTTTGAAACAATCACCAACAACTCCAAAAGGGACCAACACCCTTCCTCCCCCCTAAAATGACCTAAAGAACATCCAAAACTGATACCTAAAATCCCGAATTTGGTATTTCCAAAACCTGAAAAAAAAAACCAAAACTAGTGCGGTAGCGCTCAGCACCTAGAAGCTACCCCTCAGCACTAGAGCCACTGGAATGGTGGCGCTCAGTGTCAGAAAACTACTGCTCAACGCCAAAGCCACTGGAAATGTGGTGCTTAATGCCAGAAACTACCCCTCAATGTCATATCAATTGACACCATACTATGTTTATAGACTTTGATGCACTTGAGACTTGTTCTAATAATCAAATGAATTTCTTACACCCTAGAATTGATGGAAAAACATATTTAGAATTAAAACAAAAGTACCTATTTGATCATTAGACCCTAACTAGGTGCGTTAAACCCATATAACAATTCCAAAAGTACCCAAACTCAAATCCACACTTTCTAACTCAAAACTCTGCAAACTAAAAGTATGAACAAGTCTTAAATAACTCAATAACAAACCCCCAAAACATCACATTCTGCCCACACCTCCTAAATCAAAATATCACCAATGAAAACCCACTAAAATGAACTAAATTCATACCAAAACATATCCAAAAGATGACCAACCAGTTTTATATCAGAATTTTTTTGTCATGACACTCAAACAAGTTTTAATCAACACTTAGACCCCTCTCAAAACACACTTTAACCAAAATAACCCTTCCCCTAACTTTTCACTTATCAAAACCTTCTTTTTCACTCTAAAACAGTAGAAAAATGAACTCAATTTCCCTTTCTCATTCTAACTTCATAATATAACTATTTTAGAACTTAAACCAATTATACTAGACCCCATGATTTTTACCAAACTGTAGATTTCTCTTTAAACTCATTACTCCAAAATTTGACATACTAACACCCATCAATTTAAACCACCAAGTAGTACATCAACCATTTCTTTTCAATTAATATCATCTTCAATACAGTTTTGCATTTACTACCATACAAATTTCAATATACATGCCCTCACACAACATTCATACATAACGCAAGCCCACATCATAAAGCACAACATTCACTTATTCACCCATTTTAGAATATTCAAGTTATCATAAACCACATAAACATATCAATAACAGATTTCAAAATTTCTACTACATATATGAAAACGAAATTAGCTTCCTTTTCCTTGGGAAGAACTATCATGACTCTCTAACACCCACTAGTGCAAAAACGTTGTTTAACGTCACCCCTTAGACGTCGGTTAAGAGTAAGCATGACGTATATTGACGACCGGTGGCATTTTCGTAAATAAGTTGGCCATATAGACATCAGTTAGAAGGTGCCCCGATGTCTATAATATTTTAGACGTCGGTGCTCCTCCTAACTGACGTCTATATGTCTGACAGGTGAGTGAAAAGTCATTTCTTTCAGTCATATAGACGTCAGTTAGGAGGGGCCCCAACGTTTAAAATATTATAGACGTTTGTTATTGGGGGAACCGACGTCTAAACCCTAAACCCAAAAATTTAAAAAGTCACTTTTTGACTCCATTTAGACGTCTGATCCCGCCACTCCAACTTCTAAAGCCCTTTAGACGTCTGTTATTTGGGCAACCGACATCTAAACCCTAAACCCATAAATTTAAAAAGTCACTTTTTGACTTCATTTAGACGTCTGATCCTGCCACTCCGACTTCTAAAGCCATTTAGACATCTGTTATTGGGGGAACCGACGTCTAAACCCTAAACCCAGAAATTTAAAAAGTCACTTTTTGACTCCATTTAAACGTATGTTATGGCGGAAACCGACTTCTAAAGCCCTTTAGACGTCTGTTATAGGGGAACCGACTTCTAAAAGTCAGCATTAAAACACCGTGATCGCGAGACAACCGTTACATGCACTTGTTGTTCATCATCTTTGACGCATTTTCTCTCTACAATTTACGCTTTTCAGGTTCATTTTCTCACTCTTGCACCGTTTTAAATTAGTTTTACTCTGATTACATAACTCTTTGATGCATTATCTTTCATTTGAACCGATTAAAATGCGTTTTCAATGGGTTTTGGTGCAGTTATTCTCGTGTCCTTGGGCGGCGTTCTTTGGCGGCGATTTCTTGCGTTTTGCAGTATCCAATTCCCTCTACTACATTTTTAAAACCATCCAATAAAAAAAATATACAATACATTCTCTTCAACTAAAATATAAAGTTATAAACTCGAATCACCATCAGTCAGAAGCAACCTCAGAGACGTCTGACCTGTATGGATCGGACGTCTATAGAGACGTCTGACCTAAAGAGTCTGACGTCTCATTAACGTCACCTATGTAGACGTCGGACATAAATCAGGCGTTAAAAGCCTAATATAACCGACGTTAAACAGCGTTTTTGCACTAGTGACCCAATCGGTGCTTCCACTGTAAGGAAATTCTATAAAAGCCTACAAATC
Organism: Vigna reflexopilosa; assembly: GCA_027742785.1. Lineage (NCBI taxonomy): Eukaryota > Viridiplantae > Streptophyta > Magnoliopsida > Fabales > Fabaceae > Vigna > Vigna reflexopilosa. The sequence continues at coordinate 35,443,330 of CM050914.1, forward strand.
ATTAATTGATTATTTGAAACGTACCTTAAAACCTCAAATTGACTAAGAATCAAAGGAGAAATACTTTTGGTACATGCAAAAACAGATTTACATGTATGATCAAAGACCGAGAATAGAAGGAGAAAAATGGTATAAACTTACTTACTCTATTGTAGAAATTGATCGATAGAATTGAAGACAACTTAGTCGTTATCGAGGAGTAAGAAAACTTAGAGAGAAGGTAAAGAGAGTTTAGAGAACAAGTTCTAGAGAGATGAACTGTATTTTAGGTAACGAGACGAATGTATGAAATTCTATTTATATTATTGATCTATTTTCATTATTTTAAAACACATTATCTACTTTAATACTCTATTTTTTATGTTCTTATAATAATAATTTAATTTTTTTAACATTTTAAAAAGTGAAAGTATAATTGAAGTAAAATAATTAACGTAATATTGAACTTTAGAAATGACTGATAAAAAAAACAATTAATTGTCTTTTTCTTCTAAAAGCACAGCTGAAAAAGGAAGAGGATAATATTTAATATCCACACTAATAAGTAATTTCTATCAGAGAATTTAACTAGTCATGCGATATGTTACAAAAAGAAAACAACTGCAGAAAGGAAAATAGAGAGAGAGCAGATATATAGAAAATAGATGGGTTAGAGAAACATAAGATAGAGAGAGAAGACAAGATGAAGTTTGTTGTTGTTATTCTTCTCTAATTATTGTTTGTTAAGCATAACAAACAATATAAGAAAGACAAACTCTATTTTGTACGCTTATCCTGGTCAGTAACGAAATCCCCCATCCAATTGGGCTTTTTATTCCTTTTATTGGGCTTCTCGTAACCTTGCTTGTTAACTTAGGGTGTTACTCCCTCCACCCCCTGCACCTCCCCAAAATTTAAAAGTTTTTTGTAATGTCAAAAATACCCTTTTTACCTTATTTATTTATTTTTCTTTTTCTTTCTAAAACCTAATTCCTTACCCATTTTCACTGTTTTTTGTGCAGCTCCACCCCCCCCCCCAAATTCCACATTCGTCTTCTTCCCACCTTCCCACACCCTTAGATCCGTTTGCTTCCAACCCACATCCGTTTCTTCCAATCCCCTAAGTCCCACTTTCTCTCATTCTCTTGTTGGTGGTGCAGTGGTTATTCGAGATGCGGCGTTGCGACAGTGTGTGCGGTGGTCCATTGGCATTGCGGAGGTGCGACGGTGTGTAGTGGTCATTTGGTGCTTCCTTCTTGTGCAGGTCTACGAGAGGTTAGTTTGTTGTTTAATCATAGATAGATTTATGAATTTTTACTGATTATTGTCGTGCTGTTGTGTTTAGTGGTGGTTTTTGGGAGTACAAAAGGACGAGACCATGAAATTGCTTAGACAGATGGTTAGAATCTCTGGTAAAGAAGAATCAGCAAAAGTAGAGTTGAGACCCATGTTTGCAGAACTCACGTTCAACATAGTCATCAGAATGGTATGTGGAAAACGCTACTACGGAGATTTTGTGCCGCTTTTCAGAATTTTTCGGGAGTCACAAAAAGTTACGAAAGATTGGAGAGAAGCTAGATGCGTTCTTCCAAGAACTCATTGATGAGAATCAGAATAAGAAGAAAAGTTCAAATACCATGACGACCACTTGCTTTCCTCGCAGAAGTTTGGATGAGAAGTCCCCAAGTGTGACAGAGGTGAAAGAAGAAAAACGGATCTAAAAAACTTTGAGAATGGATCTCAAGAGGTTGGGATGGGGTAAATAACATTAAAACTAAAAGAAAGTAAAAAAGTTAAAAAAGTAAAGAAAAAAATATTTTTGTAATTAAAAAAATATTCAAGAAAGATAGAGAGGTGGAAGAAGCAAATGGAAGGTGGAGGGAGCAACACCCGTTAACTTATCATTGGTACAGCGTATATTAACTTGTAGGAATTTCTATTTTATAAGTTAGAAGTTACTTGAGAGATACCTTTTAGCTTTTTCTCTTATTATTATTTTTATATCTTAATAATTTTGTTCGTATCTCTACTTTCCGTTTTATCTAGTATTAAACATTTCAATTTTCTAGAGACAATTATTTCACTACTATTAATATTTATAGATTACTTTTAATTTTTTATGTACTTCAAATTGAAAAATATTCAATTTTACAAATTCAAATAGCTAATATTTTAGGAATTCCTATTTTATAAGTTAAAATTTTATATACAAAATACAGTTAATTAAAGAAAGTTAAATATATTTACGCCAGCTTTACTCAAACTCTTATGATTGTTACTTAATCTTATGAATATGAACGTGATGATATATATATATATATATATATATATATAATGAGAATTTTAATTTGTTTAACATTTAAGTAAATCAACTAATCATACATTCGAAATAACTTATCATTGCATGATACATATTAAATCCGCATAATATTGCAGGATTTACTAATGATTAGTTGATGAATTTTAAAAATAAATAAGTTTAAGACATGATATAATTTGATCTAAAAGGTATAGCTTCATTAATTTACCAAAAAAATGGCAATTGCACCATAAGAATGCATTTATTTTCTAAACTTTCTACCAACAAAGTAAAAATAAAAACATGTAAAAAAAATGATAAATAGTACAAATGTAAGATTGGGTAGGTATAAATGCATAATATTGTTGAGTTTTATGATTGAGAGTCATGAGTTTACCTTTTACTTATATCAAATTCTCATAGTTGAATTTTTATCACTTGGCTCCATTGAAACATAAAAGTAATGGCATGCTTTTGTTGAAACTAAACCCCGTCATGAATGAGAAGGGAAGAATAATGTGTTTCTTGAGAAGGTGTATTCATTATTATCTGAATTTAAAGGGTCAAAATGAAACATTCGTGTGATCTTAGTTATGGCCTTTAATTAATCACTATCTGCAGACACACGGAATTGAATAAGCAAACACAGCGATTTACAGTTCAATCAATTCATGACTTTGTCCATGTAGCTAAAGCTAAAACAAGGAAAATAAATCTTCAAAGGACTATTTTCCCATACAAAACACGAGCATGCTTAAAAAATGGGCTCATGGTCAAACTAAAATAATAATATACGCATCTTTGAATTAATTCTGTAAAAATTATACGTTAATACGTGTAATTGCATTCTAAAATTAACTTGTATGTTTAGATTTTAATATAGATTCAGTTATTGAACAAAGAGCTATATAAGAACTCCTCCACCTAGTACTGAGTTTCACTGTCTTGATGTGGTTCTTCTGAACACCGTTTTTGTCTTCTCTTTCTTTCCGCTTTGTTTTCTATTGCTTCTTGAATTCTCTCTCTTCATTTGTTGTGAACATCTTTTGGCCTCGTCGAAGCAATGGTGGCAGGTGGCATTTCCAAATCCGACATCTCCTTTGCTGGCACTTTCGCCAGCAGTGCTTTCGCTGCATGTTTCGCCGAGGTACATCTGTCACTCTAATATCTCTCTCTTTTCAATAACTCTCATCTGGATATTCACTTTATCAAACTTTCTCTTCTGGGTAATCTCTCTTTGTTTTGATCATGTGTAAAAATCCTGTCTTTTTTGCGTATTGGACCTTTTCTTAAAAGTCTTGGATGATCGTGCTATTGTATGACAAATCATGCATTGGATGAGCATCTGAGACCTTATGCGTTTAACTAGTCCTTAGTTGATTTTGATACCCTTTTGAATTGAATATGGGAGGTGGGACTGTGTTTCATTATCAAATATGGGGTGCTTGTATAAGTGTCTAGCCAATTGCTTCTTGCCAATGTTGTGTATTGAACAATGGCTATAGAGGAAAGGTGTTTTTTTTACTGATATGATGATGAAAGGTCTTTGCACTTTTCTGTTTGCTTTTCATGGTTCATTCATTATGGATGATTATATTCTTGTGGTTTTTCAAAACCTTCCGCATGTTATTTTGGCCACAACACGAAAGGTTTTGAATTCTCTCTACAATTGTAACTTGGCTGCAATTACGACAACACTATGACTAAAACTGCAATTTCAAACCTTGATTATTCTATGGTTTGTGGATCTTGGAATTAGAAGGGTGGTATCAATTGATTTACTCTAAAATCATAATACGTGTTTGGCTAACCTGTCATATCTCAGGCTGCAGTGAAAATATTGCATAAGAAACAAATAGTATTTCATTAGATATCTTTCAGTTAAAGATTTGTACTAAACTTTTCCTTAGCTGTAAATTTTGGTCCTGTTACTCTATGTGAAGATTGGTAATTGGTTCTGCTTGTTATATATTTACTAAGCTGCCTTGTGTTTTAGGTTCACTTGTCATATTGCTTTTACAAATACTTAGTTCCTGTGTTGTATATAACTATTTGTTTGAAATTATTGCTCCAATAATTCAGGTATGTACTATTCCTCTGGACACTGCAAAAGTTAGACTTCAGCTTCAAAAACAGCCTGTGATTGGTGATGTGATCGCCTTACCTAAATATAGGGGAATGCTTGGAACCGTTGCAACCATTGCCAGGGAAGAAGGTCTTTCAGCACTTTGGAAGGGGATTGTACCAGGCCTACAACGTCAATGTGTGAATGGAGGTTTAAGAATTGCATTATATGATCCTGTGAGTTTGGAACCTTGCATTGGAGAATGTTCATTTATTTGCAGTTCATTTCCACCGTTTTCGAATGTGATCTGATGACATATATGTCATGGGGTTTATAACAGGTTAAGAGTTTCTATGTTGGACCTGACCATGTCGGAGATGTTCCATTGTCTAAGAAAATTCTTGCTGGATTTACAACTGGTAAAGCCCATTCCTGGACATATTATTGCTGTTTTAGAATAATTGATACATTATGCAAAACCACAATGTTGAACCACATGAACTTGTGTTATCATAAGGTGCTATGGCAATTGCTGTGGCCAATCCAACAGATCTTGTGAAAGTTAGACTTCAATCTGAAGGAAAATTGCCTCCTGGTGTGCCCAGGCGCTACACTGGATCATTAAATGCTTATTCAACAATAGTTAGACAGGTATTTGCATATAACTTGATATGGTTTGTGAAAATGTATTCAGTCCTTTTTCTGGTTATACTTAGTTTTGTTCACTTGCTTCCTACACATAGGAAGGAGTTGGTGCTCTTTGGACTGGGATTGGACCCAACATAACAAGAAATGGTATCATTAATGCTGCTGAATTGGCAAGCTATGATCAAGTGAAACAGGTAATGCAAAAGACACTGGACTTAATTTTGGAGTAAAACCTTGTAATCTCTTCATTTTACTTTTGTATACCTTTATTTGTTTTGTTGCAGACTATTTTGAAAATTCCAGGATTCACCGACAATGTTTTAACTCATCTTCTAGCTGGTCTAGGGGCAGGGTTTTTTGCAGTTTGTGTTGGCTCCCCTGTTGATGTGGTAATCTTTTGGTGTTTACTTGTGAATATACATAGTTAATTTGTCATTTTATGCATAGTGTGCTAATATCCTACAATTTACCATAAGTTTCAGACTTTCTTCTTCATTCAACGATAAACTGATAAATCCAGTGATAATTGTAAAATGGTTGAAATTGTTAATACATTCAATTCTTAACCAAAAAGAAGATTTTGCTGTGACAGATGATCTTTAGATCAAATAGGGTAGATTTGTTGACAACATTATTTTTAATTACTTCTTCATTGGGCCTGATCAATGAGCTTCTTCATTATTCTCTATTTTTATCATTATCCTAATTCATTCTTCTTTTGTTGTATGGACAGGTTAAGTCAAGAATGATGGGAGATTCTAGTTACAAAAGCACCATTGATTGTTTCATCAAGACATTAAAAAATGACGTATGATTGTTTTCCACTATCACTATTTTTCTCCCTTGCATGTTTCCTTTGATTTTAAATAGTATATTTCATGAATATAATTGCTCTGGCTTTTTACTAAAATGCATCACAGAATTTTACAATGTCAAACTTTAAATGGTTGTTCACTAAGCATGATCTGCTAAAGAAACTCCCTTGATAATTTATAGCTTTGGCTACATTACATCATTGTACATTTGCCACACTTAATTGGTTATGGAATGTAATGTTTGCAGGGACCTTTTGCTTTTTATAAAGGGTTCATTCCAAATTTTGGAAGGCTAGGATCATGGAATGTGATCATGTTTTTAACTTTAGAGCAGGTACAAGCTGAATGATTTGTAATAGCTTTCCATGAATTTATCCTTTCCTTTTTATCACCTTCTACATATTTTTATAGCACACTTATCTATTGACATAGAGATCAGCAAACCCAAAATTTGCAAAAGAATTTTGTATTGACTTAACCATGACAATTGTGATTATGGTTTGAGTCTCTTCAGACTGATATTGTCGCACTATTCATATTGCTTTAACATGTTAAATTGGGCAGTTTTCAATCTCACTTGTTTTTGTGTTACCTGTGACAGGCTAAAAAGTACGTCAAAAGATTAGAATCAGCTTGACTTCGAACAGTTTGCTGTAGAAGTTTCTTCAGTAGAATTTTTTCAGTAGAATTTCATTTTCAAGAGAATAAAACTTCTCTTTTTTGAATTGGAATGTTCCAAAACATTTATTTTTGTTGGGGAAAGGAAGTATCAAGAAATGACAATAGTTATGTCATATTTATGTAATTCTCATAAATTTTTTCCTAGTTGGGCTTAGTGATGCAGTGTTATGTGTTTCTTCAATATCAAGAGAAGATAGGATCTTAACAAAGGTTTTCTCAGTGCAAAATTTCTATTCTAAATCCAAATTTTTTTCACTGCACACAACACAGTAATCAACAGTACAATTTTCTTCTCACAAGAGGAGAAATTTTATTCAGGACACATGAAGATGAGTTGTTGAACTCAACTTTCAGGGATTCTCTAGCCTTTGTATATATCTACCACATTAAAGTCACAAGTTTAAATATTATGAAAGGTCTACTCATTCCATATCAGTATATTTAAAAAGTAATATACTAAAAAATAATTCATAAAAAAAATTAAATAAAGAGTTAAAATGTAAGATATTACGCAAAAATTTAATTATAAATGAAAATTTCTGTTCTGTTCAAAATAGACTTTTTACATTTAACCCCCGTGGACTATTATATCTTATTATTTATCTCCATCATAAAATTGAATATGCCTTTCTATAATGAAGGAAACTATTTAGTTATAAACCACGATCGTATTTAATATTTGTTTTCTTTATTAATTTATATTTTTTTAATAGAACAAGAACATTTTTTTTTATTTTTTTTATTTTTTTAAAAAAGCCTGTCAATTAATAAAAAGAGTTTTTCAAAATATTTGAATTGAGTTAAAAATACAATCATTTTCTAAATAAAGAATATGGTTTAAATCTAAATAATTAACTCTTTTCATTAAATGGTTAGACCTTAAAATATGATGACATGTACATAATAATTACGATGAGGTGAATCATTTTATTAAGTGAAAATAATTACATTATTACATGAAATTTAATAAAGTAAAAGAAAAAGAAAAAAAATGAAGATTATGGAATTTCAGCCCAACACCCTGCCCTTCCCTCACTGCCTTCCTCGTCGCTGTATCTTTCTGTCGTGCTTTCCTTCCCCGTTAGGAGCTCCATCAACGCTGTCTCGAAGCAGTACACGTCTGCCTCCGTGCCTCTGTTCGAGTTTTGGTCGTGTTGCAACCCAAAATCGAAGATCCATGCAGGTACGCGAGACCACGCGTTATCCCAATCCTCTACATTGGTGTCCCCTGTGGGAAGCTCGTGCACCAGCAGTTATCGATAAACCAAAACCCCAAAAATTCTAATAACCCTCTCTGCCTTCTCCTTCTTCTTCCTCTCCCCCACTTCAAAAACCCTTTCAGATTGAACAAAGTCTTCCATCTTCATTCTCTTCTGTTGGGTTGGTGACTGATTCGAAGGAAGCGCTGAGAGTGATGGGGATGAGAAAGCTGAGAAGAAAGAAACTAGTGCGGTGAAGGAGAATATTGAGAACAATAAGGAGAGAACGAAGGAAGAGAAGAAGACAAAGAAGAAGGGGTTTATTTTTTCCTGATGAAAGATTGTGTCTGAAGATTGGGTTGTGAGTAATGACGAGAAATTTCTTTGCAGGTCTGGTAACTATGGAGGTTGTTGGGTGTAGAAGGGAAGGACGACAACTTCGGAGGATAATAGTGCACTGTTCCCAATATTCATTTTGACAATAATGGCCATTCCTATAGTGTCATATACAATAACAAAGTTGTATCGAGCTGCCTCTAAGAAAGCAAATAGCATACACTATCAGTGCTCTGAATGCTCGAGGTCGGGCAAGTACCATAAATCGATATTCAAGAGGGTCAGATCATGTTTATTTCATTGTCTTTAGATGTTTGCTTAGTTATTTGTGGTATTTAATCTAACTCTGGTATTATGTCTTGTTTCTCCTTCTGACTCGTGCTCTTTTCCCTTTGATTTTGCAGATTTCGAATGTAGTTATGGAGTCTCTAATGATGATTTTGGAGGCTTCAGACATTTTTTATATTGTGGGGAGACTTTGGAGAGCAAACCTTGATGCTGCTGGTGGGGGAGGGAGTGGAAGAACGTTGTGACAAGAATCCCCTCTCCATCAAAACCCTAATTTGGACGGGGAATTACTTTTTCTTTTTCTTTTTTTTTTCTTTTACTTTATTGAATTCTATGTTATAATTTAAATTTTATTTTCACAACCACACATATAAGCATTTTTATTGTCTAACACGTCAATCGCTCTTCATGTCTTTTTTTTTACCAGAGAAAGAGTTTAATTATTACAATTTTACAAAATTTAGGATCTAATTGAGATCGATTTTAATAAGAAAACTCACTTGAAATTCTTCATATGAGGATTGTCCAAATGTTTAAACCTAAAGAATATCTAAAAGGGATTTATGTGCCAAAACTTTATTTATATATTTTAAAAAAATGCATACAAATTACATAATCAATTAAAGATTTTAAAATTGTGAAGACCTAGAAAATGGTATTTTAAAAGTGGTAGTGGATTAAAAACAATGAGACTCGATTATTTTAATATTAAATAGTTTAATATAAATAGTTTCGTTTGAATTTCATTATTTTAAAAACACACTATGTCTCTAGAAACCACTCTTCTAGAGTCATCTGCCTTCTCTCTAAGGGTTCTTGCACCCTGTTCATCTGTTTGAAGATCAGAGACCGCCTGTGTGATTCTCGCAGTGAGATCTTCAACTCTACCCAATCAATTTCTCAAATAGAGTAAGTTAGTTTCTAATTTTTTTCTCTAGTTTCATGTTTTCCAATGCATGTGATATTTGGTTATGTCACATGTATGGTTTGAGTATTCTTTTAGGTTCTTTACTGATCAATGGTAATAACGGCATACCTTGATCATGATTTTGTTGTGTGTAGGTGCAGATAGAGCTTTTCGAGCTATGAAAACGGTATATGGTCTTCTAAAAAGGTGAGGGAAGCTAGTGTTTGTATTTAAATTGAATAATAATGTATGAAATTGTGATTGTGAGTATGTATGTTGTTGTATATATGGTTGGCTATGTATAAAATGTTTGTTTTGGTGTTAACTATGTTTGATTGAGAATAATGGATGAATGATGGTTGATCCTTTGTGTAATTTCTGTCTAAACTTGGAGTAACCTCGTGAATGCAATTGGTGTGATGTTATTGGTATTAATTTTGGTTAAAGTGTTAAGGGAAAAGGTATGAGTAGAATTATAGGTCAATTTTGGTCTAAAATGGAGGTTTGAGAAGTGATTTAATGAAATATTTGCTTAAGGTGAGGAATTATAGTTTAAGACAATTAATTTGGTCTTTTGTAACTTGTTTAGGATGAGAATTAGTTGATAGGTGGTTTAGAATGGGATGATAATCATTTTGGTGTATTACAATGTTGCTTAAAGTGTACTTTTAGGGGTGTTGGAAATTGAGTTTTTTGAGAAAATGGTAGATGGGGAAACTAATACTTCAGGGTTAGTTTTTAAGTCATTTAGGACTTGTTTAGCTGTTGAGTTAGGCCAAATCTAAGGTGGAGTTGATACATAAAAAAAAGTTTTAGTTCAAATTGGAGGTTCTAACTAGTGAAAACTTAAAGTATAGAGGTTGTGATGAATATGAGGCATTGAGGTATGTTATTAAGTCCATTATGACTTGTTAAAACCTTTAGTTTATGGAATTTGGTGTTAGAAAGTTTAGATTTGAGTTTGGGTAATTTTGGAGATGTCAAATGGTTTAATGCACCTAGTCTCGGGTCTAATGAGCAAAGTGGTACTCCATGTCAACTCTAAATATGTTTTAGCATAAATTCCAATGTTTAAAGAACATATTTGATCTGTTGGAACGAGTCACATATGCACTAAAACCAAAAAGCTAGTTGTTGTCAACTGATATGGTGCTAAGGGGTAATTTTCTAGCGTTGAGCACCATATTTCAGTGCCTCTAGCGCTGAGGGATAGTTTTATGGCGCTGGGCGCCACATTCCAGTGGCTCTGGCATGGAGGGGTAGTTTGAATAGAATTTCTAAGGATAAATTCTTAATGGTGGTTTCAAGTGTTGTTAGTATGAATGCAGGGAGCTCAGTCTTGCAGGTTATCCTGAAACTTTAGTGATATTTCATTCTCAATTACAGATGAATGATACATGTGGTGAAAGTAGTAGGAGGTTTTAGTCTAGGTGCTTCCAGTATGACCTAAGATGCGATAGAGACTAACCTTGTGAGTGTGGTAGGGTGAAACCCATTAGCAATGGCTCTATAGGATGATTGTTTTAATTTGGGTGAAATGTATTGTATGATACAATATTAATATATCTTGTTGGTTTCTTTTTACCATTAACTTACCCTTTCTTTTGTCTTTGTTTATCTGCATGTGTGTGTTTTCTCTTTTGCAATGATTATAAAAAAAATATGTGCATGATTATAAAAAAATGGTTTAGACCCTCGGATCATCCTTGTATTTATAGGAGAATCTCAAGTGAGTCCTCTAGTTTGTAACGGTCTCAATTGGGTCCAAATTTTTGAAAAATTGAGCCAATTTTGCCCTTTCTATTAAATCACTAGTGCAAAAACACTGTTTAACGTCATCCACAAGACGTTGGTTAAAAGGTGGCTCGACGTATAGTAATGGACGGTGGCATTACCGTAAATAAGTTGGTAACCAAGACGTTGGTTTCTAAGGCAAACGACGTCTATAATATAGTAGACGTCTGTTCCTCCCTAACCAGACGTCCAAGGGCCTGACAGGTAGGCGAGAAGACAGTCTTTTCTGCCCCATTGACGTCGGTTGTAAGGGGGGCAGACTTCTATCTGGCTGCAATAAATGTTCTTCAACTGATTCCCAAGCGCTTAGACGTCACGTAATAAATAACCGACATCTATAATGTTATAGACGTTTGTGCCCCTTGACTTGACGTCAATGGGCCGGACATGAAGGTGAGAAGACAGTAAATTTCTGCCACATAGACGCTGGTTTCTTGGGAGACTGACGTCTATGTGGCTGTAATTAATGCTACTCACCAAACTTGCAGGCACTTCGACGTCCAGTAGTAGGGGGCCGACGTCTAAAATGTTATAGACGTCGGCGCCCCAGGTCAACCGTCGTCTACTTCCCTGACCGGAATTTAAAAGTCATTCCGATCAGCGCCGTAGACGTCGGCGCCCCTTGTGTCCGACGTCTAAGTTGCCTACATAAGGCGGATTAAAAGTTATCTTAGACGTCACATTAATGAGCTAACCGACGTCTAAATTCATGTTAAATAAACCACAGACTCGCAGTTATGCAAACATCATCGTCTTCCTCCTCTCCTTTTTCTATCTTGCGGTATTGCATTCTAGGTGCGTCTTTTTTTATTTAAACCGTTTAAACTTTGTTTAAGTCTGATTATATTAGTCTTTCATCGATTATCTTCTAATTCAACTGATTAAAAAGTGTTTTCATTGTGTTGTGTTTTAGTGCAGTTTTGTTCCTCTCTTGGGGTAACGTAGTACCACATTCTGCCTTTGCTAGCTTTCTCCCAAAAAAAGGCGTCTTTTAGATTTCTTATGGATTTTCAACCCAAAAACAACCCTGGGTCGTTGCCTGGTTATCGTTTCACCGTAATTTTTTCCTCTTGCAATTGAAAATGGAACTAGGCAAGAACCCAGGTTCGTTTTTGGGTTGAAACGTCATAAGAATTTCAAAAGACACAAGCTTTTTTTTTGGGGAAACTAGCAAAGACAGAGTGTGCTACTAGGCTATCCAAAGACAGGAACAAAACTGCACTAAAAAACAACGACTATATTAGACGTCGGTTAATGCATACACCGACGTCTATAGTGACCTTAGACGTCGGTTAGTGCCATGATCGAAGTCTATACAGTGCCCTTAGAGGTCGATGTAGGCACTAACCGATGTCTATATAGACGTCGGACATGGCACTAACTGACGTCTATATAGATGTCTGTTATATGTAAATTCGACGTCCCATTAACGTCACCCATAATAACGTCGGTTGTGAAAAAGACGTTAAAAGCTCAAAATAACAGACGTCTAAAGCCTTTTCTGCACTAGTGAATGATGACAAACGGCGTTAAACTGTGATGACGTGATGCACACTTGAAACGTTGATGTAGCAGTGTTATATTACATGGAATTTTTTTTTAGGTAACCGTTTATGACATGACACAAAATTTAATTGGAAATGTTGGGGATTCAGAGTCTTCATCATCCTCCACTATCTTCATCTTTCCTTTTGAGCCTTAGGTATATATTCTCCATCATTTTTTCTTCTCGTTCTGGGTGGCGGAGGCATAATTTCGGTGTGTGTGCTCAGCTTGATCCTCAAGGTTCTTTGTCACGCCAGGGAGAGTTTTTTCTCCTTCTCCATTTCAGAGGGGTCACAGGGAGCAGGTTTAATTGGATCTTAAATAATGCTACTGTGATAAAAATCAATTTGTATCAATTGAGGTTGTTTGTTTGATTTTCCTTCGACCATGCGAGTCGTGCAGAGCAGAGACTTCTGCTGGGGCCTTTCACTTTGTTCTTCTCTTTTTGGGAGCAATGGCTTAAGTGGGTCTTCCTTGTCAGAACCTGGATGCTAAACACAAAAGAAAAAACAAAGGGATTTGTGGTTTTTTTTTTTAGTCAGAAAAGCCGACAATTTTTGGGGTCAATTTATATCTATTTGAACTTAAGGTGAGTTTTAGAATCAAGATATGTTTTTTGGTTTTTCTTGGTAAACTAGTATGGCCTACAATTGAACCCAAATGAAATGAGTTGAAAGGTATACAGGGGTTTCTATTTCCTTAAATTAGTTAACACAATTTCTGATGGGATTATCTGAAATTAGAGTTGTTGGGAGGGGGATGTTGTAGTGAGTCTCCAAATGGGTTTCCCTTTTCTGAATTGTTGGTGAATTAGGAAAGAAAGTGTGTTTGAGAAATTATGGAGAAAGTAGAAAATTATATGAGGGATGTGTCCAACAAATAACTTCTTATTAAACGTGAAAATTATATGTAAGATTTGAAAACAAACACCTTGAAACATCTTGTGTGACCTTCAATTCAGATGTCATGTTACTTTTCAATGGATCTATGTTTCTTAATTTGTTGTTCAAATTTTTGGATAATGCAGTCTAGTTCAAATTAGGTAGCAATGAAGTGTTTTCCACTACTTTGGAGAGAAGAATGATGGTCCTAAGAGCTTGAAATTGTTAGGTTTAATTGAACTTGTTAGTTTGCAGTTTTGGGGTTTAATCTCGTGTCTGTTTTGTTGGACGGTGGTGGTTATTGGTGGTGACAATGATAGGGGAGGACGCAAAGGGGGAGGGAGGAGAAGATTCGGTGGAACGCGAGAGACGGTAGATCGAAGGCTCCTCCTCCATCACACCACGACGGTTGGGTAGTTGGGTGGTGGTTGGTTGGTTTTAGTCAGAAGTTTCTCACACCTCTTTAAATGTTAGGTGGAATTAAGATGGTAAAACACATCACTCATTAAATTTAATCACAATGACACGTCCTCTTAAAAATAATTAATAATTACAGCTCAGCATCTGTTAACACAACATTTAACGGAAAGGACAAAATTGGTTCAATTTTTCAAAAATTTGAACCAATTGAAACCATTACAAGACCCACTTGAGATTCTTCTATAAATACAAAGACAAAAATAAATTGAAAAATAAAAGTGGAATAATGCATGGGACCATAATTCTTATTTAAAAGATATCAAAAAGTTTTGACTAGAAATCATAACGGGTGTTGTGAATTTGGATATGAAATTTTATCTTGACTTCGTCAATATTGATATATCCTATCATGTTCATAGTTGTTTATTTATTGTTTTAAGTATTAATTAATTTTTTAAAAAAATAAAAAATTGTGATAAAAAAATGATAATATTAAATGTTAAATTTAAAAAAAAAATATCTTTTTAGTAGAGGGAATTCTAAATTCTTTTGTAAAAGAAATTAAGAATGCTTTCTGATTATTTTTTTTATTTTTGTTTTCAACGAAAACAGAAAATGAAGCTAAAAATATGTTTGCTTGAAGGTTAGAAAACGATTTTAAAAAATAATTTCAACTCTATATCACTTTTTCTAAGTTCCCAACAAAACAATCACTCTCCCTCAATGGATTTCGTCAGGACTTCAAAGTTACAATGATTTAAACGACCTTCTTGTAACTCTTACTCAAAGGTTGGTTTGTTTCACGTAAAGGTTTCATTAAGGATATAAGTGATAGATACAATGATTCTAATTGAGAATAGAAAAATGTGATCAGAAGTTGAAAGATAAACAGAAAACAGAAAATAGTTTACACCTATCAAATATATATAAAGTGCTAAGCGCATGCAAAACGCTCCAACAGGCGAGGAGGTATGCAGGAGATAAAACACAGGAGATGCTGTTATTACGAGATTGAATATATCCCGCACAGACTTTCGCTAACTTCAAGGACGTTCCAAGCTAGTTCCAAGCTAGAGCCTCACACAGATGGTAAGATGAAAAAATACAGTGAAATCCAAAAAAACTTTTAAGAAATTAAATTAATAAAAAATAATAAAAATTACTTTAGCAAAATAAAAAGAATTTTTATAGAAAAATAATTTTTTTTATTAAATACTTAAACTAAAAATTAAACATTTTAATGTGAAAAAAATATTAAAAATAAATAAAAATATAAAATATAAAAAATATTTAATTTATATACATCATTTAAATATATAAAAAGATTTAAATAAAAAAAATTAATGTGGATTGATTTTATAATAAATAAATTAATTAAAAAAATAAGTAAATCTAAAGCAAGATATAAAATTAAAGACTATTATATATATATATATATATATATTAAAAAAATTGAATATTATTTATATCTATAACTATATCCCGTTATGGAAATTCTCTCATGGCTTTAGACAATAAAATGTATTTGACATCCTAGTGAAATTAAAATAATAATACAGTGTAACACATATTTGAAGTAATTACTATAAAGATTATAGGTTAATATGTGTAATTGCATTCTAAAATTAACTTGTATGTTTAGATTTTAATATAGATTCATTTATTTAACTAGGGGTGGGCAAACTGCCCTATAGTGTACTGCACTATAAAAGTTTATAGTTAACTATAAACTATTTCAAAAAAACTGTACTGAATAAAAAATAGTTCACAGTAACTGTACTGAATTATTTTTTAGTTCAGACTAGCTGAACTGCACTAAAAACTCTAACACACTGAATAACATCACTTCTTTACAAACTGAACTGAATAACACACTAAATAACTGAACTAATAACACTAATAACTGAACCAGTTTCCATCCACATTCCTTCAACCCCTTCAACACTATTCTGGAAATAGGAAGAATTTTGCTCAATCCTGAGGTCCCGAGACAATACTAGCAGAAATAACTGCCATTACGAAACCATGTCAGCAACATTTTGCTCTATTAACCATTTCAATGATACTAACATTAGATGCATTACGGTGTGTAAAAACACAAGGATAATAGCATTGTTCATTTTTTGAGAGTAGAACAATTGCATAGCTTGTGTATATTATAAAAACAAATTCCATACACATTTGTCTAAACCAACCTTATAAAAATGTGAGAGGTTAAAGCATGAGAAAGTCAGTAAATAACCATAAGTGTAGAGAAATAAAAAACAAAGGAAGAGATGAATATAAACCAGAGCTGGACTTCCTGAAACTTCCATCCAGGCTTTTTCCAGGAGATAAATCTGATCCATTTTGCAGAAATCCTGATTTGCATAATTAATACAGTTAAGCATTAGAAAAAAATCTTTAACATGCATGTCCTGATCAAATAAATAATTTAGCATTTCCATAGAAGTAAGCAAGCCTTTATCTATAAACCTGCATTTGATAAAACATGATTAGTTATAATCCTCAATTCTTGAGACGCAAGATTAATGAACCATTTTCCCTGATACCACTTAAAAAGGAACAAAGTACACAGACAAACATTAGAGTAAATAATTTTATTCTTTAAGAGTAGAAGAAGCAAAAAGTACGAGCCTTCAAGGCTCAAGAAACATTTTCTCTTCAAATATAAATGCAGTTATATTATCCTTTTTCTCTTTCTGGCTTCAATTCTCTCCTCTCCCAACTAATTTGTTTTTATCATTAATTTTATACAAAAGAGAGTTATCTATTGAAGATGGACTTACAGTGCTTCTTTCTTGATTTTCAATCATCCAAATTAATAGCAGCACTTGAAGGTCCCACTTCATCTTGAGAGGTTATTTCTACAAAAATAAATTAAATATTTCATAATTTTTGAACACTTAAAATATAAATTAAAAAATATATAAATTTGTCATATAATCTCACCTTGCTCAAATTTATCAAGTTCTTTAGGATCCTCATCAAAAAGTATAGAGAAAGGTGTTCCTTTTAGCCAATCTTGTGTACAAACAAGTACTTCCTTTTAGCTAACCTAGGTGAGTGGGATGAACCAGAGAAAGCAAATGAAAATGGGGAAAGGAAATATAAACCTAAACTGAGTTAACTATATTGAATATAAAATAATACAGTATTTTTAAACTGTACTATTAATTAGTTTAACTAGTTTTTAGTTAATTATATTATTAGTTTTTTAAGTTTAAAAAAGTATAGATTAACAGTAGTTTAAGTATATTAAGGTAACTATGCCCATCCCTAGTAATGGTAAAATAACTTGCATGTCTGAGTAAATATTGCAGTATTAATCCCAATTAAGCTTCCTTTTGAGAAAAACTTCTCCCTAACTTCAACTTTTGAGAAAAACTTCTCCCAATTAAGCTTCCAATTAATGTCCATGCCTTGCTAAATATAATGACACTTCAACTTCAACTACGCACTGCATGGTTACCATCCTTATCATTTCCATTTATGTATAACCTTATCTTTTCAATAAGCAACTAAACAATTAACAGGAAACATATAGAAGAAATGAGAACATTCAAAACAAATATAGGACCAAAAGTTGGTTACTTATTTACTACTTTGATATATATATATATATATATATATATATATATATATATATATATATATATATATATATATATATAAAAGAGTGTCTCTTGCGAGAAAAAAGTAAGGAAACAAAAGACATAAAATATATTGTTGAACGTTGTGCCTATAGGGTGAGACAGCTCAATTACTTGACAAAGAAGAAGCTTAAGCAAATTTGGCATTTTTCCCCCCAAAAACAATTTAGAGTTCGCTAGAATACAAATGGTTAGCAGATACATTCACCTATCTCATTCAATCATAAAAATGAAGGGCTCCACCCTGTACATGATTAGACAGGTCCATTTTACAGATGCAATATTCATTAAATAACCCTGCTAAAAAATAGAACCAGACAGAAAATTCAGCAAGACAAATTAAGTATTAGGACATCAAAGATGGCATTCGTAGGCAAGTTAAACATTGTAAGACATGAGGGATACAAGGTATAACTATGAGTGTAGCAGCAAGCAATACAAGGGTGAAAATCAAATGGTAATAGGTAGCACCTCAATTTCCTTTATTATGTTTATCTAGTATGGACATAGGGGAAACAAAAACAAAAATATAGAACAGGACACATCATATGTATATACAGGCATCACATGATTGCTGTGGCAGTGCTGGTCATACCAGGAGAAAAGGATACTAGTACAGATAAAGAATGCTCATCAAGCTAAAAAGTTAATCATCCTTGTAATCTTTGCAAGGTTTAGTTTCAAAACCACCACCTTCCCTCTCCTCCAATGTGTATGGCATGTAGGTACCCAAGATTCTGTCCCACATGATGAAGAATGGCTGTGAGAAGTTGTACTTATTGCCATAGAGTTGATGGTGTACATCATGGTAGGCCGAGTTGTTTTTGAAAAATATATGGAAAAGGTTTCCAGGGAGTTTATAGAAATGAAAGGAACCAACAAAGACAAAGTAACGGTAGAAACAGTCAACATCAACATTAATGCAATGCGAAAGGATCCAGGAGAATGAATGGTTGCTTTCATATAGTCTAGACCTTTCCTCTTCTATCAGAAACTCCATTTCCCCTGCTATAAATGCGATTCTATTCACCACTTCCTACAAAGTGTTCTTGATCAAGTATTCTGCCACCATCATCCCAATCTCTCCTTCATAACCATATTGAAGAATAAGATAAATACAGGATATAACTGTTAAAGTTAGGAGATGGTATAAATTAAACTTTCATATATATAATTGTCCCAGGAAGAAGAACAGATGCCTGTTTGGGAAGGGTATGTGGATTGGAGGAACAAGCCAGCCATCAAAGGTCGTCATGGTGGCATGCTTGCAGCTTCCTTTGTTTTAGGTAAGTACTGTCTGGCGACAGTTTTCATGTTTCTCTCATTTTCTAACAACAATGTTGATATAAGTAACTGGAAACCACGAAATCTTTTATGCACCTTTCACCATCCACCTCTGCCAACATTGTCACTGAATTCATGGGCACATCCTTCCTCCTTGCTATTCTAGGCGGGTTTCTGGCTGATGCCTTTATCACTACTTATTCCATCTATCTCATAAGTGCTGCTATAGAATTCATGGTAAGTTCTCATCGTAATATCTAAGCTTCTATCTTTGGTGTTGGTGTCTATGTAAGTTACTCTACTAAATATGAATGTCACCACGTCTCAATGATAAAAAGTGAAAAAAGAAAAGAGAAGCTAAACTTATGTTGAAAGCTAGGAATGAGAAATTTTAACCACCTGTACTTTGTACTTGGGTAGGTAATCACCCTTTACTGTAATAAATAATAACATTGATTACTATCAAGAGAAAAACCACATACTCAGGATTTTTGTAGACTTTTACTCATGCAGTACAGTACTGGTAGAAGAAAGACAAAAGAAGCATGACCATCATCATTTATTGCCATTAGATGCTGGTGCACCAAACAGGAAGCAAGATTCGATTGTGCTTAATCTTCTAATAACCAGATTCTGAGTCATTGTATGACTATTCCTCCGTGTAAAACAGTTAACAAGTGAAACTCCAATAAGCCAATTTTTCAAAATAACTTTTCTTCCTATCAGCACGATTTATCAGACGTCAAAACAGCAAATGAAACAACTTTTTTCAAAGCAGCATGGACTGATCAGATATGTTAAGTTGAATGAAGTCCTCAAATAATTGAGCTAATTAGGAAAATTGTATAATACAAGCTTTTCCATGCAGTTATCAAGATTATAATCACTATATTAGATCATAAAATTTAACAGTGAGATTGTTTGATGACACAGGGCTTACTAATGCTCACGATACAAGCACACAAGCCATCACTCAAACCACCAAATTGCGTTATGGGAATCACTGACAATCCATGCCATAAAATTTATGATGGGGACTCAGTTATGCTATTCGCAGGCCTGTATCTAGTGGCTCTGGGCGTAGGGGGTATAAAAGGTTCACTTCCTCCTCATGGGGCTGAGCAGTTTGATGAGAATACCCCAGGGGGAAGGAAGCAGAGATCTGCATTTTTCAATTACTTTGTTTTCAGCCTGTCATGTGGAGCATTAATTCCATTACCAGATTTCTAACAAAATGTTTGAACTAAGAATGCATTTAAAAAATGTTTGAACAGTACAGGAAAAACATTTGTACCTTTGGGTTGAATATTTGCTTCTCTTTGCAGCTAAAGAGAAGTTTTTTTAGAATCTTCGATGATGGTGGTTAGGCGACGGCAGTTCGGCGACGGCAGAGTGTGGCAAAGCCTTCGACGGCGGTAAGCCTTCGACGACGGCGGTAAGCCTTCAATGACGACGAGCCTTCGACAGCAGCGAACCTTCGACAGCAGCGAGCCTTCGACGGCGGTGAGCCTTCGACGACAACGAGCTTTCAACGGCGATGAGCTTCAACGGCGACATGCTTGGATGGCAACGAGCTTCGATGACAACGAGCTTCGATGGCAACGAGCTTCGATGGCGGCGAATCTTCAAAAGTAACAGTTTTTTGAAAACAATCAGAAAGAAATGTAACGTAAAAACCCTAAATCACAGTAAATCACAGTTAACTATTTAACTGCAGTACAATAAAATAGGTTCAATATATTTAAATTAAACTGTTAAACAGTTTCAGTTTTTTTAAGTAAAAAAATACAAATTAACTACAGTTTTAAGTTTCTAAGTAAATTCTGCCCACCCCTATATTTAACAAAGAGCTCTATACTCCTCTTTCTTGCACTGAGTTTCACTGTCTTGATGTCGTTCTTCTGAATACCATTTTTTTTCTTCTCTTTCTTCCCGTTTAGTTTTCTATTAACTCCTTGAATTCTCTATATTCATTTGTTGTGAACATTTTTTGGCCTCATCGAAGCAATGGTGGGAGGTGGCAGTTCCAAATCCGACGTATCCCTTGCTGGCACTTTCGCCAGCAGTGCTTTCCCTGCATGTTTCGCCGAGGTACATCTTTGACATTGACATCTCTCTTTTCAATAACTCTCATCTGGGTATTCACTTTATCAAACTTTCTCTTTGGATAATCTCTCTTTGTTGTGATCATGGATAAAAATCCCGTCTTTTTTGCGTGTTGGATTTAGAACCAATTTCTTGCTACGTACAGTAATAAATCCTATCTGCAGGGGCTGCAATGGACCTTTTCTGAAAAGTCTTGGGTGATCGTGTTATAGTGGGACAAATCATGCATCTGATGAGTATCTGAGGTTTTTCTTTTCTTTTAACTATTCCTTTTGAACTGAATATGGGAGGTGGAACTGTGTTTAGTTATCAAATATCGTGTGCTTGTATAAGTGCCCAGCCTATTGCTAGTTGCCAGTGTTTAGTAAAAAAAGGTGTTTTTGTTTACTGATATGATGGTGAAAGGTCTTCGCACTGAGCTGTTTTTTCATGGTTCAATGTGGATGATTAGTATTCCTGAGATTTTTTAACACCTTCCGCATCTGTTATTTTGGCCACACTACGAAGCGTTTTGAGTTCTCTCTACAACAGATACTATGGCCACATTGGCTGCAATCATGACAACACTATGACTACAACCTCAATTTCGAAACCTTGCGGTTTGTGGATCTTGGAATTATAAGGATGGGATCAATTGATTTACTCTAAAATCATAATACCAGTTTGGCTAACCTGTCATATATTTCGCTGCAGTGAAAATGTTGGATAACAAACAAATAATATTTCATTAGATATGTTACAGGAAACAGTTAAAGATTTGTACTAAAATTTTACTTAGCTGTGAATTTTTGTCCTATTACTCAATGTAATGATTGGTATTTGGTTCTGCTTATTTACTAAGCTGCCTTGTGTTTTACGTTCACTTGTCATTTCTTTTACAAATACTTATTCCTTGTATTGTATAACCATTTGTTTGAAATTATTGCTCCAATAATTCAGGGGTGTACTATTCCTCTGGACACTGCAAAAGTTAGGCTTCAGCTTCAAAAACAGGTTGTGATGGGTGATATGGTGGTCTTGCCTAAATATAGGGGAATGCTTGGAACCGTAGCAACCATTGCCAGGGAAGAAGGTCTTTCAGCACTTTTGAAAGGGACTGTGCCAGGGTACAACGTCAATGTGTGAATGGAGGTTTAAGAATTGCATTATATGATCCTGTGAGTTTGGAAACTTGTATTGGACAATGTTCATTTATTTCAGTTCATTTCCGCCCTTTGCTTATGTGATCTCATGACATAGATGTTATGGGGTTTATAACAGGTTAAGAGTTTCTATGTTGGACTTGAACATGTTGGAGATGTTCCATTGTCTAAGAAAATTCTTGCTGGATTTACAACTTGTAAAGCCTATTCCTGGACATTGTGTTGCTGTTTTAGAATTATTGATTCATTATGCAAAACCATAATGTTGAACCACATGAACTTGTGTTATCATAAGGTGCTATGGCAATTGCTGTGGCCAATCCAACAGATCTTCTGAAAGTTAGACTTCAATGTAATGGAAAATTGGCCCCTGGTGTGCCCAGGTGCTACACTGGAACATTAAATGCTTATTCAACGATAGTGAGACAGGTATTTCCCTATAACTTGATACGGTTTGTGAAAATGGGATGGTGTATTCAGTCCTTTTTTCAGGGTATACTTAGTTTTATTCATCTGCTTCCTACACATATGAAGGGGTTGGTGCTCTTTGGACTTGGATTGGACCCAACATAACAAGAAATGTTATCATTAATGCTGCTGAATTGGCGAGCTATGATCAAGTGAAACAGGTAATGCAAAAGATACTGGACTTAATTTTGGAGTAAAATCTTGTAATCTCTTAATTTTACTTTTGTATAACTTTATTTGTTCTGTTGGAGACTATTTTGAAAATTCCAGGATTCACCGACAATGTTTTAACTCATCCTTTAGCTGGTCTAGGGGCAGGGTTTTTTGCAGTTTGTGTTGGCTCCCCTGTTGATGTGGTAATTTCTTGGTATTTACTTGTGAATATACATAGTTGATTTGGCATGTTATTGTGTCATTTTATGCAGTGTGCTAATATCCAACAAATTGCCCTAAGTTTCATACTTTCTTCATTCAACTATGATAAACTAATAGATCCAGTGATAGTTAGAAAACAGTTGAATTTGTTAATACATTCAATTCTTAACCGAAGATTTTGTCTTTGACAGCTGATCCTTAGATCAAATAGGGTAGATTTGATGAAAACATCTTTCTTATATCTTCTTCATTGGGCCTGCCCATTGAATTTCTTCATTATTTGGTACTTTTATTATTCCCTGACTCATTGTGTTATCTACTTTTCCTGTATGTACACGTTAATTCAAGAAGGATGGGAGATTCTAGTTACAAAAGCACCCTTGATTGTTTCATCAAGACATTAAAAAGTTAAAAAGTGACGTATTGTTGTTTTCCACTATTACTATTTTTCTGTCTTACGTGTTTTCTTTGATTTTAAAAAGTAAATTGCATGAATATAATTGGTCTAGTTTTTTCAATAAAATGCATCACAATTTTATAGTATCAATGATATGGTTGAATATAATGAAAACTATGTATGAGATTAATCTCCCTTATGTTGAATATATACATAGGGTCCTCTGTTTATAATAGAAGAAATATGGACTAAACTCAAAATACAAATAAGAAATAATAACAAACTAATCAAAGATAAAATATAAAGATAATATATCTAATACTACCACTCAAGCTAGTGCATACAAATCGTATGTACCAAGCTTGTTAATAATATAATCCATAAAGACTTTGTGAAAATATCTGCTTATGCACTCGAGTGACACCAAATTGTTAATGATTTGCGAAGACAACATAAAAGATGAAATACCAACCCAAAAGACTCCCTTGAGCAACAAACATGAGAGGTTGCTCTATAAAAATCTCTTCTTACAAATCACTGTTAAAGAATGCACTGTTGACATCCAGTGGATAAAGAGGTCATTGTTGAAGAGCCATCACGACTATAAATAAACTAACCAAAGTCATCTTTGCCACAGGAGAAAAAACATATATGAATGGGTCAAACACAATGGTGACAAGAACGAGGTCAGAAGAGACAACAGCTAAAGAAGTCATTGATGAACAGGAGGGAGAAACCTAAAAAATCTAAGATTTTCCAATCAAGGAACCTGAAAAAAGGAAAAAAAAGCAACCTCGATGCCTTGGGTAGCTGCTTGAGAGGAGACAGAACATACAACCACGCACGACGAACCTGAAAGAGGAAAAAAGAGCGACCTCGACACTTTAAATCGCTATTTAACAGGAGACGAGGCGTCCAACCATGCATGACAGAAAAAGAAGCAGATTCACAACTTCAAAAGGCTTTGAAAGCGCGTAGGAGCTCCGAGGAAGGTGTCTTTGACGACACAATGGTCGTTGACCGAGACGATCAAAATCGTGTGATCGTCGGTCGAAACTGGAACTCCGGTAGTTGCAGCGGTAGACGATGGTGGTAGACGACGACGCCGCTGTTATCAGTTTGGCAAGCGTACCAAATTATTCAAATGATAAATCGATAAGACCAGATATCGTTTCCTAATAGACTTGTGTAATACCAAACAGTCATATAATTCATATAATTGGTAACTAATATAGACTAAAGAATGTTTCCATGAATTGAGTTTTGAGTACAATTAAAATAAATATGATGCATGAAAAGTAAAATGAACTTTGGTAGCTAAAACACTTAGAAATGGAAATAGATTAGAAATGATATGAATTGGTATTGTTGGAATAAGATTTCACCTACTTTCACTCTTATGCATGTAAAATTATATCTTCATTAATATGTTAATGTCAATCTACTAATTTACTCAAGCCCAATCTCTTTGTAGAAAGAGTCTAGACTTCTTTTTTAGAATCTAATCCCTTGAAAACCCTAATAAGTAATTCCGCTTTAAGAATTGAGATCTAAGACAACCAATGGTCCAAGTTCTATCCCTAAATACAATTTTCCTTGTGTATCTTATTCCAGATCTAGATTCACAAGATATTTCCCAATATCAAACAAACCAAATATCAAGCTATGAGTAGCTAATTCATAACAAGCATTAGGAGAAGGAATAAAATACTACCATTCAATGAAAGAGGCATATAATATTCAGCACAATTGCAAATTACATAAGAGTTTAGTGGTTGCATCTATCCCCCAACAAGAATGAAACTAGCTCTCCATTGTCATAGAGAGCTCAAGCTTACAAATGGTGGAAACGAAAGAAGTAGGAAACCAAGGAAGAAAAACGGTTTGTTCCCACGAACCCTAGTCAACCTCCAAGTGCTCTAGAAGAGGTTTTTTGCGCCCAACTGCCCAAAGATCATGATTTCTTCGCGTTTTCGAGCTAAATAACCCAGATATACCCCATCAGCACAAATAACGCTCAATGGTGTGAATCTGGCGCTTAGCGCCCTACTCTCTGTAATTCCACCGCTCAACGCCAGAATGTGGAGCTCAGCACTAGACTTTCTGGATTTGTACCCCTCAGCGTCACGGGTGGCGCTTACCACTAGGTTCTCTGGACTTCATCAAATTTCCCAATTTATGCAGATCTGTTTCCTTCTCTGGATCTTGGGTTCTTCGATATTATGGACGATCTTCTTAGCACCATAAATACATCAAAAATAGGGGAATGAAGGTATAATTATGACAGTGTAGCTCACAATTGGATGGTTCACAAAAGAAGATAAAATTGAGGACTTAAGCAAGTATTAAGCTATAAAATGGCTGCTTTTTACTAAAATACAACTTGTAATATGGAAAGAATTAACTTTATCAAACTCTCCCAAACTTAGAACTTTGTTTGTCCTCATGCAAAAGGTAACCTGGTATAGGCAAAACAGCTAAACTATAATGGTTTAACAACTCAAGAAAGTAGTTTCCATCAAGAAAATTAAATCAATCATGTTTGCTTATCATAGAAAAACCACTCAAGAGATAATGCGTCTTACATAAATCAAGCATCAATTATGGTGCTACTATGTCAAAGATTACAAGACAAATGCAAAAGTTTTATAAGGGATCAACAAACATGGCAAAATTTTTCATTAAATGCATGGAACCATTCCCCGCCAAGAAAGCGTTTCACTCAAGCTTATTGGTGTATTTGTGTCATTCACTCTACCATCATGATAACGGTTCAAAAACCGTTATTTTGATACTTACTTTTGATATTTAATGCACCTTTTTTGACTTAGAAACTAGTTTGGACTCATGATTTTTGCTTTAGTTTTGTGAATAAGAGAGTTGAGGATATGCTTTATGATTTTATCACTAAATTCCCTTGATTTGGTAGGTCTTTGGAATGATTTGAAAGAAGGGTTGAAGTATCAATGAGTTGCAGTGCAGAAAAGTCAAACAGAATGCAAAAATGTCAACCAGTCAACCAGAAAAGTCAACCAGTCAACCAGTTGACCAGAATGCTGAAAAGTTAACCAGAGTGCTGTTTTGTGCCGCAGGGAGAGCCGGGCGGGGGACTCAGGACCAGTTTTACACTATTTTTCGCTTGGGCAGCGCTGGGGGGTCATTCTGAGTGCCACACATACTGCCTGGCAGTGGAAACCACCGCTGGGCGGTGCACTGTTGGACCTGGGCCAATTTTATGTTATTTTTATGATCTGTTTTGGGCCTGGACCCGTATTCTGTTATTTTTCTACCCTATTTGAAGACCAGAATGTCTTAGAGAATGTATGTTTTGATGGCTTAAGCATAGAAACACACTTTTCACCCCTTTAGGGGCAGATTTTGGGATTTGACAACTCTCCTTTTCTCTTTCTAGGGTTTCTATCTCTTTCATTTCATTGTACACCTAGTTTTTTCATGACGATGGAGAACTAATCTCATTTGTTATTGGGGATGATGTAACATCTAAACTCTCTTGTATTTGAATTGATTCTTGTTTTTTATATATGCTTCTTTCATTAATTGTTAGAGATATTCTTCTTTGCTCAAATGCTTGTTATGATTTATTCATGTTTGGCATAAATCTTATGATTTGTAACTATCATGAGGAGATATCGCACTCTTAGGGTTGGTGGATTTGGGGAAGGTGACAACTCTCCTCTTCTCTCCCTAGGATTGGTATCATGAGATATCTACAAATCACGATCTAGGGAATTCTCTTGATAGTGAATATTACCTAAAGATAGGAATAGCAACATCAATTGCCTTAAGCTTCTATTCACATCAATGCATGAATAATTGCTAGGGAGACTAAAGATAGTAAACTAGTAATTGTGATTAGGCTCTTTTCACCGAAAGATCGGGTTTAGAGTAAAATAGAAAGTGACATTGGCATTACTGAAGAAGATGAATTCGTTTATGCATGAGAGTGATTAGGTGAAATCTAAACCCTAACATCATATTCATCCCATCTTATCAACATCATCCATTCAATTTCGTGTTTAGCCTCAATTGATCAAATTGCATTCATGTTTATTTTTCTGCACTTTGCATTCAAAAACCCCAAAATATTGCTCTTATAGTCTTGATTGGTTAAACAAAAGCACAATTGTTTAGTGTCGTGAGTCTCTTGGGAAAACGATACTCGGACATACCGTTTATTTATTACTTAATATGATCTGGTACACTTGCCAGAGTGTTAACAAGTTTTTGACACCGTTGTCGGGGACTCGTGGTATAACTATTCTATTTGTGTGATTCTTAAATTATTAGACTTTTTATCTTTTTATCTTTTTATCTTTCTATCTTTTTATTTTTATCTTTCTAGATAATATATATATATATATATATATATATATATATATATATATATATATATCTTTTACTGTTTTTATTTTTTGGGCTAATTGTGTGCTCTAGTGCAGTGTTCTTTAGTGTATGCGGGATAAAATTTGTACTAGGAGCACAAGATCATCAGGAGGCAGATAAGAAAGCAGAATTGGTTCACCAACACCCTGATGTGAAAAGTGACAAACCCAAACCTGGCACACTAGTGAAATTCAAGATTAGGTTTTGGGTTGTCAAGACTTTCAAAGAAAATAGAGTTCTTAAGATGGAGGCTCCTAATTTTAGAAGAATGAAGTTGGTGACAAGAAAATTGTTGAGATTTTGTTGGTGTCATGAAGGAAGGAAGAACGCCAACATCAGAAATCCAGATTGGGCTTAATTGGGTCAAGCTAGTGATGTTAAAAGAGCGCTTGCTGGGAGGCAACCTAGTTTCTAACTTTTTCTTTTTTTTAATTGAATTATGTGTGTGGTATGGATTTGATTTTTTTGTCTTTGAGTTTTTTTTAGGTTAAATGCTGCTTCTGATGGCAGTGATGATAGCATCTACTGATGGATGCTTCTACAACATCTACTGATGGATGTTGCTATGAAAGAGGACAGTTATTAGACATCTACTGATGGATGTCACTGACAACATTTATTGATGAATGCCACTAGGATAGCATCTACTGAGGGATGCTAGAAAGTTTAAGTATCTACTAAAGGATACAGGAAGGTACACCTACGGATGGGTGATGGTAAGGTTTGCACCTACTGATGGGTGCTAGAAAGATTTTGGGTCAGGCTCGTGATGTTAAACAAGCGCTACTTGGGAAGCAACCCAGTTGATTGAGTTGTTTCCCTTGCATGTTTTAATACTGTTCTAGTTGCATTTAGGGCTTAATTGTTGCATATGTGAGTTAAGTGATTGAGAATTGCATGAAAATTTAATTTTGAAAGTCGAAATTGAGAGTTACAGGGTCAAAACGTTTTGAAACAAAGCAAAAAGGGGAAAGAGTAAATCGCACTCACCACCGGGCGGTGAACATACCACTGTGGGGTAATACGAATTTAAAATTGGGCTTTGTTGCCTTGGCCCGTTATGTGATTTTTACACCCCTTAGGGCTCGCCCAAGCACTCTCTATTAGATCCCTAAACTCTCTTTTGCTTTCAACACTCTTCCAAAGCTTTCCCATCACTTCACCTATCATCCTCTCTCTTGAAAACTGAATTTTTATCAATTTTGAACTTATTTCAACATCCAAGTTTAGGGTGTTGTGAGAGCACAACTATTTGGGGTTGATTCCTCCACATTCCTTGGAAGAAGTTTTGTGTTCTACTAACATTTAATGAGATTCCTTGTGGTTTTGTGAATTGTACTTGGTGTAGGAATGCCCTCCTCATCAGGAAAGGGGATCAAGACTGTGGGGAACAAGAGGAAGGAATCAGAGTTGGAGCAACTGAAGCTCCAGCTATGGAGGAAGATGATGAGATAGTGATAACAGTCTAAAAACCGTTATTTTCATGCTTAAATTGATATTAAAATACACCCTTTATGGTTTAGAATGAGCTTAGAATAAAGTAAAACACTTACGTTGAGTCATTTGAGAGTCAAAAGCTGTTTTTAGAGATATTATGTTTTTTTTGCAGGGTTTTGATGAGAATTAAGGATGGAATTGAAGAAGGAAGGTCTTAGACTCAAGGAAGAAGAAGAAAAATGAAGAAAAAAAGAGTCTATGCACCGCTCAGCGTCAAAATGCACCGTTGAGCGCCATTATTCGAGGGAAAGCTACTGTTTGGCGCCTAGGCGGTGACGCTGAGTGTCAAGAGCGATTAGCGGCAAACAGCTCAGCGGTGAAATTGACCGCTGAGTGGTGGTGCGGCTTGATGGAAACCGCTGAGCGGTAAAATTGGACGCTGAGCGGTTGTCTGTTGAGCTTGGGCTTAAATTTTGTTACTTTTATGCCCTATATATTGCCCCAGTGCGATTCAAATATTATTCTTTTGGCAGAAGAAGACGTCCAAAGCTGTTCTACACTCTTTGGAGAAGATTTATTGGATGCTTAGGCTCCATTTTATCAAATCTAGGGTTTGCTTTTCCATTCTTTCATTGTATTTCATCTAGTTTCACCATGTCAATGATGAACTAAACCCTTTGTTGTTGGGGAACAATGTAATCTTTTGAAACTCTCTTATATTGAAATTCTTGTTTTATTCATATGCTTGCATATGCTGTTATTATCAATTGTTGTGTTCTTTATCTATGCTTAAAGCTATTATCATTTAACTCATTTATAAATAGATGTTTGCCTTTGTCGATACGGGGACGTACGGGGAAGTCATGAACTGATAGGGACTTCCTTGATTAAGCAATACCACCTAGGGATAGGGGGGGTAGGACGATCAATTGTATTTTGCTTATGTGGTACTTGCATTGTTAGTTACTAGGTGATACTAGGGATAGTAAGCCAGTAACTAGTAGTAGGCTCTTCTCGCCGAGGGATCGGGTTTAGGGTAGGCTAAGAAAGTTTTCATAACAGTTAGATAATAAAGCGAATTTAATAAGAAGAATAGATATAAGAGAATGGATAAGATGAAATTGTAAACCCCAACAACTCCATTCATCCATACCTTTTTCTTGTCAATTGAATCAATTGCATTTGCATGTTTACTTTTTGTTTTTGCATTGAAACCACAAGTAAATTTTCTCTACAAGTCTTACAATATTGATTTACACGAAAGATAAGGCCTTTGAGTCTTTTGGGAGAACGATATTGGGTTTACAATTTATATTACTTGATAACGATCTAGTACACTTGTCAGGGGTTTAACAAGTTTTTGGCGCCGTTGCCGGGGACTCGTGGTTTAACTTTTCGAGTAGTGTAAATTGATTGAATTTGACTTGGTGTAAATATTGTATATATTTTGTTTTTGTTTTATTTTTCTTATTTGTAAAAGTGCTTTTAGGGTTTTTGTTTCTTGTGCATGTAGGAAGCAATACAAACTAGAAGTAAGAAAAGCCAGCAACCTCTTCTTGAAGGCATATCAGATAGGAGAGAAAGAAGAGTTAGACGTCCATCACGTGAAGTCATTACCTCTCTCCTGAAAGACTCCTACAATCTTCACCAGAGGCTTTTACACAGAACTTAGAGGAGATGGCGAATCAACCTCCTCCAAGACGCACACTTGCGGATCAGCCTATTGTTGTGGGCCCTTTCCACTTCAACAGCATAGGCATGCCTACAAATCATACAGTTAATATGGTGATGAATCCAGCACTAATCCATCTGGTACAAAGCAACCAATTTCACGGTTTGTCAAATGAGAACCCATATGATCATTTGACGATTTTCAGTGAAATTTGCAACACTGTGAATATGACTGGAGTATTAGACGAAAGAGTAAAGCTTAGTTTGTTTCCATTCTCATTGGGAGGCAATGCTAAGACGTGGCTTAATTCCTTTCCTGAAGGAACATTCACTACGTGGGAGACTGTGGCAACCAAATTTGTCAACAAATATTTTCCACAGTCTAAAATTACTCAGGGAAGGCTGGAGATTTCATCGTTCAAACAAGGCATGGAGGAAACTCTCGGCCAAGCATGGGATAGGTTTAAAGGCCTATTGAGAAAGACACCGGTCCACGGGTTTGACAAGACTAACCTAGTTCTTGCTTACCTAGGTGGTCTAAACACGCAGTCTAAAATGATGTTGGACGCCTCGGCTGGAGGTGATATAAAAAAAAACACTGAAGACAGAGTCTATGACTTGATTGAGAATATGGCTGCTAATGAGCAGGAAACATTTAGTGAGAGGGGCACACCTGTAAAAAAGGGGGGAGTTTTGCATTTTCCAGCAGATGATGCAATACTAGCTCATAATCATCTTCTGAATCAAAAGCTAGATAATTTGACGAAGGTTCTCTTGCAACTTCCAAAGGAGATTAGGAATGTCTCCCAAGCACAACAACTTTGTGATTTTTGTGGTGGTGACCATATCAATTGTCAATGTGCTATGCCAGAGGAAATGCAGCAGGAGGCCAATTACATGGGTAATCAATTCCAGTACAGGCAGGGTAATTTTAATCAAGGCAACTCTAGCCAAGGTTGGAAGAACCACCCTAGTATTGGACAAACTCAGAATAACTAGGAAGAGCCATGATTGATTCAGGATCAAGTATTAATTTGATGCCCTTCAGTTATTTCTAGAAGATTGGAGGGCTAATATTAAAACCAGCTCAAACTACCCTAAGAGTTGCGGATGGTTCTATTAAGAAGCCAGTTGGTAAGGTGGAAGAATTGAGCAGCTGGAGTTCTTGATTGACTTTGTTGATATGGAAAATGAGGGAAGAATTTCATTAATATTGGGAAGACCTTTTATGAGGACTTCTAAAATGTTGATGTGTTTCAATGACGGGAATATGATATTAAGAGATCAAGAACAAGTGTTGATTTATGATGGCACTAAAGAAAGTACAATCAAAATAAAAAAGAGAGCCAGATATAAAAAGTTAAGAAGAGAAGCTGTATCTGAAGAAAACACAACAGGTACTGATACTAATAGCTGTAACTTTTTGCAGGTACCTGTAAATGAAGAAGGGAAAGTTATTCATCCTTAACCAAAAGAAGACCCATTCCGACCAGGCATCAAGGTGAAATGTAAGAAGAAGGAGTGGATAATAAAAGAGCTGAAGGAGAAAGGAGTGGTGGAGATTGAAGCACCATATTCTAAACACACAAAGCAATTGGATGGAAGAAAGCTGAGAATTTGGTGTACTAAACACACCAACACGAAGGACAACGCGTGATTTTGCTGGAGAAATATATTTTTGTTGTAAAACATTTTTTTGGTTTAGTATTTTGGACATGTAATTCCTTTGGTATTTAAACAATTTTTGGTTAGCATCTACTTAGGGATGCTAATTTTTATGTATCTACTGAAGGATACAGAAGGTGCACCTACTGAAGGGTGTTGGTGAGGATTGCACTTACTGATGAGTGCTGGACAGGTTTGGGTCAGGCTTGTGACATTAAACAAGCGCTACTTGGGAGGCAACCCAGTTGATTATTTGTTTGCTTTTAAACTCTGTCTTAAGTGCATTATATGTTTGCATGTGCATTTGAGAGGGGAAAAACATGAAATTGAAAAACTGAAGGTTAAAATAAGGTGCTACAGGGTGGAATCACGCAAAAGCAAGCAAAGAAGAGAGTGAGATAATTACCGTCTACCGCTGAGCGGTGGCGGCGCAGACCCCACTTGGGCTTTTAAAAGCTCAGCGTTTCTGGGGTTCTACACTTTTAAAAATACTCTTTGAAGCTCGCTGAAAGGTTTTCCAAAGAGATTTTCCCACTATTTCTTATCACCCATTCACAAAAAAAAAACCTCATTTTATACCATTCTCTTGTCAAAAGTTTGGGGTTTTTAGTGAGGGCTTTGCATCGGGAGACATTCATCATCAATCAGGAAGAAATCTTGCAAGCATCTAGTCTTTCCACTCAAGTAAGTTGTGCAATTTCATTCTTAGGGTTTCTAAATTTGAAATTTGATGAAGCACATGCTTAGGAACATGATAAAATTGGGCTTTTGATTTCTATGCATGATTTGATGAAGTAGAAACTGTTTGAACCGATTGAATTACATGGATTTGGTCTGGATTGATGAAATTAGTGTTAGAGTGGAGAATAGGGCAATTTGGAAAAGGATTTTGAAAAACCATAGTCGTCGCCGCTGAGCGGTCTGCTTGGACGCTTAGCGGTGGCGCGACTTGAGGCAAACCGATGAGCGGTCTTCTTTGATGTTGAGCGGTCTGCTGCAGATTTTGTTGGATGCTTGATTTTTGATGCAGGGACGCTGAGGGGCCCTATTTTTCCCTCAGTGTTGGACTATAATTGGTTTGGAATCTGATTGATGATGTACTAACCTCTAATGATGAATTCATGTGGAACTTTGAATTTTATTTTATGCAGGAATGTCATAATCATCAAGAAGGGTGAAAACTCTTGGCAACAAAAGGAAGGAACCTAAGAGACAAAAAAGATTCTATTCGCCTAGCTTCCTCTCCAGGAAACATGAGGAACACCATGTGACTGTGCAGGAGAGGAGATTGCTGATGGAGAGGAAGGCCACTTTTATCCCAGATTTGGCTCCTGAATTTGGAGTAGAGATCATGAGAAGAGTGATGGGCTGTTGCAACCCACACAAATTTAATGTGCAATTAGGAATGCAGTATAACTAGGAAGTGACTCCTAGGTTGTCTCTCAAGGACCAATTTTGCGGTTCTAGAATTAAGTCAGACACGAAGTGGGGGGGGTTGTGAAATCGTTGTGGTGAATACGAATGAATAAAATTAAAATACAGATGAATGCAAACAGAATTGTAAACACAGATGTAAAAGTACGGAATCAAACACAAAATGAAAATAAACAGTCGGTCATTAACTTAATTACAATGTTCCAATCACAGATCAACAAAATAGAGTTGCGACTCAAACCACTAATCCAACACAGTCAACCAACTAAGCGAAGGATAATCATGTTTTCATAAAAGCGAACTAAGCGGAAGTAGTGTTAATGTCAAATCTAATTTATACTATGTAGTTACATCAACTAAGCGAAGACTAAACACCAACTGGGCAACTAAGCGTATACCCAATTGCAAGTGCAAAAACAGATTTCACAATAACCAAGTCAGAGTGACAAACACAATTACAATACAAAAATCTCAATGAAACAAGATAATGTCGCTAATGACCAACTTGACTAACTTAAACTAACATGACAATTAAATCAACACAATAAAAAATACGAGACAACATAAAATAAATGAAAATGCTAAACCCTAACATTACATAGACAATTATCTAGCACAATTAAAATTATTAAAATGCAACACTAAATTAAAGAGATGAAAGACAACTCAACCTACTATGTAAATTAATTTAAAACAAAAGAAATTAACAAACATAAATTTTTTTCTACCATTCACGTGACCTAGGTACCTAGTAAGAGAAGTTGAAAATTCAAATGCCCTAAAACCCTTTTGGTCGTGACACTCCCTTCACCAACGTGGAAAATTGCAAAGATAAATGCACACCTAAGATTAATTGAAATGAAATGAAATTCTTCTCTCAACACATCACCACCGTACACCTACTCTCTTCTCTTATCTAATCAATTCTTCATTCTTAAAGAAATAAAGGAAAAAGAACTACACCTATGGCTGCAACGTCCCATCACTTCTATTCCCACCTAATCTACTCTTCAATTCAACAAAGTAAAAGAAAAACTAAAGAAATGCTAACCATCATTCACTCACGGTACTTTTGCAGTCAATGAAAATAAAGAAATCGTCACTTCCAAGCATCTTTTCGTTCAAGCAAAGAAAGATTACAAGCAAATACCAATTAATGTGAGCCTTCATTCATCCCATTGATAAGATCGTTCAAAGCAAAGCTAGAAGAAACCTCAAGCAAAATTGCGGCTGAAACTACATTCTCTTCATCCAAAATCAAAGTGTGTAAACATTGTTTCAAGAAAAGATAAAATATTCAAAAGCCAAGAAAGAAAACACGTTCCAGCTCCCAAGCCCAAAATTGACCAGCATGCTTTTCTTTTCAGCCTAAGTGAATCAAAATGTATATGTTTTTGTAAAAGTTGAATGAAATGACCACTTTGTGCTTTTCCAAAAATCCATCACCGCATCCTTCACCAAAGCAAACCACGTTCCAGCAAAAGTCTGCGGAGAAAATGAGCCTCTCCCTTCTCTAAAACGTTGCAGCCAAATGCTTCTATGGGCCGTGACACACCTCTTCAAAGCTGGACGTGTTGCTTCCATGCTGGATGAGGCCGTGAAGTGAGTTCCTTTTTATTTGCATGGACCAGGTGCTCTCTTGAAGCCGTGACACACTCTGCTGGACTTTTGGATCTCATCCAATCCTCTTCCGCGGTGGCTGTTTGATGCTTTAAATGAAGACCGTGTGCTGCACCCTCAAAGTTGTTTGCAACGTGCTGGTGGGATGTGCTGCTGTCCACCGTTTGCAAGCTGGACTCCATGATGTACTTCTGTCCACCTCCGTAAAAGCAATTTAAAGTGCTCTCCAAATTTGTTTTCTTTTATCCTATAACATCACTGCCCAATTCTAATTGAATAAAACAAAATTGAAAACCCCTTTTCCATGTGGGCCATAACTTGTTGCTTCTCTTTTTTTATTCAAGCAAATGAATTGAGAATTGAATGCACCGTCAGCTATCTCTAACTCAAGGATAAATCAACATACTTCTACAATCAGCGTTTTTCATTCATTGAGAAAGTGTGCTTCTTTCCAGCCAGCAACGCATCTTTTTCTTATTTTCAAGCATAGTTCATTTAACCTCTAAATGTACCAAATTGTATTTCCAAAATTTTGCCTGCAATTAATAATGCAAGTAATAAGCTTGAAATAATTCAAATTAATTAAAATATGAATTTCTAATCAAATTAAGCGCAATTAGGAAAAATGGAAAAATACCGGACAATTAAGCATAATTCCCTAATTAATTCTAGCACAATAAACTAAATGCAGTCAAGAAAATATCGATTCATCAAAAAAGACCACACTTAGTCTTTTGCGCTCTTGGGCAAAATCAAGACGCAAATCAGGGAATAGTTCAACGGACATCAGGGAATTGGCACAGACTCAGCACACAGAAAACAAATACTGACAAGGAAAGAAACAGAATTACACAATCCTTAAGAAATCTGGACAAGGAAAGGAAGTAGACAATATCCAATACAGAATTAGAGAAAACAGATACTCATGAAGTCATCCAAGCAATTCCAAGCATGGCAAAATAATCAACCAGTTCAAGAGGTGAATCAAAAGTAACAGAACCTCACAGATGCACTCTATCAGTGTTTCTCTCAAGTTTCTAAGGTAAACAGATTCAACTCAATGCACTCAAGAAAGTAAGCACAACAGACTTGGCAAACCTCTAATATCAACATTCAAACACATATGCATGTTCAAATCAAAAGGTCTTTTATGGATCTAATGGGGCCAAGGACAAGGGAGGATAAATATGGATGAGAAGCTACGAACCGAAAGAAATAGAGGAGCAATGGGGAACAAGTGAAATCACAGTTAAATCACACCCAAAACCTATAATTGACACAATTTTTTTATTTTTCTAATTTTTGTGTATTATTTTTGTTTTCATCTTATCTCTTTTCTTTTCTCTCTATTTAGAACACAACTCTAAGAGACAAGATACACAACATATTTACAAAATCAAAACAAGAAGAGGAACCAACTAGCCAATTAATCTTAATCTCCCGGGAGACCACACTTGTTCCCAAAACACTTCCAAAGCTTCAAAATTTCCTAAGGTTAAGGTAATCATGATTTTTCACTTAGGGCTAGTGTAGGAGCTTTAAAACAAAGAAATGGGAGAGTATAGGCTCAAAAGGGGTTATCACATTAAAACAGGGTAGGCTCATCTGGCTAGAGAGGCTCAACAACAAAACTGCCTTTATCACTTTCAAACATGCATATCCATCAAGAATTATCAACAGAGTCAAGCCAAGGCACATGTGCAAGCAATCAAGAGATATATCACACAAGAAAGAACATAAAGTTGCTCAAATCTCACACAGGGTATTTCTGTCACAATCAATCAACCTCTCAAACATCATAATCATCTTTCCAAGCAGAGAAACGTAAGGATATCCAACAAATCAGAGTATCAATGAAGTGAAAGACAAGTCTACAACCTAAACAAAGTCCAGAAATCAAGAGAAACAGGTAAAACTGTACACAAGACAAAACAAAACTACCTAGAAAACAAAAAATTTAACACGGAAAACATAAACCAATAACGAAAAATCAGAATCTCCCCCAATAGACCACACTTAAACTACACAATGTCCTCAGTGTGTCAAAATCATCGGATCACAATCATAACAGTCAACAGATCAAGGACAAGGGCAATAAAAGCGAGAAAAGGGAAGAGAAGGGAAAAGAAAACTCCTCTGGTCATGGTGGCAGTTGCCAATTTTGGACTTTCAGGGAGATATTCTCCACCACTGGAGTAAGCAAAGAAGACTTGAGAAAGAACTGCTTCAGTCTCCATATTTGATCAAGCAGGGAGATGTCCTCCACAATTGGATCTAAGAAGCAGTGATTGTTGATGAGTGGGTTCAGTTGGTGCCCATTGATATTCAAGCTTTTGTGTACACTGACACCCTTGTCTTCCACCATGGGTGTGTGTTGATCAAATCCATTTGTACCTCCTGCAACATGGTTAGTGCAATGTGGTTCCACAGAAATAACAAGCAGGGGTATAACACCCAATCCTAGTGTAATATGTTGAACATCAGATACACTCTCAAAACATGAATTAATTTCAAATGTGGAAACAATATCAACAACAGGCTCAGATTCATGTTCAGTGCATGGATAATAAACATTCAGACAAGATGGAAAAAATTGTTTAGCATGCTCATCAACAATACAATCATCAATAACATACCTATCAACAACATGATCATCAACATCAGAATCAATCATAGGTATGTTTACCTCCGCTTCACTGAAGATTTGTAGAGTGGTGGAAGGTGAAGCTGGTCTACCTATCTCAAAGGTGTTGCTTATATCTGCCTGTTCCTCAACATTTTCATCAGACTCACAGTTAGTATCACTCATCATAAAGTTGGAAGCTGGTTGTATCACATAATTGATTTCAACACAAATAGAGCAAGAACCAACTTCACAACTACATTTAAAATTTTCAGAAAACTGTGAAAGATCAAATTTAATTCTAAGTCTAAAACTTCTTCAGTTTTCACAGTTTCTATGTAAAAATCATCACTAACATGTGAATCTGCAGAAATATCAAGAATATTTGAATGCATAAACAGCTTAGGCAAAGCAAGTGGGAATTCAAGTTTAGAGAAAACCTGTGCTGATTCATGATTCATCTCACCAATAACAGCAGAATGAGAAACTGCATCCTCAGGTGCAAGAGGGGAGGCATAGGAGGGTAGGGAAGTACATGGCGTAGTAGTAAGCTCATGACTCTGCTTCCTATCTCCTATGTTAATGGCACTGACATCATCTGGAAGCTGAACAGTCTGAAATGGTGATTCCTCTAAAACTTGAGACTGTTCCTTGGTGAATTGCGCAGCCATCTGCCCCCACAACTCATTCAATGTAGGCTCAGAAGAAGTAGAAGATTTGGCAGGTGCCTCTTGCTGTTGTTGTTGCCTCTGATTTTTCTGTTGTGGCTGCCTGTTATTGTAGATGTTTGGAACATAAGCTTGAGGTGCATCAAGAACAATAGAGTGGTGCAAAGAAGGACAGGCACCTGTATAATGGTCACTGGAAGGACATATAGCACACAGTCGTGCAACAGATGCATCTGGAGGTGCTGGTCTCTGGTTGGATGCCAGCTGTGTCACCAAACTCAAAAGAGAATCAAGCTTGCTTTCCAAATTCCTATCAACAGCGGATGAAGACTGGGCAGGCTCATGAAACTGCAGCTGCTGTGGTTCTTGGACTGGTGGAGGCATACAAGGAGTCTGGAATGATGGTTCTTGATATTGATGTTGTGAAGTACCATACCATCCCAAGTTAGGATCAGTCCACCCAGGATCGTCGCTATAACCATACCGCACAGGGGAGAATTTGTGTAGAAACTGATGCTCAAGATCTTCCCAACTGGTGACGGATCCTAGAGTAAGACAACAACACCAATCTTTTACTGCTCCGTGTAATGAGTGCTCAAATGCCCTTAAGAACACGTCTACATCTGGGACATCTGGAGGTTTCATTAAAGAGCATAATGTGTAGAACTCCTCCAAATGTCTACGTGGGCATTCACCTACAAAACCATGAAACCTAGGCAGCAAATGTATCAGTACAGTGTTGAAAACACAACGAATATTCTCCTCATCAAGTGGAAACGGCTCCCTAAGAGCACTCTCATGAGATGGAGGAGGAATCATACTATTCTCAACACAGAAATCAGCAGGTGAATCATAATCAGAGTAACAAGCAGAAGAAATAGTATCCACAAAACCAAAATAGGTAGACATGGAAAAGAAAAAGGGAAAAGAAGAATGAAAATGCTAAAAATTACAAAACAACAAACACAACACAATTAAACATGCAACACACAATAACGAACACATAAAACAAAACATCACATCACAACACAAGACAAAACACAACACACACTAACACGACAAAAGACCTAAAACCGAACCGTTGGTCCCTGGCAACGGCGCCAAAATTTTGATGGGCTGTCGTAACCCACACAAATTTAATGTGCAATTAGGAATGCAGTATAACTAGGAAGTGACTCCTAGGTCGTCTCTCAAGGACCAATTTTTCGGTTCTAGAATTAAGTCAGACACGAAGTGGGGGGGGGTTTGTGAAATCGTTGTGGTGAATACGGATGAATAAAATTAAAATACAGACGAATGCAAACAGAATTGTAAACACAGATGTAAAAATACGGAATCAAACACAAAATGAAAATAAACAGTTGGTCATTAACTTAATTACAATGTTCCAATCACAAATCAACAAAATAAAGTTGCGACTCAAACCACTAATCCAACACAGTCAACCAACTAAGCGAAGGATAATCATGTTTTCATAAAAGCGAACTAAGCGGACGCAGTGTTAATGTCAAATCTAATTTATACCATGTAGTTACATCAACTAAGCGAAGACTAAACACCAACTGGGCAACTAAGCGTATACCCAATTGCAAGTGCAAAAACAGATTTCACATTAACCAAGTCAGAGTGACAAACACAATTACAGTACAAAAATCTCAATGAAACAAGATAATGTCGCTAATGACCAACTTGACTAACTTAAACTAACATGACAATTAAATCAACACAATCAAAAATACGAGACAACATTAAAATAAATGAAAATGCTAAACCCTAACATTACATAGACAATTATCTAGCACAATTAAAATTATTAAAATGCAACACTAAATTAAAAAGATGAAAGACAACTCAACCTACTATCTAAATTAATTTAAAACAAAAGAAATTAACAAACATAAATTTTTTTCTACCATTCACGTGACCTAGGTACCTAGTAAGAGAAATTGAAAATTCAAATGCCCTAAAACCCTTTTGGCCGTGACACTCCCTTCACCAACATGGACAATTGCAAAGATAAATGCAAACCTAAACTTAATTGAAATGAAATGAAATTCTTCTCTCAACACATCACCACCGTACACCTACTCTCTTCTCTTATCTAATCAACTCTTTATTCTTAAAGAAATAAAGGAAAAAGAACTACACCTATGGCTGCAACGTCCCATCACTTCTATTCCCACCTAATCTACTCTTCAATTCAACAAAGTAAAAGAAATGCTAACCATCATTCACTCACGGTACTTTTGCAGTCAATGAAAATAAAGAAACATCACTTCCAAGCATCTTTTCGTTCAAGCAAAGAAAGATTAAAAGCAAATACCAATTAATGTGAGCCTTCATTGATCCCATTGATAAGACCGTTCAAAGCAAAGCTAGAAGAAACCTCAAGCAAAATTGTGGCTGAAACTACATTCTCTTCATCCAAAATCAAAGTGTGTAAACATTGTTTCAAGAAAAGATAAAATATTCAAAAGCCAAGAAAGAAAACACGTTCCATCTCCCAAGCCCAAAATTGTCCAGCATGCTTTTCTTTTCAGCCTAAGTGAATCAACATGTATATGTTTTTGTAAAAGTTCAATGAAATGACCACTTTGTGCTTTTCCAAAAATCCATCACCGCATCCTTCACCAAAGCAAACCACGTTCCAACAAAAGTTTGCTGAGAAAATGAGCCTCTCGCTTCTCCAAAACGTTGCAGCCAAATGCTTCTATGGGCCGTGACACACCTCTTCAAAGCTGGACGTGTTGCTTCCATGCTGGATGAGGTCGTGAAGTGAGTTCCTTTTTATTTGCATGGACCAGCTGCTCTCTTGAAGCCGTGGCACACTTTGCTGGACTTTTGGATCTCATCCAATCCTCTTCCGCGGTGGCTGTTTGGTGCTTTAAATGAAGACCGTGTGCTGCACCCTCAAAGTTGTTTGCAACGTGCTGGTGAGATGTGCTGCTGTCCACCGTTTGCAAGCTGGACTCCATGATGTACTATTGTCCACCTCCGTAAAAGCAATTTAAAGTGCTCTCCAAATTTGTTTTCTTTTACCCTATAACATCACTGCCCAATTCTAATTGAATAAAAAAAAATTGAAAACCCCTTTTCCATGTGGGCCGTAACTTGCTACTTCTCTTTTTTTATTCAAGCAAATGAATTGAGAATTGAATGCACCGTCAGCTATCTCTAACTCAAGGATAAATCAACATGCTTCTACAATCAGCGTTTTTCATTCATTGAGAAAGTGTGCTTCTTTCCAGCCAGCAACGCATCTTTTTCTTATTTTCAAGCAAAGCTCATTTAACCTCTAAATGTCCCAAATTGTATTTCCAAAATTTTTCGTGCAATTAATAATGCAAGTAATAAGCTTCAAATAATTCAAATTAATTAAAATATGAATTTCTAATCAAATTAAGCGCAATTAGGAAAAATGGAAAAATAACGGACAATTAAGCACAATTTCCTGATTAATTCTAGCACAATAAACTAAATGCAGTTAAGAAAATATCGACTCATCAGAGAGATTGGGAAAGATGGCCACATATCCTGCACCAGCCAGCATTGAATTGGTGAACGAGTTCTATATGAACGGCTTGACTAGAGGAGGAGTATCGGCTGGAAGATACATGAACTATGTGAGGGGGCAGACCATCAGGTATGACCTTGACACTATTAACAAATTTTTGGGCACTGAATGGCCAGGTAAACAGTGCTAGTATGCAGCACTTGTTGGGGGGTTCAGAGACATAGCAGAAATTGAGAGGGTTATGTGCCTTCTTAGAAGGCATTTTCAGAATAACCCTAATAGAGTGCCCGTCAACATAAAAAGGGCAGATTTGACGCCTTTGGCAAAATACTGGATGGC
Source organism: Vigna reflexopilosa (assembly GCA_027742785.1). Lineage (NCBI taxonomy): Eukaryota > Viridiplantae > Streptophyta > Magnoliopsida > Fabales > Fabaceae > Vigna > Vigna reflexopilosa. The sequence continues at coordinate 35,485,987 of CM050914.1, forward strand.
ATTCACTCATGCCAACATTCAGCCTTGCTCTCATGTTTCTGACATCACCATGCATCGGATCATCTTCATCTACTGCATGTTGAGGTAGTTAGATGTGAACGTCGGGAAGGTCATTGCCGACGAGATTCAGAGCTACGCTACTACTGTGAGTAGCAGGACACCGCTGGGACATCTGTCCCTTATCACCTTTTTGTGTCAGCAGGCTGGGGTGGATACTACAGTTCCACCATATGAGAGGCCTAGGAAGGCCATAGACGCTGCCTATTATCAGCAGTACTGTGAAGAAGAGGAGGCAGCCGGAGCACCTAGGAGACGTCCTAGGAGAGCAGTAGCACAGCAGGAGCATGTACCTGCAGATGCACCGGCACAGCACGTCGAGCCATTCCAGATGAGGGACATGTATATGTCCATGATAGAGGCTAGGATGGAGGCTCTTCGCAGAGGGCAGATAGCCACTACTGAGATGATAGTAGGGTTGTACATTCAGCCACCAGTATACAGGTGGACCATGGACGAGTTTCATGGAGCTATGGCTTGGCCTCAGGAGTAGGCACAGGGCAGCGGGTCTGGAGCAGCTGAAGCACCAGGCATGGATGAGGATGACGATGAAGATAACTTTAAAGATGCTGATGATGGAGACTAGGAGGATTCAGATGAGGACATGGATTGAGAGGGCATCTACTGATGGATGCCCATGCTCTTGACAGGGTTTTATCGTGCACTTTTGTATTTTTGTTTTTTTTAGAATATGTTGAATTTTGATTGTCAGTGTATATGCTTGGCTTGAACACTATTTCTGACTATGGTTTGACTTGATGATATTGCATGAAGAATCTATTTGATGATGATTGGATATGGATGATGATTGAGTTGTGTTGATATTCAGGTGAAAAGTTCACTAGCTATGTGAACAGATGTGTGATGAATTATGATTGTGGTTATGATGCTAAGCAGGGTGTATGAATGGATGATGTGTGAGAAAGCATGTTGTGTGAGGTATTGAGATCCATAGTATTCATTGTTGTATGTACTGTTCACAGGAAAGCATGAATGATATTGCCTGAGTCTTGATAATTGATTGTATTGCATGTTTATGTCATATGATCAAGGTCATTTTTGGAAGCCCTTACTTAGCAAAATTTTCACCCAAGGTGATTAAAATGTTATACCTTTTTTGAACCTTGGCCTTAAACAGGATGAAAACCCTTGCTTTGAAATTATTTACCTTGAGTTGGGTTGAGAATAATTGTTGAAAAGGTTTAAGTTTGGGGTTGTTGGGAAAATTTGAATGGCAAAAAGAAAGGCATTGAGCTCAAGTGTTGAAAAAGAAAAATGCATGAAGAAAAGAAAAAGCATGAAAGATGAGCTCAATGTAAAAATAAAAGGAAAGGGAAGAAGTTGGGAATGAGTGAGATTGGTTAAAGAAAGAGAGTTTGTGCTTCAACTTTAAATGTTAAAATAGCTCTCTTAACTCAAGGATTTTGTGATCCAGAAGAACCAATTTTTCTTGTTAGCCTAGCCTCATTATAAGCCTTGGAAAAGTCCTTGTGATGACATTGACATGTAAGAATGTTGATTGTATTAGATGAAGGACAATTTTGTTTCATGTGACATATGAATAGTAGAGAGTCGAGTGACTTCTTAAACACTTGAGTGATTGAGTGAAACACTTGCTTGGTGAGAATTGTTGAATTCTATGATTACATCTATGCTTAGTTGATTGATCATTCATAAATAAAACATATGTTAGGAAATATGTGATCATGTAAACTGAGTTGAATAGAAAGCATGTATACATTTTGCTTAGATTCCACTGAAAATCTAAAATTGAGTAGTTCTTGTCATAAGAAAATGAATTTTGGGATTGTTGAACTATTTGATGAAAAAGTGGAAAGCCAAGTTTTGTTTTGTTTGCTTGAGGACAAGAAAAGTTCTAAGTTTGGGGTTGTGATAACGGTCTAAAAACCGTTATTTTCATGCTTAAATTGATATCAAAATACACCCTTTATGATTTAGAATGAGCTTAGAATTAAGTAAAACACTTACGTTGAGTCAATTGAGAGTCAAAAGCTGTTTTTAGAGATATTATGCTTGTTTTGCATTGTTTTGCAGGGTTTCGATGAGAATTAAGGATGGAATTGAAGAAGGAAGGTCTTAGACTCAATGAAGAAGAAGAAAAATGAAGAAAAGACGAGTCTATGCACCGCTCGGCCTCAAAATGCACCGCAGAACGCCATTATTCGAGGGAAAGCTACTGTCTGACGCCCAGGCGGTGACGCTGAGTGTAAGACCCAAGTGAATTCAAGATTTACCAAGTAGTGTCAAAATTCAAATTATATTGTAAAATAGAATGCTATCAGGTTTGACATGGTTTAGTATTTTAATTATAACGTTTTATACAATTGTGATATTGAGTTAATTCTTGTTGCATTGGAAAGTAGACTCAAATATCTTTCTTTGGACACCAACCTCGTAATTTTTGGACAACAAGGCTAGCTGCAGTAAAATTATTAAAAATCGTAACTGTGATTACGTTCTGGTGTTTTCAGCTTTGACCTTTGCTGACTAAATTGTTCATTTCTATCTCTATGAACGCCAAATGAGTTGATTCTTTTTTTATGGAAAACTAGACTCAAAGAGATTCGATTCGACTACTCATATGCATATTTTGACTTCGGGAAGGGGTTTAACCGAACTGGGCAAAACGTGACAGTTTTACTGTCCAAGAACTAGAGTGCAGCGTGAATGGTAAGTGAAATTTCACAAGTTATGACTTATGAAGTACCCAGACTGCTTTCTGCACATGGAGAATATTTTGGGGACCCTTTGGAGACATTCTTTCCAGATTTTGGGGTTGGAAAAGAGATTAGGATGGTCTAATTCTAGTTTATTATGACTAAGTGTCATGTGCATGGGTCCTTAGTTGTCTAAGGGCATCTTCTTTTAATTCCAAATCAGATTTGGAATTTTGGGCAGAGTAGAGAGGTCCTTGGTGAGTGGTGAACGAAAATTCTAAGTGTGCTAAGTGTTGAGGCTGACTTGGTTTAGCAAGGGAGGGAGGAGTTACTCTCTTTGGAGAAGAATTTAAGGTGTACAAGTCTTCAAGAGGTAAGGGGAGCTAACTCAAATATGTTTTCTAAAATGATATGGATGTGAATATGATTTAAGTTTCTTGATTTTGTTATGATCAAGTGTATGGAAATTTGGTTTGGTGGAATGTATGGTTTGATTCCAAGAAAATGATTTCCATGGGGTTTTTACTATAATTTTGATCTATAAATTTTGTATGATCTTTATGATGAAAGATTGATGAATATATGTTGGATTGATGATGGATTTTCGGTCTAGCATATTACTATACATGAATATGATGTTTTTGATGGATTAGATTGTGAAATTGGATGAGAAACATGAGAGTTTGAACCCACTCTTGATCAAATACGAAAATTGGGTGTTTTGGTTGGTTGATAAATTTTGGGTGGATGAGTTGATGTCTTCAAGATGTAAGGGGAGCTAACTCAAACTTTTGTTTTAGAATTTCATGGATGTGAGTATGATTTCAGTTGCTTGAATCTTGTATATGATGGGCTGTATGGAGATTTATTTGGTTAAATATATGGTATGATTTAAAGGAGATGATACAAATGGATTTTTACCATATCTTTGGTCTATGGATTTTGTGTGAACTTTATGATGAACAGTTGATGGATATATGTTGGATTGATGGCGGATTTTCTTCCTAACATGTTGACATATAAGTATATGAAGTTTTTAATGTATTGAGTGGTGAATTGGGATGAGAAACATGAGACTTATACTTCACTTTTTATCAAATACAAAAATAGTCAAATTTGAATGGTTGATAAATTTTGGATGGATGAGTTGATGTCTTCAAGAAGTAAGGGGAGCTAACTCAAACTTTTGTTTTAGAATTTCATGGATGTGAGTATGATCTCAGTTGCTTGAATCTTGGATATGATGGGCTGTATGGATATTTATTTGGTTAAATATATGGTATGATTTAAAGGAGATGATACAAATGGATTTTTACCATATCTTTGGTTTATGGATTTTGTGTGAACTTTATGATGAACAGTTGATGGATATATGTTGGATTGATGGCGGATTTTCTTCCTAACATGTTGATATATAAGTATATGAAGTTTTTAAAGTATTGAGTGGTGAATTGGGATGAGAAACATGAGACTTATACTTCATTTTTTATCAAATACGAAAATGGTCAAATTTGAATGGTTGATAAATTTTGGATGGATGAGTTGATTTAGTGTATGGAGATATTTGGCAACATGAAAGTATGATGAGTAAATCATCAAAATTTTGATATTTCAAAGTTTATGTGATGGAAAATGGTAGATATAAAGGAGTGTCTTGTTGAGTAAAATTGGTGATGTTTGGATGTTGTTACTGTATTTAAATCACTTGCTGTTTGGTGTTGTTTGGGTTCTGTTATTGTATTTAAATCACTTGCTGTTTGGTGCTGTTTGGGTGTTGTTACGGTATTTAAATCACTTGTTGTTTGGTGCTGTTTGGGTGTTGTTTGGGTGCTGTTACTGTATTTAAATTACTTGCTGTTTGGTTTTAAATATATCTTATATTTTGATAAACAGATGGTGTGTGAAAGTTGTTTTGGGATTTGATGTAACATATTTTGGGGTTGTTTGAATGTTAAAAGCTCGGTTGAAAGGTCATTATTATGTGATAAATTATTGGTGAATATGTGTATTTTTGACTGGATTGGTCTTGTTGAACGAGTGGTGGATAGTAAGCGTTGCGGTTGTTGGGCCGGGGAAGCTCTAAAAGAGTGATGGTAAGCAACCCTACACACGGGTGATGTGTGTAACCGCCCGGAGAATCTCTTGCATTTATGCAAGAGTGATGGGGGTGACGTGGGATACTAGTCTGGTGAAGCTCGTATAAAATAATAACTACCTAGGGAAGCTCTAAGAAGAGTGATGGGAGTGATACTGTGCATATTGGTGTATGCATTTTGATTTGGTGTTTGATGCATATTGGTGTATGCATTCTGATTTGGTGTTTGATGCATATTGGTATATGCATTCTAATTTGGTGTTTTATGCATATTGGTGTATGCATTCTGATTTGGTGTTTGATGCATATTGGTGTATGCATTCTCATTTGGTGTTTGATGCATATTGGTGTATGCATTCTGATTTGGTGTTTGATGCATATTGGTGTATGCATTCTAATTTGGTGTTTGATGCACATTGGTGTATGCATTCTAATTTGGTGTTTGATGCATATTGGTGTATGCATTCTGATTTGGTGTTTGATGCATATTGGTGTATGCATTATAATTTGGTGTTTGATGCATATTGGTGTATGCATTTTGATTTGGTGTTTGCTACATATTGGTGTATGCATTCTGATTTGGTGTTTGATACATATTGGTGTATGCATTCTAATTTGGTGTTTGATGCATATTGGTGTATGCATTCTGATTTGGTGTTTGATGCATATTGGTGTATGCATTCTGATTTGGTGTTTGATGCATATTGGTGTATGCATTCTGATTTGGTGTTTGATGCATATTGGTGTATGCATTCTGATTTGGTGTTTGATACATATTAGTGTATGCAATGTGGTTTAGTGTGTAACTCATTATATGTATGTAATTTGATCTGGTTAAGATGAGAATTGTATGGTTTGGTATACGATGTATGTTTATCGTATTGATTGTTAGCTCACCCTTGCTTGTGTGTGCATGTGAATGCGATGATCGTATAATGTGTGATGTTATATGGGAGCAGATGTTATTACAGATGCGATGGCTGACGCTTTTGAACATGCATAAAGGACGGAAGAGAGATGGGATAGAGGACTTGGGATTGCGATTTTAGTGTTTTAAAACTTTATTTCGATCCTGACTATGTGGACATTTTATTTTCGGAAGAATCGGTTTGTAATAAAAAAATTAGTCGATGTAGTGCCAAAATTTGGGGCGTTACACTGAGCGTCCAGAGCGATCAGAGGCAAATCGCTGAACAGTGAAACTGACCACTGAGCGGTGGTGCGGCTTGAGGGAAACCGCTGAGCGGTAAAATTGGACGCTGAGCGGTTGTCCGCTGGGCTTGGGCTTAAATTCTGTTACTTTTATGCCCTATATATAGCCCCAATGCGATTCAAATATTATTCTTTTGGCAGAAGAAGACGTCCAGAGCTGTTCTATACTCTTTGGAGAAGATTTCTTGGATGCTTAAACTCCATTTTATCAAATCTAGGGTTTGCTTTTCCATTCTTTCATTGTATTTCATCTAGTTTCACCATGTCAATGGGGAACTAAACCCTTTGTTGTTGGGTGATAACGGTTGAAAAACCGTTATTTTTATACTTAATTTTGATATCAAATGCACCCTTGTTGACTTAGAAACTTGCTTGGAATAATGATTTTTCTTTAGTTTTGTGAATAAAAGAGTTGAGGACTTGTTTCATGATTTTATCATTAAATTTCCTTGATTTTGTAGGTTTTTGGAATGAATTGAAAGAAAGGTTGAAGTATCAAAGGGTTGCAGTGCAGAAAAGTAAAATAGAATGTAGAAAAGTCAACCAGTCAACAAGAAAAGTCAACTAGTCAACCAGAAAAGTTGACCAGAGCGCCCGAGCGGCACCTGAGCGCCAATCATTAGCGCTGAGTGCCAAAATTGACCGCTGAGCGGTCCTACGATTAGAGGGAAACCGCTGAGCGCCGTTTTTGAGCGCTGAGTGCCAGGAACGCGAGCCTGGACCTGTTTTCTACGATTTTTAGGATCTGTTTGGGCTTGGACTTGTTTTCTGTTATTTTTATACCCTATTTAAAGGCCAGAACGTCTTAGGGTTTGTATCTTTTGATGGATTAGACATAGAAACACACTTTTCACCCCTTTGGGGGTAGATTTGGAGATGGTGACAGCTCTCCTTTTCTCCTTTTTAGGGTTTCTATCTCTTTCATTCCATTATTCACCTAGTTTCCCCATGACGATGGAGAACTAACCTTATTTGTTGCTAGGGAAAGATGTAACCTCTACACTCTCTTATATTGAAATTCTTGTTTTATTCATATGATTGCATATGCTGTTATTATCAATTGTTGGGTTCTTTATTTATGCTCTATGCTATTATCATTTAACTCATTTGATAAATAGATGTTTGCCTTTGTCCATACGGGGACGTACGGGGAAGTCATGAACTGATAGGAAATTCCTTGATCAACAAATACCACCTAGGGATAGGGGGGTAGGACGATCAATTGTATTTTGCTTCTGTGGTACATGCACTGCTAATTACTAGGGGAGACTAGGGATAGTAAGCCAGTAACTAGTAGTAGGCTCTTCTCACCGAGGGATCGGGTTTAGGGTAGACTAAGAAAGTTTGCATGAGAATTAGATAATAAAGCGAATTTAATAAGAAAAGTAGATATATGAGAGTGATTGGGTGAAATCTGAACCCTAGCAACAAACCCATCTCATATTATCAACATCATCCATCCACTTCTGTGTTTAACCTCAATTGATCAAATTGCATTCATGTTTATTTTTTCGTACTTTATATTTAAAAAACTCCAAAATATTGTTCTTATAGTCTTGATTGATTAAGCAAAAGCACAACGGTTTAGTGCCTTGAGTCCTTTGGGAGAACGATACTGGTCTTACCATTTATTATTACTTGATACGATCTGGTACACTTGCCAGGGGTTTAACATTGGGGAACAATGTAATCTTTTGAAACTCTCTTATATTGAAATTCTTGTTTTATTCATGTGCTTGCATATGCTGTTATTATCAATTGTTGGGTTCTTTATCTATGCTTAAAGCTATTATCATTTAACTCATTTGATAAATAGACGTTTGCCTTTGTCGATACGGGGACGTACGGGGAAGTCATGAACTGATAGGGAATTCCTTGATTAAGCAATACCACCTAGGGATAGGGGGGTAGAACGATCAATTGTATTTTGCTTATGTGGTACATGCACTGCTAATTACTAGGGGAGACTAGTGATAGTAAGCCAGTAACTAGTAGTAGGCTCTTCTCGCCGAGGGATCGGGTTTAGGGTAGACTAAGAAAGTTTTCATAAAAGTTAGATAATAAAGCGAATTTAATAAGAAGAATAAATATAAGAGAGTGGATAAGATGAAATTGTAAACCCTAACAACTCCATTCATCCATACCTTTTTCTTGTCAATTGAATCACTTGCATTTTCATGTTTACTTTTTGTTTTTGCATTGAATCCATAAGTAAATTTTCTCTACAAGTCTTACAATATTGATTTACACGAAAGATAAGGCCTTTGAGTCCTTTGGGAGAACTATTTTGAGTTTACCAATTATATTACTTGATAACGATCTGGTACACTTGCCAGGGGTTTAACAAGTTTTTGGCGCCGTTGCCGGGGACTCGTCGTTTAACTTTTCGAGTAGTGTAAATTGTTTGAATTTGACTTGGTGTAATTATTGTAATTATTGTATATATTTTGTTTTTGTTTTATTTTTCTTATTTGTAAAAGTGCTTTTAGGGTTTTTGTTTCTTGTACATGTAGGAAGCAATACAAACTAGAAGTAAGAAAAGCCAACAACTTCTTCTTGAAGGCATATCAAATAGGAGAGAAAGAAGAGTTAGACGTCCATCACGTGAACTCATTACCTCTCCTGAAAAACTCCTACAATCTTCACCAGAGGCTTTTACACAAAACTTAGAGGAGATGGCGAATCAACCTCCTCCAAGACGCACACTTGCGGATCAGTCTATTGTTGTGGGCCCTTTCCACTTCAACAGCATGGGCATGCCTACAGATCATACAGTTAATATGGTGATGAATCTAGCATTAATCCATCTGGTACAAAGCAACCAATTTCACGGATTTTCAAATGAGAACCCATATGATCATTTGACGACATTCAGTGAAATTTGCAACACTGTGAATATGACTGGAGTATCAAACGAAAGAGTAAAGCTTAGCTTGTTTCCATTCTCATTGGGAGGCAATGCTAAGACGTGGCTTAATTCCTTTCCTGAAGGAACATTCACTACGTGGGAGATTATGGCAACCAAATTTGTCAACAAATATTTTCCACAGACCAAAATTACTCAGGGAAGGTTGGAGATCTCATCGTTCAAACAGGGCATGGAGGAAACTCTCGGCCAAGCATGGGATAGGGTTAAAGGCCTATTGAGAAAGACACCGGTCCACGGGTTTGACAAGACTACCCTAGTTCTTGCTTACCTAGGTGGTCTAAACACGCAATCTAAAATGATGTTGGACGGCTCAGCTGGAGGTGATATCAAGAAAAAGACTGAAGGCGGAGCCTATGACTTGATTGAGAGTATGGCTGCTAATGAGCAGGAAACGTTTAGTGAGAGGGGCACACCTGTAAAAAAGGGGGGAGTTTTGCATTTGCCAGCATATGATGCCATACTAGCTCAGAATCATCTTCTGACTCAAAAGCTAGATAATTTGATGAAGGTTCTCTCGCAACTTCCAAAGGAGATTAGGAATGTCTCCCAAGCAGAGCAGCTTTGTGATTTTTGTGGTGGTGACCATATCAATGGTCAATGTGCTATGCCAGAGGAAATGCAGTAGGAGGCCAATTACATGGGTAATCAATTCCAGTACAAGCAGGGTAATTTTAATCAAGGCAACTCTAGCCAAGGTTGGAAGAACCACCCTAGTATTGGACAAACTCAGAATAACTAATATGGGCAATCAGGAAGCTTCCGACAGCAACAACCATCACCTTTATGGCAGTAGGTAAACATTTTGACAGAGACTGTTAGAAGCTTGAATGATAGATTTGATAAATTTTTAAAGGTCTATGAGTCTCAACAAGCTAGTGACTAAGCCAGCTTCAAATCTTTAGAAATGCAAATTGGTCAATTGTCCAAAAGGGTAGAAACCACTGAAAAAAATCAGTTTAGGGCTAACACTGATGTTAACCCTAAGGAAGAGTGCAAAGTTGTTCTGAACAGAAGTAAAAGGAAGGCAGAGGTGGAAATAATTGATATTGAAAGCAGTGAGGAGGAAGATGAAGAACTGATTAGTAATGAAGAATCTAATGAGCAGGAAAGTAGTGAAGAAGAAGAAGAGGAGAAAGAAGAAGAGAAAGAAAGTCACCGAGAATCATTTAGAGAGATCTTTAATCAGGTGACTGTTGTTCCTTCAATACTTCCACCAATTCCTGATTACTCCAAAAGGATTAAGTATTATCTTGGAGAGGTAATTGATCTTGATGATGAAGAAGATCAGGAATTTTGTGTTAAGCCTAGAAAGAAGGATCATCCGAAAAAAAGAAAGGATCCAGGGAGTTTAACTCTTCCATGTGTCATCAACGATGTGGATATAGGAAGAGCCATGATTGATTCAGGATCGAGTATTAATTTGATGCCCTTCAGTTATTTCAAGAAGATTGGAGGGCTAGTATTAAAACCAGCCCAAACTACCCTGACAGTTGCGGATGGTTCTATTAAGAAGCCAGTTGGTAAGGTGGAAGATGCAATTGTTCGAATTGAGCAGCTGTGAAAGAGCAAAGCAAACAAAAGACAAGTTTCCCTTAAGTATTTTTCATGCAACAACCATTTTTTATTTAATACATTGTGATTTGTGGGATCCCTATAGAACACCTTCATCTTGTAGTGCATCCTATTTTTTAACATTAGTGGATGATTATTCTCGCAGTGTTTGGATATACTTCTTGAGAGACAAGAAGGAAGTATCTCAATCTATGATAAACTTCTTTATTCTAATTGAACGAAAATTTGAAAAGCATGTTAAAGTGGTCAGAAGCGATAATGGAACTGAGTTCACTTGTTTAAAAAGATATTTCATTGATCATGGGATTATTCATCACAAATCATGTGCTGGCACACCACAACAGAACGGAAGAGTAGAGCGGAAACATAGACATATTTTGAATATAGCAAGGGCGTTGCGATTTCAAGGGAGACTTCTGATCCGGTTTTGGGGTGAATGTATCTAACTGCTGGGTATTTGATTAATCTGACTCCATCCCTTACTCTTGGTGGTAAAACACCATATGAACTTATCCATGGAAAATCTCCTACTTATGACCACTTAAGAGTGTTTGGCTCGCTTTGCTACACACACAATCAAGATAGAAAGGGAGATAAATTTGATAGTAAAAGTCGTAAATGTATATTCGTTGGCTACCCTTATGGACAAAAGGGATGGAAATTATTTGGCTTAGAGAAAGAGGTATTCTTTGTTTCCCGAGATGTCAAATTTGTTGAAACAGAATTTCCTTTTGAAGAAGCAAGCATCACATCTCCTCTTACTCAAGTGTCCATCAATGCTCCTTTCCCGAGAGAAAAGTATCTCGTAGATGACGACACAAATGTTGATGTCAGGGGGGGTACTAGTGTAGCGCATGATGAAACCCAACGCCTTGAACCTGTTCGAGAAACACAAAACTGCACAAATGCAATGTCCGACAGTAACGATGAACCAGAAAGCAATATCGCTTCTTCACAATTTGGAAGAGGTCATCAGATCAAGCAACCTTCTATGAAGTTACGTGATTATGTGACAAACACCATGATCAAGTTGGGCCCATCTATTCGTTCCTCCGCTACATCACATCATTCAGGTGCGTGTTACCCTATAGCTCACTATGTTAATTGTGATAGATTTTCCTGTCAACATCGTCAGTTCCTTACAGCAATAAATGTGGATCGAGAACCTAGGCATTTTTCATAAGCTGTACAAGATTCACGATGGCAAGTAGCCATGGCCAATGAGCTTCAAGATCTTCAAAATAATGGCACATGGACCTTAAGCACCTTACCTCCAGGGAAGAAAGCTTTAGGTTGCAAGTGGATTTACAAAATCAAATATCATTCAGATGGTACCGTTGAGAAGTTCAAAGCAAGGCTAGTCATTTTGGAAAATTACCAAGTTGAAGGGATAGATTACACTGAAAGTTTTGCCCAGTGGCAAAAGTGGTTATTGTATGTATATTATTGGCTGTAGCTACTGCTAAAGCATGGGAACTTCACCAAATGGATGTTCACAATGCTTTCCTACATGGTGAGCTTCAAGAAGATGTGTACATGAAATTGCCCCCGGGCTTTATGGTGGAACAACAAGGAATGGTCTGCAAACTTCATAAATCGCGTTATGGTTTACGGAAAGCACCAAGATGTTGGTTTTCTAAGCTCTCTGCTGCTCTGAAGAAGTATGGGTTTCGGCAGTCTTGTTCTGATTATTCCCTATTCACTTTGCGGACTACCACTATAAATATTGTTGTTCTCATTTATGTGGATGACCTTATTATTTCAGGTGATGATTCCGAAGCTATTCACCAATTTAAACTTAATCTTCATACATGTTTTCATATGAAAGATTTGGGGAGACTGAAATATTTTCTTGGAGTGGAAGTGGCTCGTTCACCCACAGGATTTTTGTTAAACCCCTGGCAAGTGTACTAGATCGTATCAAATAATAATAGATGGTAAGACCAAATATCGTTCTCCCAAAGGACTCTTAGGCCTTATCATTCATGTAAATTGATCTTATAAGACTTGAAAGAAGAAATAATTTTGAGTGTTTTAATGCAAGACGAAAATAAACATGCAAAATGAATCAATTGGCAAGGAAAAGATATGGATGAATGGAGTTGTTAGGGTTTACAATTTCATCTTATCCACCCTCTTATATCTACTCTTCTTATTTAATTCGCCTATTTATCATATTGTCATGCAAACTTTCTTGGTCTACCCTAAACCCAATCTCTTGACGAATAGAGCCTATTACTAATTATTGGCTTGCTATCTCTAGCCTCCCCTAGTAACTAATAATGCATGATAAACAGAAACAAAATACAATTGATCATCCTACCCCTATCTCTAGGCGATATTAGCTTAATTAAGGAATTCCCCCCAGTTCATGACATTATTGTATGTCTCCGTATCAATAAAGACAAACAACATTTACCGAATGAGTTAAACGATAACATCATTAAGCAAAGGTAAGGAACCCAACAATTGATAATATAAGCATATGCAAGCATATAAATAAAATAAGAATTTCGATATAAGAGAGTTTCAAAAGATTACATTGTTCCCCAATAACAAAGGGTTTAGTTCACCATAGACATGGTGAACTAGATGGAATTAAATGAAAGAATGGAAGAATAAACCCTAAATTTGGTAGATTGAAGCCTAAGCATCCAAGGAACCTCCTCCAAGGAGTGTAGAACAGCTCTGGACGTCTCTCTCTGCCAAAAGAATAATTTGAGAATTGCACTAGGGCTAAATATAGCGCATAAAAGTAACAAAATTTAAGCCCAAGCCCATCTGATGGACGCTCAGTGCCTAATTTGGCCGCTCAGCGGTTTGCCTCTAATCACAAAATCGCTCAACGGTCCAACATGCCGCTCAGTTGTGGCCCTCTAATCGCACAGGACGCTCAATGGTGTCGCTCAAGCGAGAAGCAGTGACTTCACCCACGAAACTGGCGCTCAGTGCTGGAATTGGCGCTGAGTGGTGCACTTGACTCTTCTTTTCATCCTTTTTCTCCTTCTTTCATGAGTCTAAGTCCTTCCTTCTTTAATTCCATCTTCAATTCTCATCAAAACCCTGCAAAACAATGCAAAACAAGTCTTTTGACTCTCATGTGACTCAACTAAGTGTTTTACTTGAGTCTTAAGCTCATTCTAAGCCATAAAGGGCGTGTTTTAATATCAAATTTAAGTATAAAAATAACGGTTTTCCAACCGTTATCACAACCCCAAACTTAAAACTTTGTTTGTCCTCAAGCAAATAAAACAGAACTTGGCTTTCCACTTTTTCATCAAAATAGTTCAACATTTCCAAAATTTATTTTTCTCACAACAAGAGTTACTAAATTCAGATTTTCAATGGAATCTTATCAAGATGCATGCATGCTTTCAATTCAACTCAGTTCACATGATCACATATTTTCCAACAGATGTTTCTACTTATGAATGATAAATCCATTAAGCAAGATGTAATCATGCCATTTATTAATCCTCTCCAAGCAAGTGTTTCACTCAATCAATCAAGTGTTTAAGAGGTCTCTCCATCCCTCTGCTATTCACATATCACATGAAACCAAATTTCCCTTCATCTACTACAATCAACATTCTCACATACAAATGTCATCACAAGGACTTTTCCAAGGCTTATAATGAGGCTGGGTTAACAAGAAAAATTGGTTTTTCTAGAACACAAGATCTTTGAGTGAAGAGAGTTATTTTAGCATCCAAAGTTCAAGCACAAATTCTCTTTTTCACCAATCTTACTCATTCCCAACTTCTTTCCTTTTTCTCTTTTCATGCAATTTTTTTCATTCAACACTTGAGCTCAATGCCTTTCTTTTGCCTTTCAATTTCCCCCACAACCCCAAACTTGAACTTTGGCAATATCATACAATTATTCTCAACCCAACTCAAGGTAAAAATTTTCAAAGCAAGAGTTTTCATCCTGTTTCAAGGCTAGGGTTCAAAAAGGATAGAACACATGGTTCTCTTTTCTTTGGGTTAATATTTGGCTAAGAATGGCTTCCAAAAATGGCCTTCATCATATGACTTAAGCATGCATTTCAATCAATCATAAAGATTCAGGCAATATCACTCATGCTTCCATATGAATAGCACATATATATCAATGAATATTCTGAAGTTCAAAACCTCACACAACTGTGCTTTTCTCAAACATCATTCATACACCCTGCTTGGCATCATAATCACAATCATAAATCATCACACATTCGTTCACAAAGCTAGTGAACAATTCACCTGTATATTAACATGCAACACCAACTCAATCGTCATCCACATCCAATCATCATTTGAGAAAACTCATCATGCAATATCATCATATCAAACCATCATCAGAATCAGTGTACAAGCCAAGCATAGACACATAAAAAAAAGTTCAACCTATTCTACAAATCTAAAGTACAAAAGAAAAAGAAAAATCTTTGTCTAAGTACTGGCATCCATCAGTAGATGCCCTATCAGTCCATGTCCTCATCAGAGTCATACTCATCCCCAGCCTGTGCATCCTCAAAATCATCATCCTCCTGGTCATCATCATCTCTGCCTGGTGCTCCAACTGCTCCAGACCCGCTGCCATGTGCCTGCTCCTGAGGCCAAGCCATCGCAATATGGAACTCGTCCATAGTCCACCTGTACAATGATGGCATGTCGTACAGTCCTATAATCATCTCTGTAGTAGCTACCTGCCCTCTGGGAATAGACTTCATCCTAGCCTCCATCATGGACATATACATGTCCCTCATCTGGAAAGGCTCAGCGTGCTGTGCCGATGCATCTGCAGGTGCATCCTCCTGCTAAACTGCTGCTCTCCTAGGACGTCTCCTAGGAACTGCTCCTGCTGGCTCGTCACCTCCACAAAACTGACGATAATAGAAGGCATCAATAGCCCTCATCGGTCTCTCATAAGGTGGAACTGCAGTGTCCACCCCAGTCTGCTGGCATAGGTACGTAATCAGGGACGGATGTCCCAACGGTGTCCTGCTACTCACAATGGTAGCACAGCCCTGAATCTCGTTCGCGATGACCTCACCAACGTTAACATCCATCTGCCTCAGCATGCAGTAGATGAAGAGAATCCAATGCATAGTGATGTCGGAGACATGGGAGCATGGTTGTATGTTAGCATGAGTGAATGTCATCCAGTACTTCGCTAGGGGAGTCAAGTCCGCACTAATGATGTTGACTAGTGCTCCATTAGGGTTCCTCTGAAAGTGTCTCCCAGGGATACACATCACCCTCTCGATGTCCTCATAATCCCTGTACTCCCCTGTAAGAGCAGCATACCTACACTGCTCTCTTGGCCACTCAGTACCCAGAAAGCTGTTGGTGGTGTCGGGGTCATATCTGATGATCTGCCCCCTCACGTAGCTCATGTACCTCCCAGCTGAAACTCGTCCTCTGGGTATAATTCGTTCACCAGCTCAATGCTAGCTGGTGTAGGGTAAGTGGTCAATCTCTCCCAGCCTCGCCTCTCGATCTCCAATTCAAACTCAGGAGCTAAGTCTGGAATATACATGGCCTTCCTCTCCATCAATAAATGCCTCTCCTGTACAGTCACGTACTGCTCCTCATGCTTCCTAGAAAGAAACCGAGAAGAACAAAATCTTCTTATCCTTTCTGGCTCCTTTCTCTTGTTGCCCATGGTCTTCACTCTCCTTGAGGATGACATTTCTGTATCAAATAAATTCAATAACATCACAGAATTTCATCATTAGAGGTTAGTAAATCATCAATTACATTCCAAATCATTCACAGTCCAGCACTGAGGGAAAAACAGGGCCCCTCAGCGTCCAAGCATCACAAAAAAACAAAACCCAAATCCTAATGAATTCCGCTCAGCGATCAAGCAGACCGCTCAGCGGTTTCGATGAGGGTTTTTCAAAAACCCTCTTTCAAAGGTCCTAATCTCCACTCTAACACCAATTTTACCATTCTAGACCAATTTCATGCAATTCAATCAGTTCAAACAGTTTCTATTTCATCAAATCATGCATAGAAATCAAAAGCCCTAATTTATAATGTTCTTACACATGTTCTTCATCAAATTTCAATTAGAGACCCTAGGAATGAAACTGCACAACTTACTTGAGTGGAGATCTTAAATGCTTGCTAGACTTCTTCTTAAGTGATGATGAATGCCTCTCCAATGCACAACCCTCAACAAAAACCCAAAACTTTTGACAAGAGAATGGTAGAAAAATGAGATTTTTGTGAATGGGTGATGAGAAAAGTGGAGAAATTTCTTTGGAAAGCCTTTGAAAGTGGAAATTAGGTGCTAGGGTTTACAGAGAATGCTTGAGCGGGCTTCAAAGAGGTGTTTCAAAAGTGCAGAATCCCCGAAAACGCTGAGCTTTTAAAAGCTCAAGGGAGGTCTAAGTCGCCGCCGCTCAGCGGTCACATGGACCGCTCAGTGGTGGGCGTTAATTTTTCTCCCTCTTTTTTCTTGCTTTTGTGTAATCCAACCCTGTAGCACTTGATTTGAACTTTCAATTTTTCAATTATATACCTTTCCCTTCTCAAATGCAACATTCAAACATACAATGTACTTAGCACAGAGTTAAAAACAGAAATAATCAACTAGGTTGCCTCCCAGGTAGCGCTTGTTTAACGTCATGAGCCTGACCCAAACCTTCTAGCACTCATCAGTAAGTGTCTCCAACACCTTTCAGTAGGTGTACTTACCTGTATCCTTCAGTAGATACATAAAATTTTAGCATCCCTCATTAGATGCTACCCAAAAATGTTTAAAAATCCAAAGAATTACATGTCCAAAATAAAATAAACCTAAAACTAAAAATATTTTACAACAAGTGGGATTCAATAAAATAACATCATGCCTTCCTATCCCGGTTGGGGTCTTCATCTACTCAACTCATCAGCTGCCTTCTATCCAATCTTCTGATGGCTTTGGTGTATGGTCTTCTAATCTCCACCACTCCACCTTCTTTAATCTTGTTCACAATCCACTTTCTATTCTTGAATCTTACTTGTGGGTTATTACTCTGAGTGGGTTATTCCTCCTTTATCAACCTCTTCATCTTTAGGTACCTGCAAAACATTACAACTATCAGTATCAGTACCTGTTGTGCTATCTTCGGATGCAGCTTCCCTTCTGGACTTTTTATGTTTGGGTCTCTTTTTAACTCTAACATTATTTTCTTGAGAGCCATTATACAACAGCACATTCTCTTTATCTCTCATCATGATTCTTCCATCATAGACACTAATAAGCATCATGAAAGGTCTTCCGAGAATCACTGGAATCCTCTCATCATGTTCCATACCCATGACTATAAAGTCCACCAAGAATTCTAACTGCTCAACACGCATAATCACATTCTCCACCATACCAAGCGGCTTTTTAGTGGACCCATCCGCCACCGTCACATTAAGATTAGACGGTTTTAACACTAGCCCTCTAATTTCCTTCAAGAAACGCTTAGGCATCATATTAATGCTAGATCCAAAATCTATCATAGCTCCTCCTACATCAACATCATTCACAACACATGAAAGAGTCAAACATCCTGGATCCTTTATCTTGGGCGGATGATTTTTCTTCTGAGGTTTAATAACAGGTTCATGTTCCTCTTCATCAAAATCTATCACATCTCCAAGATAATATTTTATTCTCTCATAGTACACAGGAATCTGCTTAATCACTGAAGGCACCACAGTCACTTGGTTAAAAATTTCTCCAAATTGCCCATTGTGACTCCCTCTTTCCTCATTTTCTCTCCTTTCTTTCTCATTTTCAATTTTTTTTTTCAAAGCTCTCCTCTTCTTTCTCTTCCTCACCGTTCTTAATCTCGTCATTTTCATTCATCTCTTCATCTTCCTCCTCACTACTTTCTACCTCAATAACTTCCTCTTCTGATTTTCTTTTACTCCTTGTTACAATAACCTTGCACTCCTCTTTAGGGTTAACATCAGTATTAGCCCTAAATTGGTGTTTCTCTGTAGTTTCCACCCTCTTTAACAATTGACCAATTTGCATCTCCAAAGATCTAAAACTGGCTTGGTCACTGTTAAACCCCTGTCAAATGTACCAGATCGTATCAAGTAATAAAAATCAGTAATCCCAATATCGTTCTTCCTAGAGGACTCTTAAGGCCTCATCTTTCGTGTAAACAAATTGTTTAAGACTTGAGTAAAAGAAAATAATTTGAATGGTTTGAATGCAAAACAGAAATAAACATGCAAATGCAAGAATTCAATTGACTAAGAGACACTATGAATGAATGAGGTTGTTGGGGTTTACAATTTCATCTTATCCACCCTCATATGGAAAAGCAAACCCTAGAATTGATAAAGTGTAGCCTTAAGCATCCAAGAAATCTCCTCCAAAGGTGTAGAGCTGTTGTGGACGTTGTTCTCCCCCAAAAGAATTACATTTGGATTTGCAATAGGGCTATATATAAGCCAAAAAGATAACAAAAAGATCTCAGAATCCAAAATATAAAAACAGACAACCGCCCAGGCGCCTAAAATGACCGCTGAGCGATTTGCTTCAACACACGCCACCGCCCAAGCGCCTAAAATGATCGTTGAGCGGTTTGCCTCTTGTCGCTCTGGACGCTCAGCGTCACCGCCTGGGTGCCAGACAACAACTTCTCCTTGCACTAGGACGCTCAGCGGTGGAATTTACCTCTGAGCGGTTCACAGACTCTTCTTTTCTTCCTTTTTCTCCTTCTTTCTTGAGTCTATGACCTTCCTACTTCATTGCCATCTTCAATTTTCATCAAAAACCCTGCAAAACAAGTATAATATCTCTAAAAACAACTTTTGACTCTCATATGACACAACTTAAGAGCTTTACTTGATTCTAAGCTCATTTTAAGCTACAAAGCGTGTGATTTAATATCAAATTTATGCATGAAAATAACGGTTTTGAAACCGTTATCACAACCCCAAACTTAAAACTTTGCTTGTCCTCAAGCAAAACAAAACAAAACTTGGCCTTCCAATTTTTCATCAAATAGTTCTACACTTTTCAAAACCCTTTTCTTCATGACAAGTTGATTTCAAATTCAAATTTTCAGTGGAATCATACCATAATGCAAGCATGCTTTCAATCCAATCTAGTTCACCTACTTCAATATTTCCCAACAGATGTTTTATTCATGAATGATCAATCCACTAAGCATAGATGTAAACATGGATTTCAACAATTCTTACCAAGCAAGTGTTTCACTCAATCACTCAAGTGTTTAAAGAATCACTCCACTCTCTATTATTCACATGTCACATAAAACAATATTGCCATGTATCTAAAACAATAAAAATCCTTACATGCAAATACCATCACAAGGACTTTTCCAAGGCTTGTAATGAGGCTAGGATATCAAGAAAATTTGATTTTTCTGGATTGCAAAATCCTTGAGTTAAGAGAGCTATTTCATCATTGAAAAGGTTCAAGTTTAAACTCTCTCTATCACCAAACTCCTTTATTCCCAACTTCTTCCCTTTTTATCAATTTTGCATTGAGTTCCTTTTTCATGCTTTTACTTTTCCCTTTTCTTCTTTACTCATGCGTTTTTCTTTTCAATACTTGAACTCAATGCTCTTCTTTTGCCTTTCAATTTTCCCCATACAACCACAAACTTGAACCTTTTCATCACATAAGATTATTCTCAACCCTACTCAAGATAAATAATTTCAAATCAAGGGTTCTCATCCTGTTTAAGGCCAAGGTTCAAAAAGGGTATAAAATTTTAAACTTCTTGGGTGAAATTTTGGCTATATAAGGGTTTCCAAACATGGCCTTGATCATATAACATAAGCATGCAAGTCAATCAATTATCAAGACTAAGGCAATATCATTCATGATTCCTTGTGAACAATACATATATCAGTAAAATCTCTGGAGCTCAAAACCTCACACACATGCTTTCTCACACATCATTTGTTTATCCTACTTAGTATCACAATCACAATCATAAACCACAATACATTTGTTCATATAGTTAGCGAATCATTTAACTAGATATCAACGCACATACATTCTCAGTCAACCACATTCAATCATTACCAAATACTTGTCATGCATTTTAATACTACCATCAGAACCATTGTACAAGCCAAGCATAGACACAAAATAAAAGTTCAACCTATTCTACAAATTCAAAGTACAAAAGAAAAAGAAACCTGGGTTGCCTCCCAATAGCGCTTGTTTAACGTCATGAGCCTGACCCAAACCTATTTAACACTTATCAGTAAATGCGAATCTTACCAACACCCATCAGTAGGTGTACCTTCCTGTATCCTTCAGTGGATACATAAAAATTTAGCATCCCTCAGTAGATGCTTCCCAAAAAGTGTTTAAAATCCATCAACTTACATAACCAGAATAAACCTATTCTAAAAATTGTTCTACAACAAATGGGATAAAATTAAATATTTTCAAATCTTTCCATTGCAGTTGGAATCTTCATCCTCCCAACTCATTAGTTGCCTTTTATCCACTCTTTTGATGGCTTTAGTAAATGGTTTTTTTATCTCTACCTTGCCATCTTCTTTGATATTTTCAACAATCCACTTCCTTTTCTTGAATTTTACCTGTGAGCTTCGTGGAAGTGGTATATCTTTTGAGTGAATTGTTCCTCTGATGGGCTGTCGCAGCCCATGCAAATTTAATGTGCATAAAGAATGCAGTATAGACTAGGAAGTGACTCCTAGGTCGTCTCTCAAGGACCAAACTGTGGTTCGAGAATCAGGTCTCACACGAAGTGGGGAGGGTTGTTGAAAAGTTTGTGAAAGCGGATAAACAAAATCAAAACACGGATGCAACAGAAATGTGAAAACAGAAATGTAAAACGGAATCAAATACAGAATAAAAACGGTTGGTCATTAACTCAATTACTATGCTTCCAATCACAGATCAACGTCAAGTACACACTACTCTAATCCAAATCTGACACGAATCAACCAACTAAGCGAAGGCTAATTCGGTCTTCAAAAATGCAAACTAAGCGAATGCAATGCTCAATTCCAATCAGTCATCCACCATGCAGTCTAATCAACTAAGCGAAGATTAAACACCGATCAGGAAACTAAGTGTATACCTAATCGCAGGCAGACAACAGATTAAATATTGAGCCAAATCAGAGCAGCAATATGACAATTAAAGTGCAGAGGTCTCATGAATAAACTACTCTAGCCTCTAATCCAACACAGTTATCCGACTAAGCGAAGGCTAATCATGCTATCATAATTACGAACTAAGTGAACGCAATACACCTATTCTGTCCTATGTGTTCTATACAGATCGATCAACTAAGCGAAGATGCAAAAACCAACTGGGCAACTAAGCGTATACCCGTTGCAAGAACACGGTCAGATTTCATAGTATGCCAGGCAGAGCAGAATAAACACAAGAACAGTCCAAAAAATCTCAAGGAAACAAAATAATTTTATTAATGACCAACCAACTAACCTAAGCTAACATCACAAATAAATTATTAAAAATGAACAGAATAGACAACAGTAAAGTGAACGGAAACAATAAACCGAACATGAAAGACAACATAGTGAACGAAAACGGTAAATTGAACTATCCTAAAACGAGATGTATGAACTAATTGCAATGGAAGAAATGAATAACAAAAAGCATCAATGTTGGAAAACGCATATAATTATTTTAAAATTCAAAGCTTTAGACTAATGAATCAAATAAAGTGCAGCTTGGAATTTAAAGCAAAATTGAGTACGTCTTCTTCCATAAGTAATAAGTAAATGCAGCTCTGTGCTTCCAATTTCAAAGTAAAATAAATGTCACCGTGCTTCCAAAGAAAATGCATCACCATTCAACCTACTTTTAAAAGAAAGAAAATGTGCTTCTAAACTCCATCCAGTGTTGCATTCTCCAAAGCTAATTAACCTAAAAGAAAGAAAAGATGTGATGGAACCTGTGACCGTGAGAAGCTGCACCCAAAATTAACGTAACACAACCATTTTTTTTTAAAGAAATTAACTAGCCCTCCTTAATCATTCATCCACCGAGACCTTGTGCTAGAATTAAAAGAAAAAAAAAACAAAATCCAAAGCAAGAGTGATTGTCATAACGTTCAAAAGCCCAATAAAAAAAATATATTCAAAGAAAGCTCCCGAGTAAAATCGAAGCACCGAACCCAAAAGGAAATTGAAAGCAACGTTATAAATTATGGAATATAAAATGAACTTGACATCAATCAACGCTTCTCTTCTTGAAGAAAAGGAAAAATAAAAGATTGTAACATTCATCCATAATCCATGGTTCAAAGAAAAGCTCCCTGGTAAAAGAAACGTTCGAGCAGAATCTCCGTGAAGCAAGTGACACTGCACCTCATTGGAAAAAAACAAAAAATGTTCCAACTAAAAGTTCCCCAATTGTTCTAGCCAAGTGAAGTTAAAAGTCCCCAAGTGTGTGACGGCTGCCTTTAGCTAAGGCCGAGAGTCCTCATTTTGGGTGGGGTCCACCCCAAAATAAAATCCTAGGGTGCCAAGTGTCTCTCTCATCTTTGGGCTCAACATGTTTTTGCCAAAATTTGGCCCAATGTGCACAAGCTTGTCTAAAAAAAAATTTAAACTTCTAAATTACAATTTTGATTAATTCTAAACTACTAAATTAAAATATAACTAATTCTAAATTGTGCATGTGGAGAGTCTTGAATGAATTGATGTCTCCTCTAATGTCCAAAAATGTATCTCCAAATTTCCCTGCAATTAATAATACAAATAATTAGCTCAGAATATTCAAATTAATTAAAATTAGAATTTCCGGTCAAATTAAGCACAATTAACAGAAACGGGAAAATACCGGACAATTAAGCACAATTCCCTAATTAATTCTAGCACAATAAACTAAGTGAAATCAATAAAATATCAACTCATCATCCTCCTTTATCAACCTCCTCATTTTTAGGTACCTGTAAAACATTACAATTGTTAGAATTGGTACCTGTCATGCTTTCTTCTGATGCAACTTCTCTTCTTGACTTTCTGAATCTGGATCTTTTCTTTATTCTAATATTGTTCCCTTTAGAACCAGTATATAAGAGCACATTCCGCTTATCTCGCATCATGATTCTTCCATCATGGGCACTAATGAATATTTTAGACATAGCCATGAAAGGTCTTCCAAGAATAATTGGAATCCTCTCATCATCTTCAATGCCCATAACTAGAAAGTCAGCCAAAAACTCCAGCTGCTCCACACGCACAACCACATCTTCCACCATACCTAGTGGCTTTTTACTGGAACCATCCGCCACCGTCATAGTAAGATTAGACGATTTTAATGTCAACCCTCTAATCTTTCTCAAGAACCGTCCAGGCATCATATTACTGCTGGATCCAGAGTCTATCATGGCTCCTTCTACCTCAAAATCATTTATAATACATGAAAGTGTCAAACAACCTGGATCTTTTACCTTAGGCGGATAATTCCTTTTTGGAGGTTGAACTTCAAATTCTTGCTCATCTTCATCTGTATCCAAATCTATCATATCTCCAAGATAAAATTTCATCCTTGCACGAATTTGTTGGATTACAGAAGGCACCACAGTCACTTGGTTTTCTATAAATGGTCTATTGTGACTGAATTTTTCTTCCTCTTCTTTCTCACCTTCACTGCTGCTTATTTCAATTACTTCTCTTTTCTCCTCTTCCTCATCACTGCTTCCAATCTCCACAACTTCCCTTTCAACTTTTCGCTTACTTCATGTAACAACAACTTTACATTCCTCTTTAGGGTTAACATCAGTGTTAGCCCTAAATTGGTGCTTCTCAGTGGTATCTACCCTTTTTGACAACTGCCCGACTTGCATCTCTAAAGATCTGATGCTGGCTTGATTACCTGCTTGATTGGACTCATAAACCTTCAAGAATTTATCAAATCTATCATTTAAGTCTTTGACAACCTCTGTCAAATGGGTGACCTACTACCATAGAGGTGAAGGTTGCTGCTGCCTGAAACCTCCTGTTTGCCCTGATGGGAAATTCGATGTCTGACTAATACTTGGATGATTCTTCCAACCTTGTTTGGCATTACCTTGGTAGGTATTTTGAAACTGATTTCCCATAAAATTAGCTTCTTGCTACATCTCTTCAGGCAAAGCACATTGACCATTGATATGATCACCACCATAGAAATCACACAGCTGTTGTGTTTAGGAAACATTACGAATCTCCTTAGGAAGTTGTGAGAGAATCTTTGTTAAATTATCTAGCTTTTGAGTCAGAAGATGGTTCTGAGCTAGCATAGCGTCATCTGCAGGCAAGTGTAAGACTCCTCTCTTTTGTGTAGGTATGCCTCTTTCACTGTAATTTTCTTGCTCATTAGCAGCCATATTTTCAATCAATTCATATGCCTCATCTTCAGTCTTTTGTTTAACATTGCCTCCAGCTAAGGCATCCAGCATCATCTTTGACTGAGTGTTCAATCTTCCAAGGTATGCAAGAACCAAGGTGGTTTTGTCAAAACCATGGGTTGGCGTCTTTCTCAGCAAGCCCTTAAATCTCTCCCATGCTTGACCTAAATTCTCTTCCATACCCTCCTTGAATGATGAAATTTCCAGCTTCCCTTGAGTAACTTTGGACTGTGGAAAATACTTAGTGACAAACTTTGTAGCCACAGTCTCCCATGTGGTGAATGTTCCTTCAGGAAAGGAATTAAGCCACGCCTTAGCATTGCCCGCTAATGAGAATGGGAACAAGCTAAGCTTTACTCGTTCATCTGATACACCTGTCATCTTCACAGTGTTGCAGATTTCACTAAACATGGTCAAATGATCATACGGATTCTCATTTGACAAGTCGTGAAAATGTTGCCTTGTACTAGGTGTATTAGTGCTGGATTCATCACCATGTTGGTCGTTTGATCCGTAGGCATGGCTATGCTGTTAAAGTGAAAAGGACCTATAGCATTAGATTGATCTGCCAATATGTGTCTTGGAGGAAATTGTTCTACCATCTCCCATGTTCTTCTATCTGGTGAAGGTGACAATAATCTGCTAGGAGAAGGGAATAAATCCCTAGATAGGCGTCTGACTCTCCTTCTTCCCCTTGTCTCACTTAAGCTGTCAAGAAGAGGTTGGGTATTTTTCTGGCTCCTAGTATGTCTAGTCTCTTGTTGCATGTACAAGAAACACAAACTCTACTAGCACTTTTATTTAAAAATAAATAAAATATATACAAATATCAACAATCAAGTCAAAATTAATCAATTTACACTACTCAAAAAAGTTAAACCAAGAGTCCCCGGCAACGGCGCCAAAAACTTGTTAAACCCCTAGCAAGTGTACCAGATCATATCAAGTAATAAAATTCGGTAATCCCAATATCGTTCTTCCTAGAGGACTCTTAAGGCCTCATCTTTCGTGTAAACAAATTGTTTAAGACTTGAGTAAAGGAAAATAATTTGAATGGTTTGAATGCAAAACAGAAATAAACATGCAAATGCAAGAATTCAATTGACTAAGAGAAACTATGAATGAATGAGGTTGTTGGGGTTTACAATTTCATCTTATCCATCCTCATATATCTACTCTTCTTATTTACTTTGCTTATTTATCATATTTCCATGCAAACTTTCTTGGTCTACCCTTAACCTAATCCCTTGGTGAAAAGAGCCTATTACTAATTACCGGCTTGCTATCCCTAGCCTCCCCTAGTAACCAATAATTCATAATAAGTGGAAGCAAAATACAATTGATCGTTCTACCCCTATCCCTAGGCGGTATTAAGTTAATCAAGGAATTCTCCCCAGTTCATGACATTACTGTACGTCCCCGTATCAATAAAGACAAACAACATCTACTGAATCAGTTAAACGGTAAATGCATTAAGCAAAGGTAAACCCAACAATTGATAAATCAAGCATATGCAAGCATATAAAGTAAACAAGAATTTCAATATATGAGAGTTTCAAAAGATTACATTGTTCCCCAACAACAAAGGGTTTAGTTCACCATAATCATGGTGAAACTAGATGAATTAAATGGAAGAATGGAAAAGCAAACCCTAAAATTGATAAAGTGGAGCCTAAACATCCAAGAAATCTCCTCCAAAGGTGTAAAGTTCTTGTAGACGTTGTTCTCTGCCAAAAGAATTACATTTGGATTCGCACTAGGGCTATATATAAGCCAAAAAGATAACAAAAAAGATCTCAGAATCCAAAATATAAAAACAGACAACCGCCCAGGCGCCTAAAATGACCGCTGAGTGGTTTGCCTCAACACACGCCACCGCCCAAGCGCCTAAAATGACCGTTGAGCGGTTTGCCTCTTGTCGCTCTGGACGCTCAGCGTCACCGCCTGGGTGCCAGACAACAACTTCTCCTTGCACTAGGACGCTCAGCGGTGGAATTTACCTCTGAGCGGTTCACAGACTCTTCTTTTCTTCCTTTTTCTCCTTCTTTCTTGAGTCTATGACCTTCCTACTTCATTGCCATCTTCAATTTTCATCAAAAACCCTGCAAAACAAGTATAATATCTCTAAAAACAACTATTGACTCTCATATGACACAACTTAAGAGTTTTACTTGATTCTAAGCTCATTTTAAGCTACAAAGGGTGTGATTTAATATCAAATTTATGCATGAAAATAACGGTTTTGAAAATAACGGTTGTTCTCCCCCAAAAGAATTACATTTGGATTTGCAATAGGGCTATATATAAGCCAAAAAGATAACAAAAAGATCTCAGAATCCAAAATATAAAAACAAACAACCGCCCAGGCGCCTAAAATGACCGTTGAGCGGTTTGCCTCAACACACGCCACCGCCCAGTTGCCTAAAATGACCGCTGAGCGGTTTGCCTCTTGTCGCTATGGACGCTCAGCGTCACCGCCTAGGCGCCAGACAGCAACTTTTCCTTGCACTAGGACGCTCAGCGGTGGAATTTGCCACTGAGCGGTTCAAAGACTCTTCTTTTCTTCCTTTTTCTCCTTCATTCTTGAGTCTATGACCTCCCTACTTCATTGCCATCTTCAATTTTCATCAAAAATCCTGCAAAACAATGCAAAACAAGCATAATATCTCTAAAAACAACTTTTGACTCTCATGTAACACACCTTAAGAGTTTTACTTGATTCTAAGCTCACTTTAAGCTACAAAGGGTGTGATTTAATATCAAATTTATGCATGAAAATAACGGTTTTGAGACCGTTATCAGTCACTTGCATGTTGAGACTCATAAACCTTCAAAAATTTGTCAAATCTATCATTAAGGCTTCTTACAGTCTCTATCAAATGAATAATTTGTTTCCACAAGGATGATGGTTATTGCGGTCGACAACCCCCTGTTTGTCCAAATGGGTTATTCTAAGTTTGCCCAATACTAGGATGGTTTTTCCAACCTTGGCTAGAGTTTCCTTGGTTGAAATTCCCCTACTTATACTGGAACTGGTTCCCCATATAATTTGCCTCCTCTTGCATCTCCTCTGGAATAGCACATTGACCATTTATATGGTCACCACCACAGAAATCACAAAGTTGCTGAGTTTGGGAGACATTCCTAATTTCCTTTGGAAGTTGTGAGAGAATCTTCGTCAAATTGTCTAGCTTTTGAGTCAGAAGATGATTTTGAGCTAGCATAGCATCATCTGCAGGCAAATGCAAAACTCCCTTCTTCTGCACTGGTATGCCCCTTTCACTGTAAGCTTCCTGCTCATTCGCAATCATACTCTCAATCAAGTCATAGGCTTCATCCTCAGTCTTTCTCTTTATGTCACCTCTTGCTGAGGCGTCCAAAAACATCTTTGACTGTTTATTCAGGCCTCCTAGGTAAGCAAGAACTAACGTTGTCTTGTCAAACCCATGAACTGACGTCTTCCTCAATAGGCCTTTAAACTTATCCCATGCTTGCCCGAGAGTTTCTTCCATGCCCTGTTTAAATGGTGAGATCTCCAACCTTCCCTGGGTGACTTTGGACTGTGGAAAATATTTGTTGACAAATTTGGTTGCCATAGTTTCCCACGTAGTGAATATTCCTTCTGGAAAGGAATTTAACCATGTCTTAGCATTGCCTCCCAGTGAGAATGGAAACAAGCTAAGCTTTACTCGTTCATCTGATACTTCAGTCATCTTCACAGTATTGCACAAGAAACACAAACCCTAGTAACACTTTTATATAAAAACAAAAAATAAAACAAAATATATACAGACAAGTCAAATTAAATCAATTTACACTACTAGATAAGTTACACACGAGTCCCCAGCAACGGCACCAAAAACTTGTTAAACCCCTGGAAAATGTACCAGATCGTATCAATTAATAATATATGGTAAAACCAAATATCGTTCTCCCAAAGGACAATTAGGCCTTATCTTTCATGTAAATTGATCTTAAAAGACTTGAAAGAAGAAATAATTTTGAGTGTTTTAATGCAAGACGAAAATAAACATGCAAAATGCAAATGAATCAATTGGCAAGGAAAAGATATGGATGAATGGAGTTGTTGGGGTTTACAATTTCATCTTATCCACCCTCTTATATCTACTCTTCTTGTTTAATTCGCCTATTTATCATATTTTCATGCAAACTTTCTTGGTCTACCCTAAACCCAATCTCTTGGCAAATAGAGCCTATTACTAATTACTGGCTTGCTATCTCTAGCCTCCCCTAGTAACTAATAATGGATGATAAATGGAAGCAAAATACAATTGATCGTCCTACCCCTATCTCTAGGCGGTATTAGCTTAATCAAGGAATTCCCCCCAGTTCATGACATTATTGTACGTCTCCGTATCAATAAAGACAAACAACATTTACCGAATGAGTTAAACGATAAAAGCATTAAGCAAAGGTAAGGAACCCAACAATTGATAATATAAGCATATGCAAGCATATAAATAAAATAAGAATTTCAATATAAGAGAGTTTCAAAAGATTACATTGTTCCCCAACAACAAAGGGTTTAGTTCACCATAGACATGGTGAACTAGATGGAATTAAATGAAAGAATGGAAGAATAAACCCTAAATTTGGTAGATTTGAGCTTAAGCATCCAAGGAACCGCCTCCAAGGAGTGTAGAACAGCTCTGGACGTCTCTGTTTGCCAAAAGAATAATTTGAGAATCGCACTAGGGCTATTTATAGCGCATAAAAGTAACAAAATTTAAGCCCAAGCCCATTTGATGGATGCTCAGCGCCTAATTTGGCCGCTCAGCGGTTTGCCTCTAATCGCAAAACCGCTCAGTCGTCCAACATGCCGCTCAGCGGTGGCCCTCTAATTGTACAGGACACTCAACGATGTCGCTCACGAAAACTGGTGCTCAGCGCTGGAATTGGCGTTGAGCGGTGCACTTGACTCTTCTTTTCATCCTTTTTCTCCTTCTTTCATGAGTCTAAGTCCTCCCTTTTTTTACTTCCATCTTCAATTCTCATCAAAACCCTTCAAAACAATGCAAAACAAGCATAAAATCTCTAAAAACAACTTCTGACTCTCATGTGACTCAACTAAGTGTTTTACTTGAGTCTTAAGCTCATTCTAAGCCATAAAGGGTGTGTTTTAATATCAAATTTAAGTATAAAAATAACGGTTTTTCAATCGTTATCAATTTTACTTGTGTCAAAGAAAATACGCCTTAGATATTATACTTGAGGCACGTTTGCTTGGAGCCAAACCAACTCCTCTACCTCTTGAAGAAAATCATTGCTTAGCATTGGCTGAAGGTCCTTTGTTGTCTGATCCTGCTCGTTATCGATGTCTTGTTGGGCACCTCATCTACTTGTGTTTCACTAGACCTGAGCCTTCCTACAGTGTTCATACTTTGTCTCAATTCATGCAACAACCTCGAGAAGATCATTTGTATGCTGCATTGCGTGTGGTTTGTTACTTAAAAGGGAACCCCGGGCAAGGCATTCTTTTGCATAGTGATATGATTTGAATTTGTATGGGTGGTGTGACTCAGATTGGGCTGGTTGTCCACTTACTCACAAATTTGTTACAGGATGGTTCATCTCTCTTGGTCGCTCCCCTATTTCATGGAAGACCAAAAAGCAACACACGGTCTCCCTATCATCTACCGAAGCGGAATATCGTTCCATGGCCAACACCATATGTGAATTGAAGTGGCTGAAAGATATTTTATTTAATCTTGGTGTGCCTCATCCTCACCCAATTCATATCCATTGTGACAGCCAATTCGCTCTTCATATAGCTAAGAACCCCGTTTTCCATGAACGAACAAAACACATTGAAGTTGATTGCCACTTTATTCGTGATGAGGTTCTTAAGAATAGTGTTATCTCTCTTATGTCCCTAGTCGGACTCAGCTTGCCGATATATTCACCAAAGCTCTTGGAACAAAGCAATTCTTGTTCTTGTTAAGCAAGTTGGGCATCCAAAACTTACATGCGCCTACTTGAGCGGGGGTAATAACAATATGTTGTGTATATTATTGCTATATTTATCCTTGTATGTTTCCAATCATATCAGCAAAGATTAAGTTGGTTAATTTGTAAAGTATATATTTGACTATACTGTCATGGGAAAGTAGGAGCTGTGATAGGGGGATTCTAGGAGTGTTATGTGGGATTTAGATAATTACATCTTTGTATATATTATGAGACAATCGTTCAATAGAGGACAGAACATTCCAAAATATCATTGTTTTACACATACGCACCTAACACATGTGTAAAGACCTAATTAATTCAAATGTAATCTTTTAAATTTCATCTACTATTGCAAAAAAAGACTTAAGACTTCACTTAATATGTTTCAATTTTAGGAAAAACAAGTTTGTCAAAATGTAGTGTGTTTTTTTTGAAATTTTTGTACAATTATAGATTTTAGTTCTTTAAAGAATCGATGTTTATTTATTTATCAGGATTAAAATTACATTCCCATCAAAACTTTTATTTGTACCACTGTATCAATTCTCCACTGCAAGAGCTATTTTGCTCTCTTCCTTGTCGCTAAATGTGAACCATGTTGCCACTTTCACCGTTACTCCTTCATTCTTCTTCTTCCCTTCCTTGTGGCAAACACGAAATGTGTCACCGTATTGTCACTACAAGCATTCCTTTTCTTCCCATTTCGAAAGCGGTTAAAGGTTTGTTTTTTCGTCTTAAAATTTTTTTTCGGCTTCATAATTCTTTTTTCCTAATGCAAATATTTTTTTAATCTCTTTTGTCCAATGTAGAGGTAAGAAAGGTAGTGGTGGCTCTATTTTTTGATGGGACCACGGTGGTTCTACGATGGAAAATACGTGAAAATGAGAAAAAATTGATTTTTATTTTTTTTAAAAATGTAAGAATAGGCTTCGGTTATGAATTGAATCCTAAAGTTATATATTTTTTATCTTGTCTGAATATGCTTTGGTTATTTAACCGAAGCATAGTCTCCAAACTAACCGGTACAAAGACCCTTACCAGCACTAGTGATCATTACATAAAGAATATAAAGCAAATTAACATTTCATCAACATGTATAGATAAGAAATAGATAATTTCCTCAAAGTTTCTATAATTTTTCAAAATAAGATAGTTCAAAATATCATATCAAGAGAAAATTATACATTCTACAATACATATAATCTCTTGTATCCCTTCCATCTCTATTCTCTACTATTGGACACTATCATCTACTTACGTGTATAAGTGGATAACAAACCATAAAGAGTTTATTTATTTTTATAAAGTTTTAATATATATATATATATATATATATATATATATATATATATATATATAAGTATTATAAAGAAAACAAACTTGTACCCATCATTCATAAATTTCTAATGCATAACAATTTTCACTTAAAATAAACAATTTGTTAAGAAATTAACACTATTTAAACAATTTTTTGAAATAACATTTATTGAACTAAATACACATTAAGTCATGCACATATCATAGGATTCTCTACAATGGATTTAAGAAAAATAATCGGTGTGGCTCCACTTGGCTCACATATGCTATGAAAAGATTAATTCTCTATAGCATCGCCAAATTGATTCTCTTTTAAATCAAATCCCATTATAGAAACCTTTTTCAACTCTCACCACCTAAACTACAATCGCTATGTAAGTCTGTGAGTTTAATAAAGTTACGATGACATAAAATCAGTTTATTCGCTCAATAAATACACTGACACATGCATAAATGAGGCAATTCTCCCAACAATTTACTTTCAAAGCAAGAACCAAGGCCCAATGATAAGGTGTCGTTGGAGCTATCAAATTAATACTACTTTTCAAGGCAACTTCAGTATTGCCAAGTAGTATTCAAGAAAATAGATAGGGCTAAAGTAACCCTGAGTCGTCTCCCAACGAACACGGAATTGCTTTCGAATATTTGACTCTTATGAATGCTATGCAATGCTTATGAATAAAAGTGAGAATGTTTAAAGAATGTTGTAGAACAAAGAAGAAACTTAAAAACAATTATGAAGAAACAGGCTATTTCCACTACTTTTCCAAAATAGATTCATCATCGGTTATTCACAGATCATTGTTCAATTGATTATTGTTTAAGTTTCAAATTAATTAAAGTACATTCTTAATTAATTTGAGGGCAGTTATGCAGTTAATCAAAGTACATTCTCAATCAAATGCAAGACCTTTCTAGATTATTCACAATAAATTCAACCAAAGTACATTCTCAATCAATTTTATTGTGTTTAATCATGTCTATTCTTAAATCTCTTAACCAAATTAAAAGTTAATCAATCAATGTAAATTCTCAATTGATTATAGTTGAAATTATTACTACCAACCAAAGTACATTCTCAATTGATAGTAAAAACCATTTAATCATATGAAAGTTCCTAAATTCAATCAAAGTAGATTCTCAATTAAACCTAGAAACCCTGAAACTCATATAATTAATATGCATGTAGATTCAAACACATTATGATGCAAAAATCTTTGCTTTTAATATGGTAGAGAGATTAAAGACATAGAGAGAGAACAACTTAAATCAATAATCAAAATAAACAATTGCATTAATTCACTTAACCTCAGAATCCATAATGAAATTACAGCATAATAGCCCTAAATGCTTAGCTCTCCATGAATGGAGTTGAATACATGATGAAATAAGAGAGAGAGGAGTGGTGAATGAATGAATGAAGATCCTTTGGGTCTCTTTATATAGGGTTTGATTGGGCTTGGACTTTGAATCTTCTGTTGATAAAATCTTTTATCTTATATCTAATATCTTTCAAATATTCAACAGATTTAATCAGTTTTTGAGAATATTTGATAATATCTTTCCTAGATCAAAAAGATTTGGCAAATATTATCTTTTGATATTTATTGATATAGTTAAATAAGATAATTATTTAACAATATCAAGTAAAATATCTTAAGATATATTTTCTCCAAAATATCTTTTAAAATATCTAACAAATTTAAACTTGTCTAAAATTACATTTCAACCCTTTTTATTTTATTTACACAGAAGTCCAAAATTTTCCTCTAATTGCACTTTAGCCATCTCTTTCTTTTCAAAATTGCACAAGAGTCCTGAGTTGACCAGATTGGACCATCTTTGACCATTCAATTTCATGCTTTAAATGAATAAAATTTTAACTTCAGCTGCACAAATAAACATTAGAACATCCAAAATAATTTATGCAACTAAGAATCACATTTTAAGCATCTTTAATTCCCAAACCCAATAAATCCAATTGTCACAAATTCACTTTAAATCAATCATTTAAGCACAAAAATCTCATTAAAAATTTGAATTCTAAAACATAAATGTGGGCATAAATATGCACTCATCACCCAACATCTGCCTATTAGTGCCCAACGCCAACAAGCCAATATCCAACGCTAAGACCACTTGAGTTCTTTGTCAAATAAGCATCCAATAGTCCCTACAATGCCTAGTGGTGTTTAGGCAGCGCCTAGTGTAATACCCCTTTCAGGATGCCACATGTAATTAAATAACTTAAGAAAGAGCAATTTCTTATACCATCACAAAATAATGAAAAAATAAAACTTTATTTCATTATCATGAAAATAATAACAATCATGCGAAAATAACAAATAATCCATTTACATCTTACGATAATGTTCAAAAATTTCTAAAGATAAACTCCTTCGATGTCATCTCAAAAACATTTTAAAGATCCCTATAATATTCCCCACGCGTCTCCTCGTTCTAAACAACACCAACATCATTTGTAACATCATTTGCTCCTATATAATGACACGAGTTATATGATCATTGCACAAATAAAAACAAGCAAGAGTGAGCTAACTAGAAAACAATACAAGATAATAATCAATAACTGTACTCACCTATATTGCTCAAAACATCCACCCAAATCCATGAAGTCAAAACCACATTCATGAAATACACAAACATATTACCACTAAGTGATATGAAATAATATGTTACTCTTTCGTAACATAGCTACCATACTCGTCTCTTGATGACAGCAGGACCGATGCGACAACAACAAACACGTTCACCTCCCAACACCCACCAGATTCACGAAATATCAAACACATTCACCTTTCATCACCAATTGGACTAACGAGCCACACACTATCACACCTTTTAGCAAAGACCGAACTGACACAATATCAAACACATTTGCCTCCCAGCACTAACTAGACCGACGAGTCATCACACAAAAACAAGCAGCTCAACAAACGATGTAGTCATGCTCAAGCATAAAACAACAACCAATCAAATAGCTTGGCAACTGGTAAGGACAACACGTCCTACAACACCTATAGCTTAAAAAACATCTCAAACTTTTTGGTAAACATCACAAACACGTCCTGCAACACGTCCTACAACACCTATAGCTTAAAAAACATCTCAAACTTTTTGGTAAACATCACAAAAAGCTTAGCCAAGGCCAAAAACCTTCAGACTAACCTTTAAAACACACAAAACATCATGGTTAACCATAAGCATAGTCTGACAACAATCTCAAACAACTCATTAACTACAACCAGCAGCTCGACAAGGGCTTAAAACCCTTAGGTTGACCTCAAATTTACCCAAAACGAAGTTCCATAACCTCCAAATTGAGGTCTAGCACAAATCGGCAGAAACAGCTTGGCTCAACAAATGCAGCTTGGTCAACCCAGCCCAACCACCACAACATAGTCAACATAGTCCGGTCAACAAGGTATAGTGTTGTTTGGGCAGTGCTTAATGCTAAGAACCCCTATAACACATTGTCTAGGGGTATCAGACGATACCTAGGTAGTGCCCAATGCCAAAAAGCCTTAGAGCTCTATGCCCAAAAGGCACTCAACGATACCCAAGTTCTGCTCCATGTACCCAAGTTGTACTCCTCTTAGGACTTCTTTTTTTTACGTTGGGCAGTGGAT
The DNA here is from genome assembly GCA_027742785.1 of Vigna reflexopilosa. Classification (NCBI taxonomy): domain Eukaryota; kingdom Viridiplantae; phylum Streptophyta; class Magnoliopsida; order Fabales; family Fabaceae; genus Vigna; species Vigna reflexopilosa. The sequence continues at coordinate 35,521,823 of CM050914.1, forward strand.
GGGTAATTTTAAAAATGTTTTCTAAACTTCATAAATGTTTGTATGATGTATATATGTGTATATATGTTTGTGTATTGATGTTAGGAACGTTTTAAATATGCTAAGTTATTTATTGTGTAGATGAATAGGTTTTTCTATTAAATTATGGGTAATAAGGATGAAGTAAAGTGTGATTGGTTTTGAAGAAGGTAATTTTATAGGGAAGTTATATTTGTTGTGTAGTGTATGCATTGATGTGGAAGTTCATGGTTTAAGGTTATCTTAATACTTTACTAATCATTCAACTCATATAGAAAAAACGGTTGATCAGTTGAGAGTGGTAGGAGGTCCTTGTTTAAAGAATAGTGTAATTCTTATGACACTAAAAGGATTAACCTTGAGGGCAGGGGGTATCCATCACAAGTGTTAAAACCTTTTGAGATTCGATATCAATATATGTATCTGGATAATTGAATTTAGAAGAGTCTTTGATTATATAATTTATATTTGTATGATTAATTGGAGTGCATTGTATTGTGATACAACATGTTTTATTAATATATGATGTTCCTCTTGTATGTTTGTTTACCCTCTCTTCTTTATTGGTTTGTTTTGTGTTTGTGTTCTTCTTTTTGCAATGATCACCTTATTAGTGTGAGTAGATTAAGATATAAGTTTAGGATTTTCCTCCGAAAGAAGTTGAACTAACTGTCTAAGTCGTGGGATAATAGTAGATCCTATTAAGTTTATCTTTGGAATAGAACCTTAATTTAGAAGCTTGAGGTGTTCATGTCTAATCTTATATATTAGATGATTGTACTAATATAAGATATACTTTCAGTAAGTTGTGTTTTCGATATTTGTAATAAATGTTTTAATTTAATAGTATTACACTATTAAAATGAAATGTTGTAACATCCCAAACATATAGTATTAAACTATACAGAAGTTATCACATGTTTAATAAACTAGAACAGTCAACAAAGACAGGAATAAAAGTTTCATTACAGTCATCTATCATAACCATAAATTAAAACTTTATTTACAAAATAACTAAGCAAAACTATATACATATAGTTGATCTACAGAAAACTAAACATTAGACGTCCATCCATCTAAAACCTGCTTCACTAATACCTCATCACTCTCTACTCACACCCACCAGATGATCATAACCAAAACAAGAACAAAGAAACATAACAACAAAAACACAAACAAAAGGGTAAGTTAGATATTGTTACCAATGAGGAGCATTGGTATTTTAAAGAGAAATGATTTTGATGATGCTGCAAGTGATGAACTCGAAAAATCAAGTTGTAAATTATTTAAAAGCACTTTTGTAGATGGCAAATGTATTAGGAAAAAGGTTGAACATGTAAAATCTTAGAAATCTCCAGACCTTAGGACATTCACGCATATAATCGATTATCTGATGTAATAATCGATTATCACGAGCATTCTTGGAAAACCATTGCTCTCGTAAATAATTTATTATTGCTTTAAATAATCGATTATCACTGGTCCTGATAAGAATTGTCCAAGTCTCTAGAATAATCGATTATTCCTAAGGATAATCGATTATCACTTTTTTGAAAACCCTATAACGGACTTGAATAATCGATTATTATTTACAATACTTGATTATCACTAGCAGTTGCAATATGTCTTTTTAGTTTCAGACCATTTGTCTATATATACTTTGTCTAAACCCTTAGAAGGTCAACCTGAGATTTTTTGAGAATACAGTGTGATTTGAGGAAGTTCCAAAATGCTAGTTCATTGCCTTGTCTGGTCTTGTGAATAGGAGAAGCTCGCGCTTTGTGTGTCAAAGGTCGGAGCGATTCTCTTCAAGTTGGCAAAGTTGTTATCTTCCAGTTCGTTGGTCGAAGGAAGATTGTTCCTGCACTGTTTTGGTTTGTTTGTTGAAGGAAAGTGTAGGTTGCTCGCTTCCGGTTTGTTGGTCGAAGGAAGCTCCCTTCCAGTTCGTTCTTCGAAGGAAGGTTTTATCTTTATATTTTGTTCACTCTATTGTAATCTGTGAAACTAATTTTAGTGAAAACGTTAATCACATGGCAAAAAATGCTCTAGCTAGGACAAGCCAAATCTAGAAGCAAATCAAGCCATAAGTTAATGGATGAAGATGCGGAGTGGTGAAAGGTGTTGATAGCTCATGGTTTTGATGAGTTGTATGGTGATGGAAGGTGTGTTTAGTGGTTCTCTAAGAGAGGTTGGGTCAACTCTTGGAGGAAGGTGGCTAGAGGAGGCCACTTGGGTTGCTCTAGCCTAGGGTGACCTTAAAAGAGTAATATGGCACAAAAATGGCAGCATAACTTTACTCTAAATCAAAGGTGATTACATGATGGAGAACACCTCTATTTATAGGCTAAGGTGTCTATAAATGGGCTGAAACTTTAACCTAAAAGAGCCACCTTGGTTGTCTTGGAGAGCAAGGAGAAATCCTCTCCAATTGGAGGGAGACAAATGGCAAAAATCATCTCAAATGAGAGAGTGACATGTGGCCACTACCTATGGAAAAACTCTCTATTCCTAGAGTGACACATGGCCACTAAATAGGAGGAAAACTCTCCAATGGAAAGCTTCCACATGTCTAGGACGAAATTCTTCTCCCTTGTTCTCCAAGCTTAGCCAAAATGTTGACCCCTTGATCAACACACCCATTTTGGACATCCAAGCATAGTCAACTTTGGGCCTTGACCCTTTGTTGACTTGTTTGGTCAAAATCCTATTCTACTTGGCCCAAAATACAAGGCCCAATTGAAATTATACACTACTAGGCCCATAATACCAAGTCCAAATAAAATCTAGACTACTTAGCCCATAATACAAAGCCCAAATAAAATCTAGACTACTTGGCCCAAAATACAAGGCCCAAAATTATTCTTATTCTACTAAATCTTCATGATGACTTTAGATGGCCTAAGAGAAAAAGTATAGGTCCATCTTTCATAGATGTCTCCAACTCTTCATGAATGTGCTAGGTCATGGCAAGGGGTATGCCATCACTTTTTATAGCGATTAACAACTGGACGTAGAATCTTTTGATTCAAACCAGTACAAAAATTTTGTGTGAATTTTTCTACTCCCTACACTCTTTATATTTTTCCGCACATCAATTGTTCGATAAAAGTTCTTTAAGAAAATTAATTTTCTAAAATGGACCATCGTAACTTGACTTGTGACCGTAACACACTTTCCGCTACTTTATTCCGCTGCGCGACTCTACGATACCGGTTGTCTGATACCGACAAATACAAAACAATTCATATTACACTTAAATCATTTTGTACATAACTCATATATAACATTAATCAAACCAAACATCTTAACATGCAAAGACCTAGACTAAACTATCCGAATTTAGTATGAATGTCGAGCTATGGTGAGTTGTGCACTTGTGGTGGCTTCTACTACTTTGCAAAGCCATTGCCAATGGGTTTCACCCTACCACACTCACAAGGTTAGTATGTATTACGTCTTAGGCCATACTGGAAGCACCTAGACTAAGAGCTCCTACTACTCTCACCACATATGTCAATCTTCTCTACTTAAAAATGAATGACCATTAGAGTGTCAACCCCCAAGACTGAGCTCTCTGCGTTCATACTAACAATACTTGAAACATCCAACAAAGAGTTCCTCCTTTGAACTCAATTTCCAAAATTTTCATTTCCATATACAATTAAACATACCTCTCCATATATCACCATAGAACTCATAATAAACCATTACACATTTATCAAAGACTCCAAATAGTTCATCAGAAAACACAAAGCACCCTAAAATTGAAAACCCAAAAACTGACTGAAGGACGCTCAACACCTAGAAAAGGGGCGCCCACGCGCAAAACTCATTGGAAAGGGGTGCTCAACACTAGACTTTGCACAAAAGTGGCGCCCAGGGAGGTGCTCAAGGGGCGCTCAACGCCATTCTCCTCGGAAAAATGGCACTCAGGAGGGCACTCCAGGGTGCCCAGCATGAAACCAAATTCTAATACCCCTTCTAATTGATATTGGTTACCCTCTACATATATGTAACTAACTCCTAAGACCTTCTAGGCACTGAGGAACACCTGAAAACACATCTCTAACTCCAACTAGCTACCTTAAACCCAACTTGATCACTTAAACTCATCCAAACTCCAAACAACTAATAACACAAATTTTCTGCATCTAACAGTTAAAATAAGTCCTAATAAATTGGATAACACACCACAACACCTTAGTTTCCTCATAACCTTTCTGTTTCAAATTTTCACTGGTTAAACCTCATTGAATTAAAAATGAACTAAAACTCAACATAATAATCCATTATTACTTCTACTTTAGATTTCATTTATCCATTTTTTTTAAAATTTTAACAATTTCTTTTAAGTTAAAATAATTATTTATAATAAAAAGCTCCATACAAAATAAATAAAAGTTATCTATAATAAAATTATACAGTATTCATATTTATTTTTATAACTAAATTTTTACTTTTTTTTTATTATGATAAAATATATAATAAACGCACATACATGATTCCATTAATCTATACTTGTATATAAAGATTCATTTTCTTTTCATATTTGTTTCCTAATTTTATTTTTTAGATAAATTATTTTATCTATACTTATATAATAAAATATTTTTTTCTTTTGGTGTCTTTTTCAATTTTACCAATTAAATAACTTATTTTAATAAAATAATTATTTTACCAATTGTATATTTTAAATGAATTTTTTTAGGGTTAAATATGTTTTTAGTCCCTCTATTTTGGGGTGATTTTGGGTTTAGTCCCTCTTTCAAACTAAGGTACAATTTAGTCATTCAATTTTAAAAAACTCTGGTTTTAGTCCTTTTTACCAAATTTTTTTAACTTTAGAGAAACGCGTTTGAAAAAGCAAATAAAATTAAAAAAATTTGGTAAAAAAGACTAAAACCAGAGTTTTTTAAAATTGAAGGACTAAATTGTACCTTAGTTTGAAAGATGGACTAAACCCAAAATCGTCCCAAAGTACAGGGACTAAAAACATATTTAACCCTTTTTTTTAACATTTAACTGTTTTGTCTACCTTTTTTAGACTTAATTATTTTTTAATTAAAAGATTACTCATAAATAAATAATAATTATTTATAATAATATTATAAAAATTATTTATACTTAATTTATAATAATAATAATAATTTTATTATTTTTTACTATCTTAAAATCTGAACACACATATTCACTAATAACAGTAATAAAAATAATATAATAATACAAAATGAATTAAATAACTGTTAAAATAATAGCAAATACAAATCATAAAAAATGGAAAATAAAATAAAAATTAGATATTACTTTTTAAAAGTTAATAAAAAAATATAAATGATTACACATAATCATGTTATTAGAAAGATTATTTAACATATTAATAAAATATACAAAATTATAAAATCAACATTGATTTTATAAAGAAAACACAAACACTAAAATAAGTAAATAACAGAGTATAAACTGATACTTAAATGAATTAACTTATTTAATTATTTTAAAAATATTTTTTAAATTCGTTCAAGTCTCAAAAATTAACTTTTCATTCATTTTAATTTAGAAGCATGAATTATTATTGTTATTATTATTAACATTACTACTTAAATCTCTAAATCAGAGAGCAAATTAAAAACTATGAGTTCTGAATACTTCAATAGAACTCTTCCAGTACTCTTGATTAAATTTTCTTTAAATTTTGTCTAAAGTTTTATTTGGATACACAAACGAACAAGTGAGATATAATTTGGTGGTGTAAATTACACTTTTCCTCCACTAAAATACTTTACTATATTTTCTGAGAGTGTCGTATTCGTCTGTAAAAAGCACATCAGTCCGTTGGATTTGGAGGGCCTCTAAGTCGCGAAGGAAGAAGACGCAAATCCGAGACAAGAAGCTTCTAGCTCCGTCAACTGCGAGTTTGTTTCTTCAATCGTAGCTTCTTAGTTATAATTCCTGAATTTCTTCCTCAATTAAACTGCTTACCGATTCAAAATCCCTTGTTCTTTTTTTCTTCAAAGGGTTTAATGGTGTCCCTATGTTATCTTCCCTGAATTTGAACCTGTTTGAGCACAAATGCCTCTGATTCTTCTAACGCCAGATTCGATGTTCCTCTAGTTCACGGCATTCTTGTTTGTATTAGTTTAATTAATTTCAAATAATTTGCATGCCTCTGGGTTCTTTTAGATCTTCTATATTCATTGAATTGATTAATGTGATAAACGTCAAATTAAATAAATATACAGTTTACTTAGCACATGTTGAATGCTAATAGTCTTTCTCCTTCTCTTTTATTTTATATTTTTCTTTTTTTCATTAATTGTCGTCTCTGGATATATGTCTCTTATCTGTTATTCTCCATTTTTTAGGGTTTAATATGATTTTTCTAATCACTTTATGTTAAAGGAGGAGGAGGCGTATTTTGCGATAACCCTATACCCGTCTCTGAGCAGTGGTTGGAAAGATTTTGTGAGTTGGGGAATAATTTTTGATTGAAACATGCTTCAGATTCGGCTTAGCAGGGCTCCTGCATCAGAGGGGTCAGCAGGGGTGAAACAGTCACCTGTTGAGAATGTTACAGTTGCGTGCCCTGACCATCTGGTTCTTGCTGATCTTCCAGTTGCAAAGGGCATTGGTGCAGCCACGGCCACTTCTCTTGTGAAAACTTTGGGCCGTAGGTCCCGCCGCCAGCTTGGCGAACGAGTCCATTTCTGTGTTCGCTGTGATTTCCCTGTAGCCATTTATGGACGCCTGGTAATTATTTATGCATGGTTGCACGTTTTTAAATTGAGATTTCTGTTTGTTACGATGCTTTGAATCATGACAGGATCTAAGTTGTTTGATTCCAGTTTAGCTTTTGTGTGGGATTTATTTAAAAAGTTTATTGAAATATTATTTGGCGTAGTTCCAGCTTTTATCCTCTGCAAGAAAGAGAAAGTTAATTTATTGAATAGAGTATGCTAGCTGAAATGCTGAACGTTTATTAAGTGGAAACGCAATTCTTTTTCATGTACATTCGATTTATTGACCAGAGCTTTCATGGGAATATAAGTTTTATGTTCCTTTATGCCTTTGATTTGGAGTTAGCTTCTGTATTTTAGTGCTATATAGAGTTATTATCCTCTTAGTATTTTCCTATAATGGAGTTATGGTTTTATTGTTTAGCATTTCTTCATGACACTGGTTATTGCATTGACTGTGTTGCTTTATTATCTTAAATTTGCTTTTGAAATGAAAAATATATATAGAATAATATATGCATCAAATACATTTTTTTTCTATGTATCATGTTTTCTTTTAGAGTTCTTGTTAGGTTCTTGAGTTTGGAACCTAACCAAAAGACTCTCAGAAGATAGAAATAGTGATGAAAAAATGGATTTTTATGTATTATTCACCGTAAAGGAGACTATCTTTACAAAGAATAGGCTGGGAGCATAACCTCCCTGGCTGAGGGCATAACCCCTCTCTACAAGCTTTCAAAGTCGGACTGTATACAAAGTATATTTTTGATGCCCCTTAGAGTGTTACAAGAGCTCTATTTATAGTAGCTCTGACCCATTCCTCTCTACATCAGAAAACCCTCTACACCCATGACCATTTCGTCCTAAACCCAAACTATCTTATTATGCTCTGTCCTAACATTACACCCCCTCTGCCAAACAACCTTGTCATCAAGGTTGGAAACTGACACCTCTGGCTATGCTCTTCAATTCACGTCAGGCGGCTTGGGTGGTGGCAAAATCTTTTCTTCATCGGCTCCTTGCTCGTCCTCCGCCAAAATTATCACGCCTAAACTTTTCTCTGCACAATGCTGACCAGGGCCGAACGGTCCACCACAACGAAAACATCTCCCCTCTTCCTTCGTTTTAAGGAATACTGGGTAAGGGAGATTTCTCACCATTCTTCCCCGATTGTCGGCCCCACCGTTCGTACTCCCTCTCGCGCTACTCGCCGGTGTAACTCCATCTATTCCGCCCGACCGGTTCAGGGACTGACGTTTGGTTTCGCCTCGTACCACCGTCCTTGTCGCGCGCAACCCCGATGGGTTCGCCTTGAACTCGTTCCAACTTCCCCCTCTCACTCTAGTCGCTGCGTCTTCCACATCCCGTGCGATCCTCTTCGCAACTATCAATTCTTGCGAACCTTGAATGCGCACTTGCCCCTTTATGTCTTCTCGTAATCCGGCGAGAAAATACCCTAATATGTGTTCCTTCGATACCCCGTGAGCTTGGCCCACCAGCATCTTCATCTTCTCCCTCAGCATCAGAGTCAACTGGATCAGCCTTTGCTTCCTCCTCTTCCTTCTTCTTCTCGGCCTCTTTAAAGGCTGCCTTCTCAGCATCCTTGTGGCCCTCTCTCCGTTAGGTGGCAGCCCCACGGGTTCACAAAACACCACATCATGCTTGTCCAATAAAAACTCCATCTCCCTCTTTTGTTAGTCGATGAGGCCCAAACCATTCGGGCTGCTTTCTCTGGACTCAAATGAGCCCAATTCCCATACCATTAGCCCCGCTGCCACTTCATCCATTTTTACTAAAGCCCTGGGGCCCACCACTCCTCATTCCAAAGTGGGGTTCCTCTGCACTGTTATCTCCCTCTCTCCTTGTTTGTACATCATTGTCAACTTCCTCCAGTACACTGTCACCTTCCCGAGCTTCACTAGCCACTCCATACCAAGGATGACCTCTACTCCTCCGAGCTAAAAAATAAGACCCGGCCCCCAATCACCCCATTCGGCTTCATCATCTGTGGCTGAGTGAAGCCTCCAGCCGATAAAGCGGACCTCTCCCCTTGTTTCCGGTCTATTTCGGTCTCAGCTTCCTCCGTCTCCACCTCTTCATCCTCTGACCACTCGGTATCGTTCAATCGGCATGGATTACAGCACTCGGCCTCGGACCGTTCGGCAATCGCTCCTCGCGTTCGTCCCTCATAAGACCCGTCCACTGTCCCATGGCCCGCCAAGATCTTGCGGTCTTGTACAGAGTCGTCCACCGTCCCCTTCCGTTTGGATGCCGCCAACCGCTCAACGACGATTCCGAACCTTATCACTAGCGCTTCTTTCAAACCATCCCAAGAACGATTCTTGGCTTTCTCCTTCCAGACTTTGATCCAGTAGCCAGCACTCCCATCCATGCTTACATACGCTAATCGTACCTTCTCCTCTTCCGCCATTCCTTCAAATTCGAAGAATCGCTCTGCCCAATTGATCCAGTTCAATGGATCTAATCCTTCGAACACGGGCAACTCCATCCTCTTCCCCCAATTGAACCGCCCACTTTCTCCGTCCCCAATGTCGTCCTCACATCTCGTACTCCTATTGACGTTCACAGGCGCCTAATTGTCGTCAGATTGTTCCCCTTGAATGCGGTGTTGTCCCCTCGATAATCGCCTCACTTCTTGAAGATCCTGGCGTGTGGCTACCGAGTCTTGTCGAATTGCCGCCGTTTTCACCTTCATTTCCTCCCTTGATGACTCCATCTCTGCCTTTCGTCCATCCATTGACGGCTCCATTGTCGCCATTCATTCCTCCATTCTCCCTTCTAGTGCGTTTAATTTTTTTCCCCTTCATCTTCGCTCTCTTTCCTCCCCCAAGCATTCATGTCTCCTCTGATTCTCGTTAACAGTATGTTGATCCTCATCTATAGATCCTGGATTGCCTTTTAATCCCTTTTCCTGGTTCCACACCCTTCCTCCAAGAACTCTCAATAGTTCTCTGGTTTCCTGCTGCATTTCTTGCATATTTCTTCTCCATTCTGCTAGCTCCCTTTTCTTTTTGCTGATCCTCCTTTCCCAAGAATTGTCTCTTCCTTCCATGCTTCCCCCTTTCTTGACCACTTCTTGATCCGTTCTTGACCCCTCTCCTAAGGATATCCGGCAGGTTGGACCAATTGTTAGTCTGGGAAATTAGGTTAAATGGAAATTGATATGTTTATTACAAAGAGATCATACAAGATATATACAGGAGACCTAAGCTATTTTAGGAAATATAATAACTATATTCTATTCTAGGATCCCTTGATTTATGGGATTGTCCCTATTTATTCAAATCTGTACAGATTACAATAAAATATATACTTGTAATGAAATACACAAATTTCCTAATTTATTCTTTCCTAAAATATTGTTTGATTTCCCACACTCCCCCTCAAGCTGGTGAATAGGTGTTTTCCATTCCCAGCTTGGATACAATCTTCTCAAAATTGTGGCAGCCCAGCCCCTTGGTAAGAATGTCTGCAATTTGATCTTCAGAGGACACATATGGAGTGCATATCAAGCCACTATCAAGCTTTTCTTTGATGAAGTGTCTGTCTACTTCAATATGCTTTGTTCTATCATGCTGCACTAGGTTGTGGGCTATGCTGATTGCTGACTTATTATCACAATAAAGCTTCATAGGTTCTTCCCATTTTATCCTCAAGTCTTCTAAGATGATTTTAAGCCATAGCAACTCACATATACCTTGTGCCATGGCTCGGAATTCTGCTTCAGCACTGGACCGAGCCACTACACCCTGCTTTTTGCTTCTCCAAGTCACAAGATTTCCTCCAAGAAAGGTGCAATATCCTGTAGTTGACCTCCTATCCACAATTGACCCTGCATAATCAGCATCAGTATAGGCTTCAAGCTTCACATTACCATTCCTTTTGAATAGAATCCCTCTTCCTGGAGTTCCTTTAAGGTACTGTAAAATTCTGTGGGCAGGGTCTCCTTTGGGCTATGCATAAATTGGCTAATTAAACTCACTGCATAGGCAATATCTGGCCTGGTATGAGACAAATATATAAGTCTGCCCACTAATCGCTGGTACATCTCTTTTTCAACAGCAACGTCTTCTTCTGCATTTCCAAGCTTTATGTTTGGTTCTAATGGGGTACTAGCAAGTTTGCAAGCTGCCTTGCCAGTTTCCTTGAGTAAATCAGTGATATACTTCTGCTGGGATATAAATATCCCTTTCTTGGAGTGGGCAACTTCAATTCCCAAAAAATATTTTAGTTTTCCCAAGGTCTTAATCTCAAATTCCTTGCCCAAGCATTGGCTCAACAATTGCTGCTCTTCTTTATCATCTCCAGTTAATATTATGTCATCCACATACACCAATAATATTGTTACTCCCCTTGACTTGGAGTGTTTAAAGAACAAAGTATGGTCCCCTTGGCTTTGTTTGTAACCTAGACCTGTCATAACTTTAGTAAACCTGCCAAACCATGCACGGGGGGACTGTTTTAGCCCATATAATGCCTTTTTCAGCTTGCAAACAGTGTTGGTAGCAATGTCTCTACCGTATCCCGGAGGTATCTCCATATAAATTTCTTCTTCAAGGTCTCCATGTAGGAAAGCATTCTTAACATCAAATTGTTCCAAGTTCCAGCCATAATTGGCAGCAAGAGACAATATCACCCTAACTATGTTCATTTTGGCAACCGGAGCAAAGGTCTCCAAATAATCAACTCCATAGGTTTGGGTGAACCCTTTGGCAACTAGTCTTGCCTTATATCTCTCAATTGATCCATCAGCCTTGTATTTCACTGTATAAACCCACTTACATCCAACTGGCCTCTTTCCTATTGGTAAGGTGACTAACTCCCAGGTGTTGTTCTTCTCTAATGCCTCCATCTCTACATCCATGGCTTGCCTCCATTTTTTGTCAGACAATGCCTCAGATAGGGTATTAGGTAGAAGTGTAGTGTTTAGGTTTACTAGGAAGGCTTTATGGGTAGGAGAGAAATTTTCAAAGGACAGGTAATTTGAGAGAGGGTAGAGTGGCTGTTTGGTGCATTTTCTTGGCCCTTTTCTAATGGCAATTGGGAGGTCAAGATCATTTTGGGTTTCAATTTCAAGATCATTTTGGGTTTCAATTTCAGCTTGCACAGCTGGAGAAAAAATTGTTACCTCTTTTTGTGGATTTGAGTTGGATTCTTGAACATTGCTTGATCCTGGAATGGCCTTAGTCTTCCTTGAGTATACCAGCTTCTTACCAAATTTTCCAGCTTCAACATCTCCTTGATCAGCTTCACAATTAATTTCACTTTCTTGACCTATTTTACTTGGTACAGCTTCAATTTGATCTAGTTTAGGTTCAAATATCAAGTCTGGAAGAATGGGAAAACCAGAAAAACCAGAATTACTACTTTCCTTATCTTCCCTGAAACTCTCCCCCGGAAGATAAGGTTGATGGAAATAGCCCTCTTGTTCATTGAAGGTAACATCCCTAGACACAAAGAATTTTTTGGATGGGGGATGGTAGCATTTATACCCTTTCTGAGTGAGTGAGTAACCAACAAAGACACATTTTAAGGCTCTAGGATCAAGTTTCCCCCTGTCTGTACTATGAATATGGACATATGAGATGCACCCAAAAACTCTTGGTTTAAGATTATTTGTAGTGGATAGGTTTGGATAGAAAGACGACAAAGCTTCCATAGGGCTTTTTGATCCTAAGACTCTAGAGGGTAGTCTATTGATAAGGTGTGTTGCTGTAAGAACAGCTTCCCCCCAGAGATTTTTTGGAACACTATTTTGGAACAACAATGTCCGAGTCTGATTTAATAGATGCTCATTTTTTCTTTCTGCGACCCCATTCTGCTGTGGTGTTTTGACACAAGAGGACTCATGAATTATACCTTATTTTTGACAAAAAGAATTAAGGACATGATTGAAGTAATCTTTGGCATTATCTGACCTAAGCCTCTTAATATTAACACCAAACTGACCTTTTATCAGGGAGTGGAAGTTTAGGAAGACAGAACTGACTTCTGATTTTTGTTTAAGTAGGAAAACCCAAGTGACCCTTGTACAATCATCTATAAAGGTGACAAACCATCGAGCACCAGACACATTTGGAACATTAGAAGGTCCCCATACATCAGTATGAACAAGATAAAAGGGAAAATTGCTAATTTTATTACTTATTGGAAAAGATACACGCTTGTGCTTAGCAAGTTCACACACCTCACAATGAAGACTCTCAACTTCTAACTTTGTAAACAGAGAGGGAAACATAATTTTGATCACTCCAAAGGAGGGATGTCCCAACCGACAATGATAAAGCATGATTTTTTCTCTGTTGGTCATCAAAGATTCAGATATGAAGGAATGAGAGATTCTGTTTTTGTTGGACAGACTTGGATCTTCAAGATAATAAAGGCCATTCCATTCTCTAGCATGTCCAATCATCCTCCCCGAATCCTTGTCCTGAAATACACAATGATCGTTGTAAAAAACAACTTTACATGACAAATCCTTTATAAGTTTTCGTATAGAGACTAGGTTGGTGGACAGCTTTGGGACATGGAGAACATCTTTTAAGGTTATTAAAGAATTGATTTGGATATTTCCTTGACCAGCTACAGTTATAAGGGTTCCATCTGCCGTGGCAATTTTCTTGTTGCTGGGACATGGGGAATATGTGGAGAAGTGTTTGGCTAATGGTGTCATGTGGTCTGTGGCTCCAGAGTCCAATATCCAGTAATTGTTAAAGGGTGTATCTGAGACATTTAATCCAAAAGAAAGTGGAAACTTACCTGAATATGCCAAAGAACACATACCTGTAGGTTTTTCTAGCTTACCAAGAAAGGTTCTCACCCTTTCTATCTCCTCTTGATTAAGATGGGCAGCAGCTTCTGGATTATTTCCTTCATTTGTTCCAGCAGCAACATAAACTTGTCCTCCTTTCCTTGAGGGGCCTCCTCTGTGTCCCCCTTCTCGATCTCGATTTAAAGGCTTCCCATGCAACTTCCAGCACTTCTCTCGGGTATGACGAGGCTTATTGCAGTAGGTACACCAGAGACCATCACCTTTCTTCTCCACATTTGTTGATCCTCCTTTCTTCTGTTCGGCTATCATGGCCAAAGTCTGATCTCCTTTATGGTCAGCCACCATTGCTGAGTTCTCTACTACTGCTGGACTCTCCAACATGAGACCCCTTCTGCTTTCTTCACTCCTCACAATAGCCACCACTTCATTGAAGCATGGTACTTTTTGCTTCCCCAATATTTGAATCCTAACTTGATCAAATTCAGGATTCAAACCAACAAGGAAATCATAAACTCTGTCTTGTTCAATATATTCCTTGAGAAGTGTTGAATCTTCAGTACATTTGGCTTTTATGACTCTATAATGGTCTAGCTCCATCCATAATGATTTCAACTGATTGGCATATTCTGTAACAGTCTTGTTCCCTTGTTTTGCTGCCAAAGTTTTCACCTTTACGTCATATACTTGAGCAGCATCTTTGGCTTTAGAGTAGGTTTGCTCTACAGCATCCCAAATCTCTTTTGTCGAATTAAGGAACATGCATGTGTCGCTGATTTCTGGAATCATTGAATTCCACAGCCACACCATGATCATTGAATCTTCCTCATCCCATGTAGTAAACTTGGGATCCTCCTGTTTGGGCCCAGACTCCATCAGGTGACTCAACTTCCCCTTTCCCTTCAGCACTGTACGAACAAGTTGGGCCCACTTCAAATAATTTCTTCCATTGAGTCGATATGCAGAATGGATATTCTGCAGTTCTCCAGGAAGCTAGGAATGGGAATTCCCTGTTTCTGGGGTTGGGTTCACAACTTCCTCTTCCCTTGACATCATAGCAAGAAGATGGTTGAGCGGTAAAAAAGGAAAGTTGCAACAGAAGGTTGAGCGATAGAGAAGGTTGCAATAGCAAGGGAAAAAAAAATGTAATGAATATAGGAAAAGATGCAGCAGCAATGTAGGCTGCCGTCTTAGGGTTAAGAGAGATGCAGCAACAATGCAGGCTGCCGTCTTAGGGTTAAGAAAAATGCAGCAGCAATGCAGGCTGCCGTCTTAGGGTTTACAATGCGCAGACAGAGCTTCCTAGATCGGATGCTCTGATACCATCTGGGAAATTAGGTTAAATGGAAATTGATATGTTTATTACAAAGAGATCATACAAGATATATACAGGAGACCTAAGCTATTTTAGGAAATATAATAACTATATTCTATTCTAGGATCCCTTGATTTATGGGATTGTCCCTATTTATTCAAATCTGTACAGATTACAATAAAATATATATTTGTAATGAAATACACAAATTTCCTAATTTATTCTTTCCTAAAATACTGTTTGATTTCCCACAGTTAGGTTCCTGAGTTTGGAACCTAACCAGAAGACTCTCAAAAGATAGAAATAGTGATGAAAGAATGGATTTTTATGTATTATTCACCGTAAAGGAGACTATCTTTATAAAGAATAGGCTGGCAGCATAACCTCCCTGGCTGAGGGCATAACCCCTCTCTACAAGCTTTCAAAGTCGGACTGTATACAAAGTATATTTTTGATGCCCCTAAGAGTGTTACAAGAGCTCTATTTATAGCAGCTCTGACCCATTCCTCTCTACAACAAAAAACCCTCTACACCCATGACTGTTTCGTCCTAAACCCAAACTATCTTATTATCCTTTGTCCTAACAGTTCTAGATGTAAAGCATGCTCTCAAAAGCAGACCTGTTTATTGATATGGTTGTCATTGTATAAAATTTAGGTTGTTTGTCTTAGTCTCACCTAAGTATGCTACAACAATAAGAATAGTCGTAGTTCAAAACCAAATTCGCAAGGATACATTATTCAACTTAGAACCTATTTAATAATTTCTCACAATGTCCTTGTTTCCCTCTCCCCTTTTTCATAGGGCTAAAATCCATATGATATCCTCTCCCCACCAATGACTCCCGTTGCACATGTTCAAATGCCTTAACTGAATATCTATTAGTTTTTCCTATATTGATATCTTGTTGTGCACAATCATTGCAAATTTTCTCCCTCTTATGTGTGCTTGTTGGCTATACATTCATCTTAACATTCTGTTTTTTGCAACTCTACTTTTTCCTCATCCCTTCAAAGACCATCCATCATTCTCTATCATAATTGGTCATACAGTAATAAGATAAAACTTTCCTTTGAACTTGGTAGGTACTTAGCTATCACAAATAACCTCTATTATCCTTTTATATCGTATGTGTAACACATTAATTAGTTTCTCCATAGTTTTGCTATATTTAACTTAGAAACATGTGGTATGACATCGCTAATTTTGACCTCAGTCATTTATCCAGTGAAACTGTGCTACCTCTACTTAAATATTTTGATGTTGGGTTACTTTAAATTAACGTGCTTATGGTCATGCAGAGCCCTTGTGAGCATGCCTTTTGTCTGGATTGTTCTCGAAGTGATTCAATGTGCTACCTGTAAGAATATTTCTATCTTACTGATTTTCATACAATAAATCAATGAATATTGGTAGCTTTTGTATCATAATGTTTCCTTAATATTTGCTGTATGTTTTAACCTTTTAACTTATTTGTCTGGGTCCATCATATATAGGACTTCACTTTGAATCATAATATTTCCTCAGCACATACTTTAGATGGTTCCATCCCCCTTTTTTGTCCTTTTACCAGTGTTTTTCACATATTAACTAAGTTGAAGTTAAACTATGTATGCCTTTCAATTTTCAAGTAAGAGGTTCATTGTGATGTTATATTTCTAAAGGGCTGTATTGAACATTTTCTTCTTACATGATTTTGGATGAATTTGATATTACTTTGGGAATATGATATTAGAATTCATTCATAAATACTTGTAGACACCTCTTGCTTGCCATCATTTGCACCTGATACGGGGCAATGACATGATTTTTATTGGGTACATTTGTATGGGGCCAGTTACTCCCAAACCAAGCGCTGCCAGCTTGAATAGGTGTGAATGATTGGTATGTTAGCAATTTGTAGTAATGTACTAAAAATACTTATATAAGCATGGAAAATGTATCTTTTTTATTCATTCATTTGCTGTTTTCCATGTTTTTTTGAGCACCCGAGGTATGTCCTTTGCTAAATAACTTAAGCTTTTGGAATATTTAGTAAATGAAGAGGTGTCACCGACCCTGACCAATTGGATTAGAGTTTGATACCTTTTGGTCCCTTTATTTTAATAGAAAGTTGAGTTTTAACACAAGTCAAGGTGGGGTTTGTGCATAGTTTACACTTCAAGTTTCAAGGGCTTTTTGTGTGAGGCAAGGCCAGTTTGGGGATGCCTGTGGGGGAGATCACCCTGGGCCCATGGTGAAGAGGACTTAAAAGAAGTTACATAAATGAGAAAAAAAAAGTTATTTCTATTTTGTAATGATGCTTTAACTTCATCTTTTTGAATAAAATGATTAAACCCTCTACATATGTAATGGTTTGTATTTATGAGTAGAGTAGAAAATAATACTAAAATTTATTATTTAGAATTGATTGGAAATACATTCTCATATTCTCTATTTGTAACAATCTAATTCTCCTAAAAAGGGAAATAGAGAAACTAGGAAAACAAAATAAAATAAAAGATTGTATATCTATTTTCTCTAATTAGGAAGATTCTAAAGATATCTTCTCTAATTACAACACTCCCCCTCAAGTTGGTAAATGAATATCAATCATTCCCAACTTGCCTACAAGATCTTGAAATCTACCCGGAGGAAGCCCTTTTGTAAAAATATCTGCTATTTGAAGTTCTGTAGGAACATGAGTTGTAATCACAAAGCCTTTGTCAAGATTATCTTTGATGAAATGTCTGTCAATCTCAATGTGTTTGGTTCTATCATGCTGTACTGGATTATGGGCTATGTTCATGGCAGACTTATTGTCACAGTGTAGTTGCACCGGGTTCTCCACTTTGACTTTAAGATCATCCAAAATGATTTTCATCCAGAGTCCTTCACACATTCCTTGAGCAAGAGCTCGAAATTCAGCTTCTGCACTAGAACGAGAAACTCTATCTTGCTTTTTGCTTCTCCATGTTACCAGACTATCTCCAAGAAACACACAATACCCAGAAGTAGATTTTCTGTCAGTAATAGAACCTGCATAGTCAGCATCAGTATATATCTTCATAGTCAATGTGTCTTCCCTTTTGAATAATAGCCCATTTCCTGGACTTGACTTCAAGTATTGGAGAATTTTGTCAACTGCTTGCATGTGTCTCTCTCTTGGATCATGCATAAATTGACTCACAACACTAACTGCATAAGCAATGTCTGCTCTTGTGTGTGATAGATAAATCAATTTTCCTACCAATCTCTGATATTGGGCTTTCTCTACAGGAGCACTTTCTTCACATCCCATTTTGTGATTCTGTTCTATAGGAACTGTTGAGGTTCTACATCCCAGCTTTCCTGTTTCTTTGAGGAGATCAAGTACATATTTCCTTTGGGAGATGAAAATTCCTTTCTTGGAGTAGGCAACCTCTATTCCAAGAAAATATTTGAGTTTTCCTAGGTCTTTCATTTCAAATTGAGCTGCCAATTTATCTTTTAATGCCAATTTTTCTATTTCATCATCTCCTACAATAATCATATTATCCACATAGACAAGTAATAGAGTGAGTTTACCTGTAGAAGAGTGTTTTATGAATAGAGTATGATCTCCTTGGCTTTGTTTGTATCCCAAGGAAACCATTGCTTTTGTAAATCTTCCAAACCATGCTCTAGGGGATTGCTTAAGACCATACAATGCTTTCTTCAGGAGGCATATCTTGTTTCTTTCATTTTTCACTTCAAAACCTGGGGGAATCTCCATGCTCACTTCCTCATCTAGATTTCCATGAAGAAAGGCATTCTTCACATCCAACTGTTGTAAGTCCCATCCAAAATGGGCAGCCAAAGCGAGAATAACTCGAACTGTATTCATCTTTGCCACTGGGGCAAATGTCTCCTCATAGTCAATCTCATATGTTTGGGTATATCCTTTTGCCACCAATCTAGCTTTATATCTTTCTATTGTCCCATCTGCCTTATGTTTCACTGTGAATATCCATCTACACCCTACTGCCTTCTTGTTTCTTGGCTTATCAACAATCTCCCAAGTTGAATTTCTTTCTAATGCATTCATCTCTTCTTTCATGGCTTGATTCCAATGTTCAAGTTTCATGGCCTCTTCGATTGAGGTAGGAATTTCTGTGGCATCAATGGCAGCAATAAAACTTTTGTGCTTATCAGAGAGATTGTTAGTGCAAACATACTGAGAAATAGGATATTTAGCACATGATCTTCTTCCCTTTCTCAATGCAATGGGTAAATCCTCAGTAATACTTACCTCCTCATCATTGATATCTTCAGGGATCCTCACCTCCGGATTAGACAATTTTTCTTGCTCGAGAGTCGAAGTGGGTTGTTCTCTTCTTTCATATTTTTTGCCAAAAATCTGTCTTCTTCCTCACTGTGGACTATGGTAGCTTCATTGCTTAGGTCTTGGACATCCTGCAAAGACAAACATGGTAATGACAAGAAGGAGAGTTCATCCACTTCAAATGCTTTCTCCCCCTGAAGTGGTGGACTGACATAAAAGGATTGTGTTTCATGAAAGGTGACATCCATGGTGACAAAGACGCGCCGACTCTGAGGATGATAACATTTGTACCCTTTTTTATTAGAAGGATACCCAATAAAGACACATTTAAGAGCTCTAGGATCTAATTTACCACGGTTAGGATGATGAGAGTGAACAAAAACAACACATCCAAAGACTCGACTAGGTAGACTCGTTAGTAGGGAAGAAGGAACAAAAGACAATAGAGACTCTATAGGACTAATGCCATTTAAGATACGAGTGGGTAACCTGTTGATGAGATATGTGGCAGTTAGCACAGCTTCTCTCCCAGTAATTTTTTGGAACAGACATTTGAAAAAGAAGAGCTCTATTTACTTCAAGAAGATGACGATTCTTTCTTTCTGCAACCCCGTTTTGTTGAGGGGTATTAACACAGGTTAGTTCATGAACAATACCATTATGAGACAAAAAATTAAGAAATTCATGATTCACATATTCAGTACCATTATCAGACCTAATTTTTTTGATATTTTTTCCAAATTGATTTTGGACAAGATGGAAAAAATTAACAAAAATTTGAAAAACTTCGGATTTATTTTTTATAAGGTATGTCCATGTGACACGGGTACAATCGTCAATAAAAGTAACGAACCATCTGGCTCTAGAAATAGAATCTATGACAGGACCCCAAACATCAGAATGAATTAAATCAAATGGAGAAATACTCTTTTTATGACTAATAGGATAAGATGCACGATGGTGTTTTGAAAATTGACAAATATCACAATTAAAAGACTCAACAGATTCTTTGGTAAACAAGTGGGGAAATAAGGACTTGATAAGACTGAATGAAGGATGCCCAAGCCTTTGATGATGTAACCATATTTGGGATTTTGCCCACGTCTCAGATGTTGCTTGTTGAGTCATGATTTTCGTGTTGCTTTGGTCATCAAACTCTAAAAAATACAACCCACTATGCTCTTTAGCAGTTAAAATTGTCTTCCCCGTGGCAAGGTCCTGAAAAACACAATAAGTTGGAAAAAATGTTACTAAGCAATTTAAATCCTTTGTGAGTTTTTGCACAGAGATAAGATTGTTAGCTAATTGAGGAACATGTAAAACATCCTTCAATACAATGGATGAGTCCAAAATTATATTCCCAGAGCCGCATATAGGAATACCCTGACCATTCGCAACTGTAATAAGTTGTTCTTTATTTCTTTTACCATATGAGTCAAAGGACACACTAAAAGGTGTCATATGATCAGTTGTACCTGAATCAAGGATCCAAATACCTTGAGACACATGATCAACAGTATTGAGGCAAATCTTACCTTTTATGAACAAAGTGCATGATCGAGAGGACTTACTCATTGATTCATCCATTGCTTTCAAAGGAATAATTTTTACTTCAGACATCCCGTAGAACGCAACGAGGAGTCTCCAAGACAATAAGGTGTATGGGTCACACCGAAAAAAAAGAAGCAGAACTTAAAAACCAGATCTATTCAAGAAAAGGTCAAACGGGTCGACACAAACCCTAGGAACAGACTCAGGAGTCTCCGGCGACTCTTCTGTGGCGGCGACGGCGAGTGGGTCTCGCCGGAAAAAAAGAGAGCGAAACTTAAAACTCAGATCTGCTCAAATACAGTCCAAACGAGTCGTCACCGACCCTAGGAATAGACTCAGGGTGCTCCGGCGACCCTGTCTGTGGCGGCGCCGGCGAGTGGGTCTCGCCGGAGGTGGCCGCGTGGGCTACACGCGCCGGCGACGGTGGCGGCGCGTGGTGGCTCCTTTCACGGAGCGACTTCCGGCGTTGTGGTCGTCGGAGTTGGGCGCATCTTTTTGCGCTATCAACGACCCCAACCGGCGACGACGGCAGCGGCGGTGGTCGGACAGCGGCGGCGGTGCGACTGTGCAGCGGAAGGAGTTCCAAGATCGGAAGCTCTTGATTGGAGAATTTTTATTTTTTGCTCTTTTTCCTTTTTCAGGTGCCTTGATTGGAGAATTTTTATTTTTATAGTTTCTCTCCTGTTTATCCATGGCTTCTTCCGCTGCTGTCTCTTCTGACCTCTCTTTTCACCATTGCGTTTGACCCGTCCATATATGCTTTTTTCATGGAAAAGATGGTTTGTTGTTAGTTTATTTATAGCCGTGGTGGCTCTCCAACAATTACCTCTCTATCCACTTGTGGCATGGGCGATTTGCAAGAAGAGATTTACATGGAGCAACCTCCCAGATTTGTTGCTCAGGGGAGTCTTCTGGGTTGGTATTTTGTCTTCTATGTCGTCTTGCAAATCATTAGCAATTTGGTATCTCTCGAGTGTAGAAGCAGATATTTTAAGTCTTTATGGATTATATTAGTAACAAGCTTGGTACATACAATCTGTATGCTCCAGCTTGAGGAGGAGTGTTAGAGATATTATATTTAGTTTATATTGTGTTTATGTTAATTAGGGAAACATAGTCCCTATATGTTTATTAGGAAACATTGTTCTTATTTTATTTTATTTTATTCTTACAAAAAAAAAAAAAGAGCAACCTCGATGCTCTAAATAACTACCAAACATGCCAACAACGCACGACGAAAAGGGAACAAATCCATAACTTTGAAAGGAACTCCGATGAAGGCGTCGTTAATGGCATGATAGTCACCTGGCCGAGACGATCAAAACTCTGTGATCGTCAGTCGAAACTGAAACTCCGGTAATGGCAACAATAGACAATAGCGGTAGACGACGGCGCCGTCGGCAGCGGTAGATGGCCCCGCCGCCGGCAGCAGATGTAGTGGTAAAGGCACCAGAAACTTTTACCTCAGAGGAACTTAGGCTCTGATACCAAGTAGAAAATAATACTAAAATTTATTATTTAGAATTGATTGAAAATACATTCTCATATCCTCTATTTGTAACAATCTAATTCTCCTAAAAAAGGAAATAGAGAAACTAGGAAAACAAAATAAAATAAAAGATTGTATATCTATTTTTTCTAATTAGGAAGATTCTAAAGATATCTTCTCTAATTACAACAAGTAGAGAAAATATTTTATATGCAATAAAATATATCATTATGAAATATGTATTTTTATTTTAAAATATTTATACATCATGGCCTTTACAAAGAGCTCTGAAGTGTAATAAAACTTTGAATCAAAGATAAGTTTCATCACTAGCCTAAAGGTCCAAAGTTTTAAGAGTACTTTGGAGTCCTGCTGAGGAAGCAAAGGTTCTATGTACAGTATTTACAAAAAAAAATAAAATTGTTAGGGGTCTTTATTTATTATTTCACCTTAGGTTCATAAAATGTCAGGATCGACCTTAGCGTAAAGGGGCATGTTGGATATAAAACCATGAATGAGCTTTTACCAAATGGCTTAAGCTTTCTTGATAGTCTCTTCATAATAGACCTTATGTTAGGTTTCTTTACTCAGGAAACCTAAATCGTGAACTCTCTACTCACTCACTGACTCAACAGCAGGAAAATATACTGTATGTATCTGTATTTTATTCAATCTGTAGTGTAAAGAAAGAAGAAAATACAAGTAAACAATCCCAAGGAAGCCCGCACTGGCCAAGAGGTCCAGTCTCAACCCTAAACAAAATATCTGATCATCCCTCTCCCCCTATTCTGTAATTATTTATACTCTCTCTACAAACAACTAACCAACTTTTCCGCTATTGAACCGTTCGGTATTAGCCACTCAATGTCGTTCGGACATTCGCTCCCACCTCTCATGTAACATCGTTCGGTGATAACCACATTACCGTTCGGATATTACTTCAATCTTTCCACTCGACCTTCAACATTACCGTTCGATCCTCCTCTTTGATTCCTCCTTTCATATTACTCCTCTTATATACTTTTAGCTACCTAACATTACCTTCCCCTTCAACATCAACCTTGTCCTCAAGGTTGAAGTCCAAACCATCCTCTTGCTCTGTATTAAAACTTGGGATGTCTCCTCCCTTTTCTGCTGCTGGTTCCTTTGATGTAGCACTTTTCAGGGCTTTGCAAATCCATGATAAACTGAAGGAATAGCCACTTCATAGATGTAGTGCAGAAAGGCATGTCCGTCCAGTTTGACAATAAGTGAAAAATTTCATTCCCATTGCATATTCAAAAAGAACTGAAATAAGCACTTCACATAGCCAGTTTCCTATAAATCAAGGCCTGATAGAACCTTAGCCTCGTAACGCACTCCAACAGAATACCAGATGTTTTCTCCTTGTAGGCATTGTGCATTGACTCTCTCTCAACAGAATTAACTTGATCACTTTCAAAAGATATAAACCTTGCTTCGTCCTTCAAAGCATTCTGTCTTATACGTTTTCTAGTCCTTCTTACGTATGATTTATTAGACGTGGCCTTAAATTGATCATCTACAGCTACGATCCTTCTACTATTATTCAAATCATGATATGCTCCTTCTTGGCAAAGCTGCTGCAATTTCCCCACTTCTTCAAAAAGAGTTTCATTTTGGTGGCTTTCCTTCCTCAAAAGCATCCGATAGTCCGCTAACTGGTTGTCTTTAGCAGCTTTTAGCAAAGCGAGTTTGACTCTCAAATCATTGATTTGTCCAAGAAGCTCTTCTTTCTTGATCTTCAATTGTTTTATGACCTCTTCTGCAGCGGACAAGCCATTGAGGAATTTAAGCTGTTGTTCTTCGTTAAAGTGTTCCCAATCAGATAGTTTCTTAGTCTTGCTTCGGTGTACTTGTCATGGAGCTTTGTGTACATCCATTGCACGCACAAACTGTACTGAGTTAATTTGAATTTGAAGTCTATCTTCCTTCAATGGGATTCGATGGTATATTTTCCTCTCAGGTGGCAGCCCCTGGTGTTCTTGAAACTTCCCCTTGAAATTTGCCAGGATCTGTTGTAGCCTCACTTCCTGCACTGGTGTCACTCTCTCTGCTTCCTTGAAGTCTATCTTCCTTCAATGGGATTCGATGGTATATTTTCCTCTCAGGTGGCAGCCCCTGGTGTTCTTGAAACTTCCCCTTGAAATTTGCCAGGATCTGTTGTAGCCTCACTTCCTGCACTGGTGCCACTCTCTCTGCTTCCCAGTCTCCCTTAGTCATTTCTGATTCGATGGTATATTTTCCTCTCAGATAGAATTTCTCTTTCACTTCCAGTCCTTCCAAAACTAGTAGAACCCCCTTCCAAAACTAGTGGAACCCCCTTACAGCATCCTTGAGCTATTTTTTTCTGCCCATCCCCCAGACTCACCTTGTAAGGTGGTGTCTCACTTATTTCCAATCCCAATTCCTCCACCAATCGTTTTGAAATAAAATTGTGACTCGCGCCACTGTCAATTAATACTAGTACTCTTTCCCCTTGCACCCATCCTTGTAATTTCATCATGTTCGATGGAGTGAGCCCTCTTGCCGCAAACAGGGACAACTCCATGTTCTTCTGTTCCAAATTTGGAATATTCTCGACTTCATTTTCATCATCTTCCGCCAAGATCATCACCCTCAGGCACCTCTCCTCACACCTATGGCCTCCATAGTGAAAACAACGCCCTTCTTCACGCCTCTTGATATACTTAGGATAAGGTAGAGTCCTTACTCCCCTTCCTTGGGCGTTCCCTCCTCCGCTACTGCCTGCCCTGGAATTCACGTTATTGGAAATCCCCTCTGTCTTCACTCGTTGCCCTCTGCCGATGTTTACGAACCCTGACAACCCTCGATAGGTTTCCGTTCTCGCTACGGTCCCTGAGCTCGGGGAGTATCTTCCCCATGTCGCTCCTCCTTTTCCTCCCGTTCCGCCACTTCCTTGCGAAATAGATCCCGCCTACTCTACGTCTCGAGCTTGCTCCATCACCGTCAACAAATTGTGTGGGTTGTGCAGCCTCACCAGATTTCGTAGGCCCTCCTTCAACCCAGCGAAAAAATATCCCAATAATTGCTCTTCATTCACTCCTGTTGCCTGCGCCACCAGTAATTCAAACTCCTGGATGTACTCGTCGACGCTTCCCTTCTGTCGCACGGTGGCCAATTTCTCATACACAGTGCCCCGGTTCAGTCCGCCGAACCTCCGAGTCAGCGCCTCTGTAAACAGCTTCCAAGTTGGGTGTCTGATTTTCTTTCGCCAGAAGCGGAACCAGTAGTTAGCGCCTCCCTCCATACAAATATAAACCAGCTTCATCTTCTCCTTTTCCGTCACTCCCTGGATGTCAAAGAACTTCTCAGCCTTTGCGATCCAACCTGCGGGGTCAGTACCTTCAAAAGTTGGTAGCTCAACGCGCTTCATCTAGCTGCGTTGTACTTCGCCTCGGTCATATTCCGATTCTTCCTTCGAGCTCTCTGATAGTAGTCGCTCACATTTCACATTGTTAGAATCACGACTTCCTGCGAAGCTACGATTCTGGTTCCTGGAGCATCGTCCCGAAGCTCGTTGGAACTCAAGAGTCATCGCTCGCATCGCCACCTTTAATTCCTCCATTGATGACTCCATCGCTGCCATTTGTCCCTCCATTCTTCCTTCCAATGCATTTAATTTTCCTTCCATTCTTCTTTACTATAGTTTCCCCTCGCTCGTGCTTCTTCCCTCCGAACAGATCCGGCAGGTCGGACCAAATGTTAGGTTTCTTTACTCAGGAAACCTAAATCGTGAACTCTCTATCCACTCACTCACTCAACAGCAGGAAAATATACTGTATGTATCTGTATTTTATTCAATCTGTAGTGTAAAGAAAGTAGAAAATACAAGTAAATGATCCCAAGGAAGCCTCCCTTCCTCCACTAGCCAAGAGGTCCAGTCTCAACCCTACCTATTCTGAATTATTTATACTCTCTCTCTTTACAAACAACTAACCAACTTTCTCGCTATTGAGCCGTTCGGTATTAGCCACTCAATGCCATTTGGTCATTCGCTCCCACCTCTCATGTAACACCATTCGGTGATAACCACATTACCGTTTGGATATTACTTCAACCTTTCCACTCAGCCTTCAACATTACCGTTCGGCCCTTCAACCTTTCCACTCGGCCTTCAACATTACCGTTCGGTCCTCCTCTTTGATTCCTCCTTTCATATCCACCGTTTGGTATTAATGTATATACTGTTCGGCACTTACTCCTCTTATATACTTTTAGCTACCTAACACCTTACTACTAACCCAAGGGAATTTGTTTTTTAATTGATACCATGTACAAAAGTTCTCTACCTTTTTTGTTTAACATCATATGGTTATGTAAAATATGTTTTTTTTGACATTCTTGGGAAACAGGTGTGATGAACGAATCCAGAAGATTCAAACAATCAAAATGATGGAAGGAATCCTCATTTGTGCTGCCCCTCATTGTCTCAAATCTTTCTTAAAGAAAGCTGATTTTGAATCTCATATCCAAGACAGCCATGCCAACCTTCTTCGACCCAATGCTGATAAAGAAGATGGAAATGACTCGGAGGCACAGAGTGTTAGGCAATCTACTGCTTCAGATTCCACTGCTAGAGGTTCCCAAAGACCAGTTTTTTCTCCTGGTTCGAATTCACAGCAACATGATCTGGAAGACAAATCTCGTAGACAGACACCTAGGGAGCAACCACCTTCAAGGCAAACCCTACAGCCAAAGCCACCATATTACGGTCAACAACACCCTTCAGATACCATGTCTGGCTCTGTTGGAGGTGGACAACAGGGTTTTCATCAACAAAGTTTTGACATGCAACAACCCCCACAAGAACCTTCCCAGTTTTCTGACAGGCAGCAAGCAGTGGGTCCAGAGACCCCATTTTCTGAGTATCCAACGATGCACCCCTCACAACCTTCCAATGTTCCCTCCCTGGTTACTTCAAACCCAATGTTGAACCCTCCTTTGCCATTAGGTTACCCCCCTTACCCAAATGAACGAAATCAACCATTTTATGGTGCTCCCTATGATATGGCTAGGCCGGACTCAGGTGCTGATATGGGTGGGGAGCAGAGTTCACTATTGGGATTCCCTCAAGGTGCCCCAAATGGCCCAAATTTTCCAGGAAATTATCCCCAGCCCTGGAATTCAGGAATTGGTGGTGTGCCTTTTGAACAAACACAGGGTGGTATGGTTGTGGATGCAAGGGAGGGCAAAGGCATACTGGCACCACAGCCCATGCGCCTCCCACCACCACCTCCCCCACCACCACATGTGAAACAAAACTACTATTCTGGGGAGATTGGGCATGATGGTCAGGGTTATGGGTGGCAGCATGATAATCGTGATGGCTTTGGTAGTCAGGGCTAGTTAGGCTTTCTATCGTTACTATATTGGATTTATCTGTTTACTTTTGAGGATGTTTCTGCGCATGTTTGTCTCGTCATGCATTATTCGAATCGCTAAACAGCGATTAAACCGTTTACTTTTGGGCCTATTTTGTATTTGTATATTTTAACTGCATTGAGCTTTTCATTATCATTTACGAAAGGCAACGAAAATTGTTATGTCGCCTTGGGTACTAGAATCACGATATAAAAGTGGAACCATAATGAAATGGCTCTCCAATCAGTATTCGGTATGTGGAGTTAATGTGCAATGAAATCAGTTTGATCCAGATGATATAATTATCCCTCACGAGTTTCAGGAACAACAGCTTGTTTGCACGCAGTGATGTTGGTGGACGTGTTTATGGTTTTCGCTGCTGGCTGACTCTAGTGGGTCAAGTTTGCTCCTCTCCAAAAGTACCTTTTGCGGAAATGGTGCCAAATTTGGTTTTTGCATCTGTTTCTCATCCAGTCCTTGTAATAAGAAGACGTTTCATTATGAATGGGTTGTGGTCCTGGCCATGCTTTTAGCTAGCTTTTGTGTGGATAATTTTTTATACAGGGAAAGATAATAAGATAAAATAAATTATAGTTTTTAAATTAAATTTAGTTTGTATACATGTCAATTGAAATAACTCATTTAACTTTTTTCTTTTCTTATTATTGGAATTTATAACTGGTACTTTATTTTATCTTTTACTTGTTACCAATAGCAACATCAGAGGTTAGAGAATTTTTTTACTACTGTCTTTAACCGTTGAGATAAATTTTGTTTTGTTTTCGGTAAATTAACAATTTTTTATAGCAACTGTAACTTAACATAATCAGTTTTTTAATTGGTTTTTCAAATAGTACCTTGAGTATCTTTTATAACAAGTCTCTTTAAACTTATACCACTCACCCAATAAAAGAATGTTGTGTAGATAAGATTATGTTCAACGTCTTTCAAACTTCTGGGTCGAAAAGCTTGAATCTTACTTTCTTTCGTGTATATCTATAGTATAAAGGATTACAAATAGAGAAGAAAAAGTAAATATAAAGGATTGCAAGCAGAGAATAAAAGTAAGATGAATGTGTTCCACGCTTACATTTCTTCTTGTACGCTGTCATGAGAAACTAACAGTGGAGGAATTGAAGTTACTCGAGAAGTCTTAAAATAAAATGTTGTTTGTAACTTCATACGAAGAGAGGAATACATGTGATGGATTTTTTTTAGAATGGGTTATTAATTATAAACAACACCAATAGGTCAAATCTACGTATAAAAAATTAATATAATATTTAATTTAAAACTTTAAGATTATGAGCTTGAATTTTTTTTTATATGTTATTCAACTTTTTTTATCTTTATTCATTGTAAAATTTAGGATTAATTTAGTTTTTATTTTTGTTGAATTTATTCAATGTCGTCTTTATTTTTTTTAGTAATCAGGTCTCAAATTTAGTTAATTTCTGTCAGTCTTTTTTGTTATAGTGGTTTAAATAGTTAATAGTACGTGAATAGGGTATATTATGTATCTTCTTCTTTTGCTTTTTTTTATTTATTTTTTAATTAAAAAAATTGTATACATGTCAAGTTAATATTGTGTGGTGTATCATTATTAATATTATATGTCAGTGTATAAATGTCTTATATTTGATTTAATCTTTGTATTTATTATTTTGATTTAGTTGAGTCTGATTTTTTTTTTTAAATTAACAAAACGGAACGGATTGAAGTTTCTAGTCTCCATTCTCCTTTTCATTTCATCATTTTAGACTTACCAAACCCATCACATTTTGTATCTTAATGTACCTGTGTGACAGCATTTGCACATATTTTGGTTGCTGCCAAATCACGTTCCAAACTGTGAATTATATTTCTGCACTTGTTTTATATGATGAAATAGCATATCCATCCATATTCATCATTTTAAACATGTTCAAAGCATTGCATATATAAACTCTGCATCAGCATTCATTGAGAAACAGAAACTGTCCTGACTTAGTTCTTGGTGCAGTAAAATCTGCTATTTCTGGTTTTGGAACATAAAATTCAATTTCTTGCACTTTTCTTGCATACCAAACTCATATTTCATATCACTAGGACATACCAAACTCATATTTGGTGCAGTTTTTTATGAGCAGTATGCATGTTTATATCTTGGTTCAATCATGCATGCAGTCCAAAGTTACATATATAATTAAGAAGATTTTGACGAGTTTAATTATAGTGTGAGAGAAATAAGCATTCAAACTTGATGTAAGAAGAATAATATGATATATTTTGTTTTAGAATGAAAGTCTGTAAAATATAGAGATGATATAGATGTTTTAATATCTGCTGATTAAAGTTTTTCTTCAGTTTATATATTTTTTATTTCAAATTAAGTTTTAAGTAAACCTTCACTTTCTCATTTTCGGCCTCTTTTGTACTGTCTCGTATGGTTTGTGCAAAAGTATAACTTCTGTTTGAAATAAGGGACATTTAAATTGGGTGGATAAATCATTTAAATAGAAGTGTCATTTAGTTTATGACTCATTAATTGGCCCTGATTTTCTTTAAAAAAACTAAGTTTTTACAATTCTTTTAATTAAAATACTAATTTACCTCATTAAAAATTATATATATATATATATATATATATATATATATATATATATATATATTAAAAAAAATAAACAATATGTAGTAAAAAAATTGGTAGAATTTATGTATTAAAAAAAATAAACAATATGTAGTAAAAAAAATTATAAACTTATTATTCATAAATTTATTATTTTAAATTTTTAAGTTGAGATGTCTTATATTTAGTGTTGGTTCACATTTAGGTGAATTTTTCAAACAATAAAATTAAATAATTATCTTATATACTTTACAAATATATTTAGTCATAAAAAAAATTAAATATGTTTAGCAAGTCAAGAATTTTAACGTTCTATGTTGTTGCATAATTTTTATATATAAACAATAAAGTTTATTGAAACATGTAAAACCCATGAAAAATATCCATTTTAATAAATAGTAGTAAATTTTATTAGTATTATTATTATTATTATTAGTAATAATAATTTTAATGTATAAAAAATTTAATTGAATAGAAAATTATGTTTAGAAAAAGAAATTAAAAATTTAAAGAATTATAGTAATTTTAGAACTGAGGTGTTCAAAATTTTGAGAACCTACTTTAGAAGGTTTTGTAAAATAAATAAATAAAAAGATCATGAAGGGGGATAAGAATTCCTACGTTGCAGTGATTGAAGAAGGATCAAATTTGCAACTGGTTTTTGCAAGTTGTGATTAAAATATTAATAAAATGATATTAAAATAATAAATAATATTAAAAAAATTAAATAGTAAATTTTTTGGACTATAAATAGTAATGGGAGGGGAGGTTATTATGCACAAAAAGAGAGGAAGAATCAAGTGAGAAATCTTGAAAAATCGAGAAGAAAGAGTTAGGAAGAAATTTTTAGTTGCAAGAAGAGTAGAGGTCTAAAGAGTTTTCGGGGGAACAAATTCTAAGCAAGAGATTAAATCTGGAATAGAGATAAGGGAGCTAACCTTTCTAAGCTTTTATATTATGATAAAAATATTTTTTTTATAACTATTCATGTCTTGAAATTTTGTGCAATTACTGTTAATGAAAAACTTATGTTCTTGTTGTATAACTATTTGAATTTCTGTGTTAATATTATATGTTGTTGTTTTGAATCTGTGAATAAGAAATTTGTTAATAACAAGTTGAGGAACACTTTGGCCAGGAAAGACCTGGTACTTAAGTTGTCCATTGTGACACCTCTCTTTCCTAGAAGTCTACTCGATGTATTTTTAACTAAATTTTTATTAAACAGATTATATTCTGCTGATTTTATTTTGTAAAATACTCAATGGATATGAAATTTTTGTTGAATGTATTATATTATGTTGGATGTGAAATTAAGTATTTGAACATAGTAAGAGTTTGGTGGAGAGTGGGAAATCCTTACCGAAGATCCACCTTGGGAAGTTGGATAGAGTAGGAAGGATGTAGCTTTAGTGGTTGTATTTATATCCGAAGATCCAATTTGAGGGACAGAGTAGGATAAGATAATTGAGCTAGCAAGTAGGTGCATCCATATCTGAAGATCCACTTTGGGGGACAGAGTAGGATATGATGTATCTGAGTAAAGTACCACTGCAAGTGTAGAACCTGCTAAGAGTTTAATATTCATACGATTATTTGAATGGGTTGAGTTTATGATGATTATGGTATGTTTGTTGTATTATTAAGTGATTTGACTTATAATTTAGAAATTATGTTATTAATTTAAATATACCATGTTATTTTGTTACAATATCTCACCCTTTGCTTTATCTGTTGTTTGGTTGTTATTGTTGTGTTGTGTGTTTTCTCTCAACGATGATCATCCGGTGGGTGTGAGCAGAAGGTGATGACATGCCGGTGGAACAGGCGTTAGATGGAGGATCGACTAGTGCTTAGCTTATATGAACGAGATCCTTATTTTTAATCATTTTAATTTTGGATTGTATTAAGTTTAAAAATTTGAGTGATAGTTTGTATAAAATTTGAGGAAAACTTTTATTCCTGGTTTCTATGACTGTTCTATTATATCAAGGATGTAATAACTATATTATAGTTCAATACTATAATTATTGGGATGTTACAAAACCTCTTACAAAGTCTATATTAATTTGATTAAAATATTTGTATATATATAACTCTTTTACAAATTAAAAGCACTTAGATTTTCTGTAGATTAGAAGTTAATTACATTTTTTTTTTGTATTCTGATGAGTGCATATTTATGCCCACATTTATGTTTTAGAATTCAAATTTTTAATGATATTTTTGTGCTTAAATGATTGATTTAAAGTGAATTTGTGACAATTGGATTTATTGGGTTTGGGAATTAAAGATGCTTAAAATGTGATTCTTAGTTGCATAAATTATTTTGGATGTTCTAATGTTTATTTGTGCAGCTGAAGTTAAAATTTTATTCATTTAAAGCATGAAATTGAATGGTCAAAGATGGTCCAATCTGGTCAACTCAGGACTCTTATGCAATTTTGAAAAGACAGAGATGGCTAAAGTGCAATTAGAGGAAAATTTTGGACTTATGTGTAAATAAAATAAAAAGGGTTGAAATGTAATTTTGGACAAGTTTAAATCTGTTAGATATTTTAAAAGATATTTTGGAGAAAATATATCTTAAGATATTCTACTTGATATTGTTAAATAATTATCTTATTTAACTATATCAATAAATATCAAAAGATAATATTTGCCAAATCTTTTTGATCTAGGAAAGATATTATCAAATATTCTCAACAACTGATTAAATCTATTGAATATTTGAAAGATATTAGATATAAGATAAAAGATTTTATCAACAGAAGATTCAAAGTCCAAGCCCAATCAAGCCCTATATAAAGAGACCTAGGGGAGACAGAAAGGGGATCTTCATTCATTCATTCACCACTCCTCTCTCTCTTATTTCATCATGTATTCAACTCCATTGATGGAGAGCTAAGCATTTAGGGCTATTCTGCTGTAATTTCATTATGGATTCTGAGGTTAAGTGAATTAATGCAATTGTTTATTTTGATTATTGATTTAAGTTGCTCTCTCTCTATGTCTTTCATCTCTCTACCATATTAAAAGCAAAGATTTTTGCATCATAATGTGTTTGAATCTACATGCATATTAATTATATGAGTTTTAGGGTTTCTAGGTTTAATTGAGAATCTACTTTGATTGAATTTAGGAACTTTCATATGATTAAATGATTTTTACTATCAATTGAGAATGTACTTTGGTTGGTAGTAATAATTTCAACTATAATCAATTGAGAATTTACATTGATTGATTAGCTTTTAATTTGGTTAAGAGATTTAAGAATAGACATGATTAAACACAATAAAATTGATTGAGAATGTACTTTGGTTGAATTTATTGTGAATAATCTAGAAAGGTCTTGCATTTGATTGAGAATGTACTTTGATTAACTGCATAACTGCCCTCAAATTAATTAAGAATGTACTTTAATTAATTTGAAACTTAAACAATAATCAATTGAACAATGATCTGTGAATAACCGATGATGAATCTATTTTGGAAAAGTAGTGGAAATAGCCTGTTTCTTCATAATTGTTTTTAAGTTTCTTCTTTGTTCTACAACATTCTTTAAACATTCTCACTTTTATTCATAAGCATTGCATAGCATTCATAAGAGTCAAATATTCGAAAGCAATTCTGTGTTCGTTGGGAGACGACTCAGGGTTACTTTAGCCCTATCTATTTTCTTGAATACTACTTGGCAATACTGAAGTTGCCTTGAAAAGTAGTATTAATTTGATAGCTCCAATGACAGCTTATCATATTCAAAATGATTATTTTTTTCTAAAAAGAAAGCCCGTGGGTTGGCTCTAGTCCACAAGGTTTTTGTGGATATTTTGGTCCCATGAGATTTTTCAATGAGGTTTTTTTTGGCTCTATGAGTTTTTATGGCCCCAACCTAAGTGGGTCAAGGTCAAACCATGTGGATGGGCCAAATTGACAAGTCTAATTCCAATTACCACATAAAAAGCGGGTTAGGCAGTGGACTTGCGGGCCAATACCAATAGGAGGTGGGCTAAAAGATTGAGCTCGCACTTTGAGGGTTTCTCCCTCCACCTCTACATGTTTCTTCCTCCACCACCCCATTCCACAACTACCCCTTAATAAAAATTAAAATAATGTGGTTAAAAAAATTTACTTCACCTAATTTTTAAAATTTTAACCACTTCAATAAAGGGTCCCGATATTTTTACAACATTTTTGTAACACACTTTTGACAACGCCAGGTGTCACGCTTCTATTGGTCCGTTTTTAATTTTGTTTTATTGTTAAAAAGTGACGTCGAAATTAAGGATAGTTTTTGAAATTTGGTATTCCAAACATACCCCTTGTCTTGTTTCATTAGAAATCAACTTTCTCTCTCGTGGTTTTCGTTCTCCCTCTTCGTTCTCGTTCTCCCTCTTCATTCTCGTTTTCCCTCTTCATTCTCGTTCTCGGTCTTCGTCTTCTTGGTTGAGTGTATTGTGTGAAATGGCGAGTTCCAGTAACATGGTCCTTCGTCAAGCAAGGTAAATGTGTTCTTCCTCCATTTTGTTTATTGCGTTTTGGGTTTGGATTTTGGGTTTTCCCTGTTCTGTTATATTTTGTGCTATTTTCGTTTTAGGGCTTTTATGTTTTGGTTATTTTGTTTGTCGTTGATGCAGTTGACGGTTCGTCACTCATTTTCAACAAAGTATATTTCTACTTTGAACGAACGTTTAACAGAGGAGCATCGGTCACTGATTGCAAAACTTAAAAGGAGGGTTGTTATCTTGAAGGCAGAGTTAGTCGAAGAGAAAGCTAGAAGAAGAATACCAGAGGATGGTGGACACAGTGTGCCACGTGCAGAACCCTCCATGAACAGTGGACTTTTTTCCCCGGGAGGCATGTCCACTAATCCACCTTCAATGAAGACGTATGTGAGGATAGGGTCACGAAGGCATTAAAAGAGGAGAGCGCTTAGGACTCCTTGCACTGGATTACTTAGAATAAAATATGAGTGATATTTGTATAGATTTCTTAAGAGAATGTAATACATGAACAAATGTTTGTAAATTGGATTATATTTTGTTCAATGTTATAAAAGATGCATTTTCCTTGCGTTACATATTATTATTGTTAATTGAATTGCATTTGTTATTGTCATTGTGAAATGAGGTTTTGTTTGAATTGTTAATGAATAAAGTAGCCACTTTGATTTAGTATTGATGTATTTGATGGACGAATGAAACAATGCTTGTGACATGATGAACTTTGGAGAAGTGCTGAAGGTTCTACACCAAAAAACACACTTGTAATCGTTTACCAGACCTTGGTAAACGA
This sequence comes from Vigna reflexopilosa, assembly GCA_027742785.1. NCBI lineage: Eukaryota > Viridiplantae > Streptophyta > Magnoliopsida > Fabales > Fabaceae > Vigna > Vigna reflexopilosa. The sequence goes on from CM050914.1 coordinate 35,557,308, forward strand.
TAACACGAACAAAAAATGCGATTTGTACAGAAAGTTGTACTGCAGGAGCCAACTATGGTAACCTAGGGAACATAGTCTAAATTTTTGTATTTTTTGCAATAAATGCAATGGTTTTTGTGTGATTTTGTTGTTTAAGTGTGATTTTAGTGTGGGAAATCAAGTTTGGGCACCCATGTTCGAGATAAGAAACAATTTTTTTCATTTGAAAAAGTTAGTTGAAGTCTTGCAAGATCTGGAGCAAAAAACAAAGTTGTAATCGTTTACCAGACCTTGGTAAACGATTACATGAACAAAATCTCAGATTTGTACAGAAAGTTGTACTGCAGGAACCAGTTCTGATAACCTAGGGGACCATAGTCTAATTTTTTGTATTTTTTGCATAAATGCAATGGTTTTTTGTGATTTTGTTGTTTAAGTGTGATTTTAGTGTGGGAAATCAAGTTTGGGCACTCCATGTTCGAGATAAGAAACATTTTTTTTTCATTTGAACAAGTTAGTTGAAGTCCTGCAAGGTCTGGAGCAAAAAAACAAAGTTGTAATCATTTACTAGACCTGGGTAAACAATAACACGAACAAAATCCCGAATTTGTGCAAAAAGTTGTACTACAGGAGGCAGTTCTGATAACTTAGGGGACCATAGTCTAAATTTTTGTATTTTTTGCATAAATGCAATGGTTTTTGTGTGATTTTGTTGTTTAAGTATGATTTTAGTGTGGAAAATCAAGTTTGGGCACTCCATGTTCGAGATAAGAAACAATTTTTTTCATTTGAACCTAAGTCATTGAGACCAAGAAGTCATAAATATACTTTTATTCAAATATAAAAATTAAAGGACATGAACATAAATTGATGTTGTCTTTTGTGGTTCACACTGATATTGGGTGATTAACATTACAATTACATCCATTAATGTGAACTTCAAATATAAGATCATTCCAATGGTGGTCAACCTTGAAGAGAACAACGTCTCATTCCTTCAAGCCATATTGGGTGCAAAATTCTTTCCATCATTTTCCAAACTTTATTGAATTCCTAATCTGTGAAACTAAAACTTTGCACATGATGTCATCCTTATAACCAAGAAGCATAACCTCTGTGAACCCTTTGTTCCTAATTTCATTCCCAAATGTAGTATGCAAGTCCTGTGCAACAAAATATTAACTAACAGTCAGAGAATAAAACATCATCTTTACAAATAAAAAATTACATTTCATCTTACATTTGCTTTTTGGGATGCCATTGGACATGCAGTTATAACATAAACAAAACAACAATGTCCACAACATGGTTAAGGTTCACGAAAGAAGAAAACGTAAATGGTGGAGAAGATGGTTAGAGTTCGCGCAGTTTTACTTACCAAAAAAACATCACAACGGTGACAACGCACAAGACAAATATGGGAGAGGACTTCAACAATCCATAAGTCGGACCTCCAATACATCGACAAGGTGAGGCTTTAATGTTTCAACACAAGACAACCCAGAGAACGAGAGAGATGAGAGTAAAAGAGAAATGAGAGAACGCGAGAGAAATGACACTACAAGAGAGATGATAGAACGCGAGAGAGATGAGAGAGCAAACTGCGAATGAACGATGAATAGAGAAAACATAAAACAAAAATTTGTATTTTTCCCTTCCGAAAATACCCTCGCCTGTTTATAAATGTTTATAGAAGCTGCGTTGTCAAAATTGTGTCAAAATTTCGTTGTTAATGAAACGTTTTCGTTCAATAAATATGATCTCCATTTTTTCCCCTCCATAGTCCCCCCATAGAGAAATGTTATTCTCATTCTCAATTCTCTAATTTCTCCTCTCTGTTCTCATTGTCAATTATTTCTCTTCTCTGGTTTGTGAACTTCTATGCTGGTGAAGAGGTTGGTTGAAGAGGTTTGTGGTGAAAGACACTGGATCGGAAGTTTAAAACGGATTTTCATATCCGTTAGCCCTTAAACAAATATCAAAATCTGTTGACGGAGTTCAATATCCGTTATCCTTGAAGAAAACGAATTTCAACACCATCTTTTTCAGACCATTTCCATGCTACCTGCCATCCACCACCAATCAATGTGTTTCCAGCAGCTTCTCCTTGCATAAGACTACCTTGCCTCATGCTACCCTGGGTGGGAGCAGCCATGTCCCTATCCACACTTGTTGCTTGTCGTGAGATCAATGGACTCTGCAAATTTTCATCAGAATCATCGGCAACAGCATCGGAGACATAATCATCACCCTCCTTGGCAGCGCTTTCTTCATCCCAATCTTCCTGCTTCTATGAACTTCTCGTGGACACTACCAAAGAGCTTAACTAGAGGGTTCACCAGACCACTTGGATTTGCAATAATGTTTCCCTTCCGAGATAAAAGGTCAATGGAACTTTGTCCGGTGATAGGTTTAGCAATCCAAGATAGACCTTCTACCGTCTCATACAATTTGATCTGCTCATTTGTGGCTGAAGGATCCTCTGCATGTCTGAATTCATTGCCTGGACCAATTATGTACTCTTCTATTGCGGTATCACCCCAACTCCAAGACCCTCGACAAGTAAAGGCATCTCACCTTATCATTATAAACAAAAGCAATCACCATCCAAATCATGCATATAACACTATAACAAATTAGTTGCCATGGTTGAATCAAAAGCAAGTCAACAACAACTAGTAGAATCAAATAAATGCACCTCAGAATCTACCTGAAAACGAGGACAATAAACAATTTCACTACGACTGTTTAATTTAAGTTTTCAATATCATGATTTTCAACAGGTTTGAAATAATGACAAATAACAAATGTTTTCATGCTATCATTTTAAAGCTCAATTACTTTAGTTTTGTTTTCCCTTTTTATTGGTACATTAAGAACATTTTCAATACAGAGGTTTTAAATATACGACTAAGATGTTATAAGAAACCTTCGTTGAAATATAGAGGTAGTATCTTATATAAGATCCTGAGTCTTAAGAATAAAAAAACAATATTATAATAATTAAATTAACAAAAAGTTACAAAAGTTTGAGTTCTTATAAGACCTGACTGTTGAAACAAAACTTTTGAAAATATGATTTGAGTTGCTACAAAAACTGGATCACAAAACTCTACAGGAAAGGAACTCTCAAATGGAAAAAATGAGAATTTTGTATAGAACTTCTAATGTACAAAAAGTAGAGAACCTGAATGCCTTAACGGAAATGGGAAATCCATTCGGCCTTTATCGGATCTCCCTCATCGAAATTCGTTCAAGACCCATTTCCGTTGACGCCTTCCCGATTTTCTTTTTTATGGTTTTTACTTGATTTACACAATTAAGCACACAACACCAACAAAAAGAACCCACAAAATCAGTGTCTCATCTCATCCAAACACCAGCGCCAATAACCACTTTGCACTAATGTACGCGCCCTTCCCTTCTCTATCCAGTTACTATGTGGCCATGAATAGCTTAACGGCGAATTTCATAGCTTAAATATGCGTCACGCGTCGCAACCTACTCCATCCGCAAAACTACCAAGCACACTCCTCCACGGCATAAACCAAACACCTAACTCAATGGAAGCAATGAAATGGAAGCTTGGAACCAAGCAAGCAAGGAAATGGAAGTAATAGGAGAAACGAAAATGGAAAGGGAAGAGATGAAATGAGAGAGAGGAGGAATGGGAAGAGAGGAATGAGAAAGAGAAATGAGAATGTGGGGGGGGGGAGGGGGGGGGGGGGGGGGGGGGGGTGGGTGAGGTGTGTTGTGCGCAGTTGAGTAAAAAGGGGTAAGAAATAGGGTTTTATAAAAAAAAAAAGTAAATGTAAAAGTAACAAAATTTTAACCTAAGACAATTTTGAAAAAAAAAACAAAGAATTGAGGAAGTACAGGGAGAAGTTTGTGGTAGTATAGGAAGAGGAACCTTCTCACACTTTTAAAGCGGTGTAGACCAACCCGACCCACATTTTATGGGAAAAATGTGGGATAGACTTAATCAGGGCGGTCTAGCTCGCATTGTTATCCGTGTTTTTTTTTAAATTGATAAAACCAAATTTATTTTTTTATTTTATATAAATGTTATACTTATATTTTTATTTAAATGGAACAATTTTGTTTATCTTTAAATTGAAATTAAATTTAATTCTTATTAAAATATCATACTAATATTTTTATTAAAGTCACTACATTATTATAATATAATTATTAGATTTGTGTGATTCTTCGTGATAAATAATAGAATCAGAGTTAGTTTAAAATTAAAAGAAAAATATTTTAATATTTTAAAATTAACTTTAATCCTATTTTGTACAGCATAAAATAGGAAAAAAATCATAAATTGACATGTATAATGTTGTTAAAATAGGTCACCTGGTTTGGCTTAGCTCGAGTTATTATGGGTTTGTCATTTAGTGAGCCAACTCAATCTGGCTCACTTATTAGCAAGTCCGAAAAAATTGAACCAGGTCTGACCCATCACATGTGGGTGGATTGAACGGGTTGTTCACTAGCACATTTAATTATAAGTTTTTTTTCTTCAATCCTGAAAAAAAATAACATTTTTTTAAATGCGTCGTCCTAGAACAAGGACAGTCTACGAAGGGGTTTGAGCATAGTATGTATTGCGAAGCTTAGTCTACACGATGTGGGACACAATTTGCTTTTGCGAAGCATGGTCTACGTTGATCTACATCGCTTCAAATAAACTCATATAAGTGAGAGCATTTTAGGTTTAATGTTTTCATTTTTGTAATATAACTTAAAAAAATTGGGTGGGTCAGTGAGCCATTTCGGCTCATCATAAGTTCAACTTGAGTGAGTCAGATTCTTAGTGGGTTAGACTTAAAATTGGTCCATGCTGAAATTTCATTTTTTTTTAAAATCCAACCCAACCTAAATTCGTGGTGAACTGAGTAAGCTCATGGATTTAACCTGATTTGATAAGATTAGACATGTGTCATTCTTTGTTCACATATTATTAACTATTTAATTTAACCATGGTTGGTAAAAATGACTAAACTTTAAAAAAAATAACAAATTTGAACCTTATTAACCATGAAAAAAAAGACCATTAAATAAACTCAATAAAAGTAAGAATTAAATTAACTTTTAAATTTTTCTACTATATGTCATAATAATCTCTAAGCCTTTATGACTTTCACAATACAATGAACAAAACAAAGATTTTCTCTCTGTCCATGGTTATCTGATTATCTAGATCAAAATATGACTTAGTAATTTAGTTATTATATAAACATTTAATTTGTTTTGGTTTATATATTTGTTTTTTTATTCAATTGAGATCTAATATTTTTAATATTTGTTGAATAGAAATACTTTATATTAAATTAAAATGATGAACACATATAAATCTAATAAAAATATTAATTAATATTTTTATCGTACATTTACACTTTATTTTTGTCCCTATGTTTTATCATTTATTTTCATGTCTTTTTGAGACTATATATCACACGGCACCGTTCATATTTCAATGAATAGATTTAAAACTATTTTTTAATAAAATACAAATTTTTGTGTACATAAAATAAGTTTGAGGTTTGAGGATGTAAAAAAGCAAAAGTCATTATTATGAATCACCTTAGTATTTCTTGATTTCCTCAATCAAATATAAGTCTAGCTTACTCAAATATGTACAAAATAAGAAATCGGCACTACTTACGGCCGGTGGCATCATCAATACTCCATTCCTATTATTGAAAATTTATTTTTTAAAATGAAATAACATTTTTATGGTTATTTGTTGAGTCACGTGACATTTGATACTTTTCTTCGGTCTTAGTAATTTTAATGATTTCATAACTTCCAAAGAATGTATAATTGATCGTACAAAGTTACTAAATATGTTGTATCAAATAATTTTCTATGCTGTTTAGTTTTAGAATCTTAAAATGAAAATAATTTATATATTTAACACTTTGTGTTTTTATATAATTTATTATTAGTAAACACTGTAACTAGAAAAAATATATAAATAATTCGTATAGAAGTTTCCGTTTAAACGAAATAGAATTGCAGATCACCAAACCTAGCAACGTATTTTGACTTTCTCACTTTTAATTCGCCGTCAGTTTCCTCTTTAGCTTCCGTTTAAGAAACCCTAACACAACATAAACACTCAACCACATTATAATACACATCTTTTTTTTATAGTTATCATGCTTTTCATTTCGTTTAGTTTTTATTTTTAATTTATCTATTTATGTAGAGATTAAACAATTCATAATATTTTCTCTTAATTTATATTGTTATTATATTTTATTGAATTTTAAAACACTATTTCAATATGGGGATTATAACTTTAAATATTTTATCTTAATTTATACTGCTTTATGTATGATAGAAAGCAGATATATGCTGCTAATAAATTCAATTTTTTAGTTGCACTTTAAGTTACTTGTATATTTAAAATCGAAAGTAATAGAAGGTACTGGAGCAGACACGTGTAGGGCCAAGATAAAAGTTTTCAAACATACATCAACGCTCTGATCTATACAACTAAACCTTATTTAAGGACACATTGGATTTTTTTTTCTAAGACATTAGTACTTAACAAGTGTCCCATAACTAATAACTAATAAGATAAAAAGTAGTGATTTTTAATTTAAAAGGATCTAAAAAAAAGAAGAAAAGACTTAAAAGAACAAAAAATAAAAACACATTGTTTTAAAGTGATTAAAAACATATTAAAGTCTTCTTTTCATATATCTACTGATTTTCTTTAATGATTAAATGATATTATAAAATTTTGTTGATTACTTCTTAATTAGGTTTTTTCTTTTCATAACCAGAGACATGACTTAAATTTTTTTTCCATCTGTTCTTTTATAATAATCGTTTCTTAATAATTTTTTTATTTATTATTTTAAATTTTCAATTTAATATATATTTTTTCAATTATATCTTTTGGTGTTATAATAATTTTTTATTTATTATTTTAAATTTTCAATTTAGTATATATATATATTTTTTGTAGCGGATTGAAAATGGTTTGAATAAGAGAGCAAATTTCAGAAGTATAATATGTAACTTATTTAAAATTTAAAAATTTGATTGAAACAGAAAAATTAAATGTTTTTTATAAGAAAAAACTTAAACAGCTATCTTATATTATAACTGAGAGAATATTCGTTTATAAATTTTTGAATTGGTTCTTGCATTCTTAATTTTGTCCCCAAATATATACTGAATTAAAAGTATTCTACAAACCAAACAAAAAATGTGTTATATTTAAAGATAGCGTTAAAAGTCCATGGATAAAAGGTACGCAACTTTGATAATATTTTACATATATAAAAAATAGGTTAAATATGTTTTGGTCTTTAACTTTTAACTGAAAATTAAAATTAGTCCATTTTCAAAACTTTGACCTAATTTAGTCCCTAACTTTAGAAATGTATGAAGGTAGTTTTTTTAACTAAATTTTGTTAGATTTATTTGATGTTTCAAGCATGTTTCATGATAGCATTTGGTTTTTTACATTGTTTGACACATTTTTGCTTCAATGTTAATTGAGAAACGCATTTGAAACATCAAATAAAGTTAACAAAATTTGGATAAAATGACTAAATTCATACATTTTTAAAGTTGGGAGACTAAATTAGACCAAAATTTTAAAAAAGGACTAATTCCAATTTTCACTGAAAGTTAAGGACCAAAAACATATTTAACTCTAAAAAATATTATAATAAATGTTTACATGTAAAACAAAAATATCACATTGAGAATTTGTTACATAGAAACCAGATTCCATGTTAAAAAAAATTCAAAATATATATAAATCATATTTTAGTAAAAATATAATTATTCACTACAAACCACCCACTATTATTTTTATTTAACCATCATTATTTTTTTTTCTTAAAAAATATAGAAAGCATAAAGTGTCCTTCCCACTAACATTATGTAAGAAGAATTTAATTTAAATGTATTATCAGTTAATATTCTATTATAAATTTTAGAAGTATTATTGATTTCAGTAATAGTTATTTTAAAAGCAATATATAAAATAGTTTTTAATCAGTAAACCAGACCATTTTGTTTTGTAACAATAGATCTAAATCAAACTAAAAGAGTCTGCATGAAGTATATAATTTGTAAGAGTTTCAAAAATTATTGATAAATCTATCATACTTCATTTTATTTGAAAAAATATTTATAAAATTTCAAAAATTTGAGAATAAATAATTAATTAAAATATTAATTAATATATGGTAAAACAATATATTATAAAATAAAAAATGTAACTATTTTATTCCAGAAAATAAAGAAGAGTTTATGACAAAATATTAATTAACATAAAAGACATATTCTTAATTTCTTACATCATTGTCATTTTATTTTTTAAACTATAGATGTATGAAAACTAGGACACCACAAACAATATGGTAAATCGATTATATATATATATATATATAAATAACTAATAAACATTTATAGTATCTATTATTAGAAATTATAACTAATTTTAATTTTAGTTTGTAGTAATATCATAATTGTTCTATTTTGATCACTTGAGACTTATAGATATTATAATTGGAAAATTTTTATTTTTAATATTTTATAAAATTTATTGACGAAATTTAAATAATGGTAGGATACCTTAGGGTGTTTTTATTCTTTCTTTAAAAAAAAATATTAATATATAAGTCAAATGTGTTAATGGTCACATTATTAAAATAGCACGTATAAATCTGTTATACATATATTTTACATAAAATATCTTATAATATAGTGAATACTATGGCTATATTAACACAAATTATGTTATATTATATTATACTTTATTTGGTTTGTTATCTGTGTGTATTAAATATATAATAGGATTAATACAAAAGTTAGAATAATTTTTTAAAAAATCCCCAATTATAAAATCATATTTATCCTAAAACTGATACAAAGTACATAATCGGTCTAAAGAACTGTGTGAGCTGCTAAAAAACATTTTCTTTTATTTAGTGTTAATGTTGATGTGTTTTTTGTTATGTTATTAAGAATTTGTGTGTTTGGATGAAGTGTGTATATGCTTAACGGCCAAACCGAAAAAAGCTGGCTCATTATTGTGAGTTGTGACAGTCATTGAGCATAAGAAGTATCGCCTCCTTCACTTAGGTGTTTGGCCTTTTCCTTCTTTGAACAACAAAACCCCAATCTCTTCCTTTGCCTTTCACTCCCTCAACAAACCAACAACAACTACTCCTTTTCTCTTCTCTATTTTCCTCTCTCTTTCTTTGGCGATCTCAACGAAGCTCTTCCACTTAAACACACCCTTTAATTATATCGCATTCTCTTACGTACCATTAGATTGGACTCTCTCTTCTTCCTCTTTTTCTGGATCTTCAATCTCTCCCTGGTAATTTTCCTAGAAAACTTCCTTCTTTTTCTCCTACAAAGTAGTGTTGCTTTCCTCAATTCCAGGAGCTTATTAAATGCTTTGTGAATGAATGATTGTGGTTTCTGTTGATTGTGGGGACTTGAAACTCTTGCTCAATGTTGTTTGGATTTTGTAAAAATGGAGCTTAGTTGAGTAACTCAAATGGGTTCATGACAAGATTTGTTTTTCTTTTCTTTGGATCCAGATAAAACTTTTGTCTTTTTTCATTCTTTTTTCGAATTTCCTTTCTGGGTCTTGTTGATTTTGTCTTCTTCTTTCCTTGTCGAGTGTTGGTTTTTGTGATCTTATTCTGAGTTTATCGTATTATTGCTACTTTTTCAGATTTTTCGGATTTGGGGGATCGAGTTTGAAGGGGGAAATGGCTGCTTCTTCTGCGTCTCTCGCTGGTGCTTCTGCTTCGGACCTTTTGAGAAGTTCAACGAGCGGTTTCAATGGTGTTCCTTTGAGAAGCTTGGGCAAGGGAAGGTTGGTTGTAAAGAGTAGGGATTTTAGTGTTGCTGCCAAGCTGAGGAAGGTGAAGAAGCATGACTATCCTTGGCCCGCTAATCCTGATCCCAATGTGAAAGGTGGGGTGCTGACCCACCTTTCCCGTTTCAAGCCACTCAAGGAAAAGCCAAAGCCTGCCACTTTGGATTTTGAAAAGCCTCTTGTTGATCTGCAAAAGAAGATCTTTGATGTAACTTCTAATTTACTCTGTTTGTGTCTGTGTTGCTGAGTGCTTTGTTTGCTTAGAGTTAAGTTGTAGTAATTGTCAGATTCATGGAGGTTGTGCTGAATGAGAATGGCTAATAGGAATGCATTTTATGGTTGGAAACAGGTACAAAAGATGGCAGACGAAACTGGTCTGGACTTCACTGATCAGATTCAATTATTGGAGACTAAGTACCAGCAGGTTTGCCCGTCATAACAAATACGTTTTGTTCTTAAGAAAACGGAATTACTGTGAAAATTGTTGATGATTATGATTGTGGGCTCAGTCTCATACTTAAACCAAGAGTTCTCATGAGAATACTGCATCGATGCTGCTCTCTGATTGCTACTTGCATGATTGAATATATACCATTTTTTAAAATTTTAATCCACGCTGATTTTTTTGTCATAAAGAAACTAGTTTAACCTTATTGTCATTCCTGTTGGTAATCCCTGAGAAAAATTCTTATTCTCTGTAATTTCATAGTTGCTTATAATAACTCTTTGTTTATGAAATGCAGATTCAGGTGTTTCTGCAACTGGTTATATGTATATATTTTGCTTCTATTTTGCCAGATGATACTTCTATATATATTTAAGCAACTGTTTGGGTATCTTCGGCTAAATAATATTATTGTGTTGTTATATTATGTTGGTGTGAGTGTTATTGACTTGTTTGCATTGCACTTGTTCTTACATGTTTTATGTTATTCTTTTGTTATACAATTATTCGGAGTCTCTTTATTCAAGATTCAAATATATATATATATATATATATATATATATATATATATATATATATTCTGTTTTTCTTCTCAATGATTGCAATTAAAACTGTAAAATTGGAAAAAGTCTCATCTTTTCACCACTCACATTATTTTCAGGCTTTAAAGGATCTCTATACGCATCTGACTCCTATACAGCGGCTCAACATCGCACGACATCCTAACAGGCCAACTTTTCTTGATCACATCTTTAACATAACTGAAAAGGTGTTCTAAGTATTACTTTTGTTTTTAAATTCAATATTCTAGTTATTTCATTTTCTTCATTCTTAATTGGTCTTGTGAATGATCCACTTTAACTGAATTCCCATGAGTCTTCATGTTTCAGTTTATGGAAATCCATGGTGATCGGGCAGGTTATGATGATCCAGCTATTGTTACTGGTATAGGGTTGATAGATGGTAGAAGATACATGTTCATTGGTCACCAAAAGGGTAGAAATACTAAAGAAAATATTCAGCGTAACTTTGGAATGCCAACTCCTCATGGGTATGTCCACTAGGAACTCTAGTTGATACAACAAATTACTAGATTTAAGATAAGATCTGAACTCTAATTTACATTGATTTTATCTGCGCACTGATGGTAAACTTCCAATTGAAACAAACAGTTACAGGAAGGCTCTTCGTATGATGGAATATGCAGATCATCATGGGTTCCCCATAGTTACATTCATTGACACACCTGGTGCTTACGCTGACCTTAAATCAGAGGAACTAGGACAAGTATGTTGTGAGTTAGGCTCTAAGATTCTTTGGCTTTCTTTTGTTACAAAGTTAATCAATTTGTCAGATTTCATCTTGCAGGGTGAAGCAATTGCTCACAATTTGAGATCCATGTTTGGTCTGAAGGTTCCAGTTCTATCTATAGTTATTGGAGAAGGTGGTTCAGGTGGTGCCCTTGCGATTGGATGTGCTAATAAACTACTGATGCTTGAAAATGCTGTTTTTTATGTTGCAAGGTGATTTATTTTTTTACTTTGCTGTCTGCAAAATTTATAATGTTGTAATAACTATTTCAATTACATGCTTTTAGCCCCTCACCTGTGCATGTTGGATTTCAATTATGTTACATATTGTTGAGTTTAGTCCCACATCAGAGAAGCTTGCAGCAAGCTTCATGGTTGTATTATATAAATTTTATCTCTCACTTTAAGAATTCAGAAAAACAACAGAATCTGTATTTTCAAATTTACTATTAAGAGAGAACTCTTTTTATTATGAGAAATGAAAACTATAAATTTGGGTCATACAAACCATACATGGATGATCAGGAATAGAAGTTAGTAGTCACATGACCACCTAGAAAAGCATGGCATTTTTCTTTTAATTTTGACAATTAAAATATGTTCTAATGATATTTGTTGTTTTCTTCGTTTCTCCCAATGAGTTCTTGTTTGATTTACTATTATGTATGTCCGTGTGTCTGATATGGTTGACTACTTGTGCTGTCATGAATCATTTTACTAATTGAAAAGGTGTTACTGTTCTTTTCTGCTGGTTTGACCTTTATTTATTACATGATTTAGTCCAGAAGCATGTGCAGCAATCTTGTGGAAGAGTGCTAAAGCTGCTCCAAAGGTATTTATGACGCCAGTACTTTGACTTTTTCAATCCATAATGTGTGTGTGTGTGTGTATATATATATATATATATATATATATATATATATATATTATTTTTTTTTTTTTAAATTCAACTATTTTATTTTTATTGTCCTCTGCAGGCTGCTGAGAAGCTGAGGATTACAGCACCTGAATTGTGCAAATTACAAGTTGCAGATGGTATTATACCTGTAAGAAGCTATTGATTATGCTTTTTCTCTCCCTTAAATCTTGTTCATGTACATGGAATTTATCATCTTAATGGTTTAAATATGAATATATAGAGTATTTTTATGTACTCAGGTAAATTTTTATGTACTCCAGGTTTAAATATGAATATATAGAGCATTTAACATTACGTAGATTGATAACAGTGTTCTCTTGGGAATAGATCTAAATAGAGATTCATTGTTTCTTTTCAATAGGAGCCGCTTGGTGGTGCACATGCAAATCCAGAGTGGACATCTCAACAGATAAAGAAAGCAATCAATGACACCATGGACGTAAGTTTTAAGGCAGCAAGTATTCTACTGAAAAACAGATATGTGTAATTTTGTGTTAACTTCAGATGTTTTACTTGTCCATTATGCAGGAACTCACCAAGATGGACACTGACGAGCTTATAAAACATCGCATGCTTAAGTTCAGAAAGATCGGTGGGTTCCAGGAAGGTATTCCTATAGATCCTAAGAGAAAGGTCAACATGAGGAAGAAGGATCTTTCAATTACTAAGATGCCCGATGCTGAACTGCAAGCTGAGGTTCAGAAACTGAAGAAACAAATTTTGGAAGCTGAGGAATCTTCTCCCATTCCTCCAAAACTAGATTTAGATGAGATGTTAAAGCAACTGGAGAAGGAGATCAATCAAGAATACACTGAGGCAATTAAAGCTGCAGGCTTGACAGAGAGGTTGTTGCAACTACAGGAGGAAGTCTCAGCAGCAAATGCAGATTATGAAAGTCTTGATCCATCGCTGAAGGATAAGGTAGATAAGCTAAGGGTGGAGTTTGAAAAGAAATTGCGTGCATATCCTAATCATGGTAGGCTGCAGGAATATCTTAAGTATTTCAATGAATTATCTGAAGCAAAGCAGTTGTCAGGTGTAAGCAAGGACACTGTCACATTTAAGCAAGAGTTGAAGACGACACTTGGTCAAGTCTTAAGTAATCCAAAATTAAAGAAAGAGTTTGAAGCATTAAAGGATGAAATTAGAAGTGTTGGTGCATCCTCAGGAAGTGATTTGGATGAGGAGTTGAAGAAGAAAATCACTGACTTTAAGAAAGAGGTAGAATTACAGATGACTACTGCTCTGAAGTCGATGGGCTTAGATGTTGTAAAACAAGATAAGGCCACCGACCCAGTTACAGAAGAAATAGTAAAGCAAATTGATAGTTTGGTTAACTCATCGGAAGATTTAAAGAGCAAGATGCAACTACTGAAATCGGAGGTTGCCAAGGCTGGAAAGTCACCAAGTTCTGAATCACTGAATAGAATTAATGCTTTGCTGCAACAAATTAAGCCGAACCTTGCAGAGGTCATTGTCTCGTCTGGCTTAAAAGAACAGTATGAAGCTCTGCTGTCTAATGGAAGTCTTGATTCAGCTGCAGACAGGGTCACCGGTGAGGAGGCGAGAGAGAAAGTTGATGCAAACTCTACAATTTCTTAATGTGAGTTCATCTAATCTACACAAATAGTCTCAGTTCGTTTTCTGAATCATTAAAACATTGTAGGGAGGGTTTTATCATAGCATTTTTCCGTAGAAAGTTGTTCTTGTTGGTCCTAAGTTGAAACCTACATCCTGACACGCAGAAAGAAAAGGGTAGTTTTAACTTCTAAGATGGATTTATGTGATTTTGGTTTAAAAGTTATTGCATTGAAAAAATTAGGTTGGATTTATGTGTACACTGTTTTTTCTTATACTTCATTAGAAACTGAAGTTTGCACCTTTTTTAACAAACTGCAGAAATGCAGCTCATATGGTGCTGGCTGCAACAAGTGAATGAGTGAAATAGTGGAAACTACACCAGTGTGAGTAATCTTGATACGGTACTATCAGCTGGTTGTGTATCATTTAGCATCAAGGCCATGTTTCTTAGAAACAGTTTTGGTAATTTAAAGGAGATACCATGTTAGTGGTGGCTAATATTTTTCTATAATCTTCCAATAGAAGACCAGCAGGGGAATAAAATTGAAAACCATTTTGTATTTGTTTGAGTCAGAATGTTGCAGTTAAATTTAGAATGACCTTTTGTGTTTTTTCTTATTTTTTCTTTTTCTTGTTCATTTTGCTATTTTCTTAATCATTTAAAATGTTAGATTTCACCTTAAATAGTCTTAGACAAACATTGTATAAATTGCTTTAGTTTAAAGAACCAATTAAACAATACGAAGTGTGGTGCTGTAATGTATTTTCATTTTCAAGAATGATCCCTACTTTCTAGATGAGCTATTGGGCATTGGGAATGCAAATCCTTAACGTATCCTAGCAAATACTTATGGAAGCAAATTCTGGAATTAATTAATTTAACGCTAACAAATTGTGAAGAGTTTTGTACCAAGCCACAGTATTACTACACAACAAGAAAGAAAAAAAGTTTATAATAGTATTTCTTAAAATACTTATTATAAAAAAGTCAATTTTATTTTGTGATTGTGAAAAAAAGTTTTACAGTTTCATTACATATCAATTTGATTCTTTATCCACAATGTATCATAATTAATTACACTTGAAGGAGGGGAAAATGGCATGTGTTTCAAGAAAAAAAAAAAAAAAGGCATCAGGATCAAGAACATTGAAGAAAAAAAAATCTAACGGAAAGGACTGCCACTCTTTCAACAGCTATAACATGAATATAATGAAAGAAATCGTATCTACCCATTTTAATTAAAATTGAGACTACGTTGGAAATTTTAAGAAAGTAATAGAATTAAATAGGAAATAAAGTTCAAATATTGGGACAGAAAAAAATTCCGTTTAGTCTTCCAGCTATAATCTTTAGTGTTTTTCTTTTACTTTTGTAATAATTTTTAAAAGTCGCTGTGAATAGAAATTAAAGTTATTGGAATGATATTTTAAAATAATATTTTGATATAAAGTAAGTTTTTGTGAATTTTAAGGAATAATGTCAAAATGTAATGACTTGTAGAAATTAAAGTTAATGGAATAGAAATTATAATGTGAAAATGTGAATAGAAATTAAAGTTATTGGAATGATATTTTAAAATAATATTTTGATATAAAGTAAGTTTTTGTGAATTTTAAGGAATAATGTGAAAATGTAATGACTTATAGAAATTAAAGTTAATGGAATAGAAATTATAATGTGAAAATGTGAATAGAAATTAAAGTTATTGGAATGATATTTTAAAATAATATTTTGATATAAAGTAGGTTTTTGTGAATTTCAAGGAATAATGTGAAAATGTAATGACTTATAATTTCTTTTCTTGAAACGCTTCATAATGAATATTTTTTATTTTTTTTTGAGATATTTTAATTTGGTTTTTCAATTTTTATATCAAAAAACATATATAAAATTGCAATATTTTAAATAATAGTACATATTTATAAGAATTTAAATTACCTAAAATTTTCAGCAAACATTCAAAATTATAATAATATGAAAAAATAATGAAAAATGATAAACTAGAATAGAAAAAAGTACAATCAATATAAATTTCCAATTTTTTAATGCGGAACTGTTAAGTCACTTTTATATTACTATGCATGTGATTATTAATCATGTTTACCTCAAAAGGAAAAGCCAAATCGTCCTATTTAATCGATAGCCTCATCAAAGATGCCAATAATTATTCACATCAAATCTAATTATGTTAAAATTGAGAAGAAACAAGTCAAATATTAATATGATCACAACACATATCCTATAAAATATAATAGAAATATTATAAACAAAATGGTCTGCATACGTTTTTGACATTGTCTATTTTGTTAAGGTCTTAAAAAAGTAATTTCACAAAAAGTTATTAAAGACAAAAAAAAAATAGTCTTTTGTTATCTAATTATAGACAAATTATTGGAATAGAAGAAAAATATAATTAAATATCACTCAAATAAAAATAACAATGAGACAATATTGATAAAATAGAATAATGACATAACTAAATATCTCATGTCTCTCACGTGTTTTTTGACTGACTAAGATCTTATAATCATGTTATCCGTATACATTTCTATGCAACACCACATATGTTGATGGAAAATTTATCCATAAGGTGTTGGTAAGTTGCTTCACGTTTTTTAGACTGGACGACATAATTTCATAACAGTAGTTCACTCATTTGGTGATGAAAACGATTTTATCCTTATCATGATGGTACAATCTAATTGTATCTAAAGTAGGCATCCAAAAAGCTAAGTATTTGATGGCTAGATGCATCGTTAGCTAGTCCGTCAATGCTAAGAGAGGATGTACGTCCTTTGGGCAGACTTTGTTCAAGTCAGTGAAGTTTGTGCACATCTTCCACTGAATACTCGACTTTTTTAGCATCACCACATTTGTAAGCCATGTGGTGTACTTGACTTCCCTGATGAAGCCAACCTTTTATGATTTTCTTACCTTGGCCTCAATGGCTTGCCGTCTTTCCTCTCCTAGTTAGCAATTCTTTTAAGCAATCGGTTGGGCTTCCTTCAAAATGGCGAGCTTGTGGCACATTACCCTGAGGTGAATGCCTGACATGTTAGAGGTCGTCCACGCGAATAGATAATTATTGACTTATAACACTCTTGCCACTGCTTGTTCTTTCCCCGAGTCAAGATCACCTCCAATGTTAGTGTTATGGTTGTCAAGTCTTCCCAGACCCAACTGCTTAACCTCTCCTTGCAGTTTCATTCGATCTTCGGTATTGGTACGTGGATCTAAATCTGCCACGACTACATCAGACCATTAAGCTTTACATTGTTAGACGTAGGGCATCACTTTAAGTCCCACAATATAATGCTTGTATGGTCTTTTGATCTGTGTACATAGTGCAGATTATTCCCTTGTCAGAAGGGAACTTCATAACCAAGTAAGGTGTGGAGATGATGACACCAAAAACATTAAGGCAAGGTCGTCCACTCAACATGTCGTAAGAAATGTTGGCCTCCACCAAAAGATATCTTACACGGATTTTTCAGTTATCCCGTCCGGTTTCAAATCTCGTTCTGAGATCCAGGTATCCTCGGGTGTCCACCTGCTTGCTTGAGAATCCTACAATATGCTCATTTTAAGGTACAATGAGGTCTTCAGATATGTCCATTTTTAAGAATGGCTTCCAATATAAAATATTGGTTAAGCTTTCCTAGTTGATAACACTTTATTGACTTTGTAGTTGGCAATCTCAACAGTGATCACCATTGAGTCATCTTGATTAGGGTTAAGAGCTTTTAAGTCCTCGTCCGTGAAGCTTATGAGAGGCATAATCCTTAGGTTCTTTTCAATGAAATGGACGACCTTCAATGCTTGAACATGCCTTTTGCGTGCTGACATGGAAAACCAGCTTCCAGCGAATACCCTAGAGATCATATTGATATGCCCCCTGAGTAGGCGGTCCCTGCTTCTACTTCAGCTCTTATGCCTAAAGGGTTCCCTACAACGCTCGATTCTCAAGTCACGACGCAAACTTCTCTTAGGACTACATCTGCAAGGTAGACTCCTCTCCTCTCGCTCAGTCTTGATGTATTTCTTCAAGTGACCCGATCGGATCAACTCTTCTATCTTATCGCATAAGGCGGTGCACTCTTTGTTGTATGCCCCATGTTCTTGTGAAACATGCAATGCTTATTTCCATCAACATTTCGAGGGGTGGGCTTCTTCTAGAGAAGGGGCAACAACTCGACATTCAAAAAGCTTCTTTGAGGATCTTTGCCCGAGGTGCATTGAGAGAAGTATATTGATGAAATCATGTCCCTTTGAGCAGCTCTTTGGAGTGAGCGTCACTCCTTTTACCATGCCTTTTTTGTTACCTTCTTATCACTGACGAGGCTTTATGTCCCATTTGTCGTTGAAAGTCCCATATTTCTTCTACCTGCATGAACTAAGCGACTCTCTGCCTCAACTCGTCCATGTCTTCTGCTGACTTCATATAAAGGCTATCAACGAAGGTTCCATGTCGAAGGGCGTGATCATATGGTGCATGGTCACCTTATGACTAAGATTCCGAATCTACCTTGTTTTCTTTCAATATCGTTACATGAATGCTCAAAATGATTCTTCCTTCTCCTCCCTAATGTTCACCAAGGCAATGAATGTTAGGTGATGTTGCCGACTTGTTGCAAATTGTGCCCCAAACTTAGAACAGATAGTGGCAAAGCTATTAATGGAGTCAGGCGACAAGGAATTGAACCAAACTAATGTTTCTCCCGTCAAGGGTATGGAGAAGGCTCTACACCAAACATGATCACTCGAGGTGTAAAGTGCCATTTGGTTCATGAACATTCTCAGATGTTCGTTAGGATCTTTGGAGCCGTCTTATGTCTCAAAAATTTGAGGGTCCACCTATCCAACAAGGGACTCTCCATAATAGTTAGGGTGAAAAGAAGCATCCTGGTCGTGTTTATGGTTAACATAGATGGGTGATCCCAATTGGCTCTCATGCTTCTTTTGTGATTGTTTTACAAGGATCCTTGTGCGGCCTAATTTGCATAAGCTGAGTATGTGTAGGAGGTACAAAATTCCTGGCATCTTGCTCTTGATGTATAACTGTGTACTCCACACGATGAGTTGTCAACTCTTCCTTGTATATCCGCTGCATTTCTTCTGATTGTCGTTGCATGTTTCTTATCATCTCTAGTGGGTTGGGTTGGTTTTATGCTTCCTCCATAACTATGTTGCTCGTCATGTTTTTTGTGGTCATCATAAGGTTAACACTGATCATTTGATCCCACGGTAGGCACCAAAATGTTTCGGGTGTGGGGTCATGGTTCATTATTTGGCCTTTGTTGTGTTGTCCAAGGTCCAAGTGTTGTCCAATAAGAAGTCTCTCGTGTGTCCAAATCGTTTAATGATACTTGCATAAAGTATTTTGATGTCAAAGTTAGATTAACTTGGACAAATAGTAATGAATGTTGTAATTAATGTGTAACTTGTTTTCTTTCCTCAAACCTTTATTTATAGAATTTGTAGTGAATTTTTAATCAAAGTTGGCCTAGCTACGACCTAAATGTAAATAATCATGCTTTAACCTTGAGTTAATCGGTTTTAGGATTGATATGATTTGATATTATTTAGATCGATTGCTCTGATGTATGACCGGAAGGTCTGTTAGGTGACTGCCATACTTAACAACTTGTCATTTAAGTGGTTTGGTTGATCATCTGATTTAGTGTATGACCAGGTGGTGATTTGATTAATCATTTGATATAATGTATAGTTGTTCGATCTAAATGATTATCCAAATTCAATAACTTTAGCATCTGTGATCGTTGACCGTTCTAGTTAATAGGATCATCATCATGTACACCATCTATTACCATTCCTAAATATGAGAAAGGTGTACTAATAAAATTACAAACTGTTAAAACTCTTTTATGTAATCTTTACATCTCATACTAAAATTGTATGTTACCAAATGCCAAACAAAGTTAAATACACTAAAATGTAGAATTTCTCATAATAGGATTGATGATATTGTCATAGAAAGATGAAAATTAAAGTCTTAAAGATTTGAATTAAATTATCGTCACATTTTTTATACCACTCCAATGACGCCGTTTGGGACCATATACCAAAACATTTCAATTTCGGAAACAATTCCTATGTTCATTGTTTTCACCTAAATTTTGTTCTTGAGCGTTCAGTACTCAAAATTGCTATCAATTATAGTCATCAAGATTTGCAAATTTTGCCTTGGGGCCACAACTGACAACGTCAACATTGCTACCTCAACTCTTGCCATCTAAAGAACAAATGAATAAAACACTCAATCATAACCAGCACAACAACATTCCATTTTAACTACGATATCCGATTTTGATCCTATTTTCTTTAATTTTAATCATCACCTTTAAGAAATTATCATTTCCATTAAATTGTTAATTTTATACATATTAGATAACTTCTAAAGATAGTATCAATAAATGTACAAAAAAAATATTTATATTAGAGTAAAAGATGTGAAAAATAAAATCACCAAAATTGTAATTTAAAATTTAAGAAAAACTCCTTGATCTCAGAATGAGATTAGGCAGACAAATTTGAGCAACAATGCATCATCGTCATAAACACCATAAAATTATTGGTGATTTTCCCCCTTAATCCCATTCACATCCCCAATTACAATGCAACAAAAAAATAAAAGAAGAATGATCAATACAAGTAGGGAATAACACCCTTCCTTTGCTTCGGATAATCTTCCCCAAACTTTTCCAAATACCACCTCCGGTTGGCACGCGCCCTGGGTCCGAGATTCGCAAAAGTATAAAGAAAAAAGCCCAGCCCAGCCCATGACCAAGTCATTACAGCCCAGCCCAACCACTCCACAATCTCCCCAAAGTAATTAGGACACGCAACGAGGTCGAACAACCCTCCCCTGGGCACCACGTAGCCCTTCCCCTCGCTCTTCAGCCGCAGCAAAACCCTATCGGCCCACACATTAATCCCCATCCCACACAAAAACACCAAAAGCCCAATAAAAAATCGGAACCAGAAAAAGCCCGAGGAAGTATAATGGGCGTGGTAGTGGGAGATTGAACGGGCCTGGAGGTAGGAATTGAGAAGGTTGAAGACGAAGGCCATGAGGGCGACCGAGAGGGGGAAGCCCGAGGCGGTTTTTTTGGAAGGGGTGAAGAGGAGGCGGAGAGGGTAGATGATGGTACGGTTGAAGTAGTGGAGGAGGAAGGGGGTGATGAGGGTTTGGGCTTTGGGGTTGTGGGAGTGGAGGCCGTGGGGGAAGAGAAGGAGGGTGAGCCAGAGCGTTGGGCTTTCCATGAGGAGCCAGGCGAGGGGGGGCGGGAGGTTGGGCCCCAGCCGGGCCTGTGGTGCTTGCCGTAGGGGGCCTGGAGGAAGGTGAGGGAGAGGAAGGTTGGGGGTGCGATGAGGAAGAGCGCGAGGAGGGAGTTGTGGAAGAGGGATGCGTCGTCTTGGATCATTATGGTTGCAATGAGAAAGTGAGATTTGAAAGTGTGATTACAGAGAGTGGAAGGAAGGAGTTCTTTTATTCTTGTTCTTGGGGTTTGTCACACTGTCATGACTAATAAACTTTTTGCGAATGGGGATTGTGGGGACCTGTGGAAAGGACAGAAGTTTTTATTTCATGCCAGCATTAATTATAATTTATTATTGCAGTAAATTTACTATCGTCTTAGTCTTTCGACTCATTTACATTTTTAAAAATTAATTAAAACAGACTTAATTAAGATTTAATTCACTCATAAATATAAACATTTTTAATTAAATATCTTTTGAAATATTGGTTTTTGATATATTTATATCTTTTAATGATTATCTTTATTTTTTTTGTTATTTATTATTGAATATAGGTTATTTAATAAATTTTTTATTATTAATTTTTAATCCCTTGTCATAGTATAAAATTAAAGATCTTTATAGTCAATTAATTACTTTCTTGATAAAAATGTAATGGAAAAGTATTAAAAATTCATTTCAACTATTACATTACTTTTAGTATTTATTAGATTACTATGTTATTTAAATTAAAAGAAACTAATAATATAAATTAAAGTAAGTAATATTTTGTTATATAATAATGCGTGGAACAATAAAAATTGTATAAAAGAAACTCACCACTGATTCAAACCAAAAGAATAAAAACAATTAAAAAATATTTAATTTAATTAAGATTCAACTTATTTAAATATAACCTCTTGTCCATATAAAAATATATATTTTTAAAAAATCAATAAAAGACTAAAATTTAACAAAAAAATAATTTTTTTCTGAAAATATAATTTTAACTACATAATAATATTGTGGTCTAAATCTTATAAATTTTATTTATGATAAAAATTTACTGTACATGGCCCAACCAGCCTCTTCACAAGTCGGTTTTTATCAAGCCCGATCACAAGCTCGTGATAAGTGAGTCTCTACTTGGTCACAAAGTATCTAGTGTATTTTATTGACATGTTATTCCTTAGTTTGATATAATTTGCATCAAAGTTAAATAGATCATTGGGTCCACCTTCACCCATTTAGATGAGAGCTGACAAATTTATAATTATTCTATAAATATTACAGTTATTTAGATAAATGGAATACATTTACATTTTTATAGTATTAATTGTTATGTGACACACTCTATTGACTTGGACGTGAGAGTTTTTTTTACAAGCACACTACCAAGAGCAAAATTGAAGAAAAAACGCTTGTCGATGCATAAAAGATTTAAGGAATCCGTGAAACTCATATATACTCAGTTTCGCAAGAACAAAATTATATTAGTTTATTATTATTAACTAGTTTTATTAAATATTTATAATTCGATAAAATAATTTATCGATTCAAAAAGTTTGAGCTAGTAACTAATTTACTAATTATCTTATAACTTATAAATTAATTGTTTGTAAATATGCTATTAACTTAAGAATATAAAAGTGTCCACTGATCTTGTAAATTGTGTGCAATGTGCGGCTTAATTAAAATTTCTGTTAACACCTATTTTTTTATTGCAAGGTATTTAACAAATCTAGAATTTATGCAATAGATGGGTGGAAATAAATACCATCATGGTCAAACAATGCAACATTTTTATCAGTTCTGTATGTCTAAAGTGAACAGTAATGGAAATATGACATGGAAGGTAATGGAGTGGCAATAGTGAAGTGCATATGGAACCAGATAAACAAAGTAATGCTTAGGAATGACAAAAGGGAGGAGGAGATAACTTTTGAGGCTGCACAAGTGAAACCTTGGACATGGATTATAAATAATTTATCTAAGCAAAATTCTCATATTTCTCACTAGTATTTTATATTAAAAAATGTATTAAAATTGTATACAATAGTGAGATGTTATAAGTATTTTCTTCGAAAACTAGGTTGGGATTGGCCTAAGCCAAACTGGAGAAGGGAGAATGTGGTCAAATATTAAAAGAAATAGTGTATCTGGAAATCTAAATTAGATTGAGTAGAACTCTGTAAAATCAAAATAATTTAAATGGGTAAACAAATGTAGTTTGGAGACCATGAATTGTAGAGTTATATATCAACAAAAAATATGCCCAGAAAGAGATAGAATATGACAAAATGGAGGTTTGACTTGGAATGAAAGACTAACATATGTAGGAGGTAACATGAGGAAGGAAAAGGATGGGCTCAAATAAGTCTCTGGCTTTAAACAACCTGTTCCTATTGACTCCTTCCGTTGTGAGGAATACGACATAATATGTGTATGGAGTTACGTCATAATATGTGTATGGAGTTAGTTTTTCTATGTTGTTCAATTAGCAATAGACTTGTACAACTTTTTGTAAATATTGTCATATATTAATATATAATTCTTTTGTTACTGAAGAAAAAAAAAACCCACTAAAATAGTTTCATTAAAGTTGCCACCTTTTAACACATGTCACGTTAAATAAGTCTGAGTATAAGTTAGGTTGATCATATTTAATATTTTAAAATTTATATTAGCCTATTTAGTGAATTTTATTAATTGAATCTGAATTGTTCGAGTTCCGAGTTAATTCAATTTGATTTTCCAGATTGTAGATTTATATTAAATCAAATATTTTTAACAAAAAAATTATTTTTATTTTGAGAAATAACATAAATATAGTGAATACTTAACAAAAAAAAGTTATATGTATGATTTTAATAATGATTATCATAATAGACTATGATTTTAAATGACTTGTTATTAAACTTTAAAAAAATAGTAACATATTAAAAATGAAATAAAAGATTTAAAACATATTTACGAAATTATAAATATTAAAATATAAATTCGGATTAAGATGAATATCTATAAAATTTTAATTCATTATCTGAATCCCACCACAATTATGCATTTTATTTATTAAATATTATTCATTATCCTATCCAATTTGTTGACAAAAGAAAAGAAGATGTGTAGAGTTTTTATGATGGTAACTCATGGAAAAATGTTGAATATTTAAAAAATGTTTAAATTTAAGAGATACATTGAAAACTTAAAAATTTAATTATTGAAGTCTTGTAATGCGTGAGTACTCAACAAAATTTTTATTATTTTAAAAAATTATGAGATAATCAATTATCTCAATTAATTTAAGATTTTCATAAAAACTTCTAGAGTAATCAATTATCACAGTAATTGATTATCACAACAAAAATATAACTTTTGAAATAGTTTTTGTCATGATAATCAATTATTAGTGGTAGTTGTAAAAAGATTTTTTAATTTTTTTACCTAATTTTCAAAATAAGGATCTATATATATTTTATCTAAAAACTTAATTCTAATATAACTTTTCATTCAAAGATTTAAAAGTTGGGTGATAGAGAAACTCTTTGTATTTGTGAAAATGAGACTTTGAAAAACCTAGTGTGCGTAAAGCTTGAATTTTCACTAAGTGTGTCTAAGTGATTGAGTGTTGTTGCGGTTGCTAGGAAAACATCCTTTGTATTTATTCTCTATGATTGTAAGTTTTTAGTTATTGTTAGTGATTGGATAATCCATCTTTAAAGATATTAACAACTAGACGTATGGTCTTTTGATTTGAACTAGTATAAAATTTATTGTGCAAATTTCTACTTATAAAAAATCGATTTTTGTTAAAAAAATTATTTTATAAAAAGAGAAAATTTTTAAAAGGCACAGTTTTGTTAAGTAAACCAATTTCTCCTTTTTCTTTCAAACACAAACATTCTGTTACACGAGTCAACTCGGTCTAATACTTTGTTTTGGATTTTTTCAAATTTGATCATGTACGTATTATTTGTTTAATCATATTACTAAATTTAAGTTGTGTCTTGCTTAAATAGATGGACACGTCACATTGTTGGTGACTCTAATGGACTAATTTGATGTATGATTTTTTATTTATTTTTGTGAGGTGAATTTAGTGTCATGCATTTCTAGGGACTAAAGTGATAACGTCACACATTTAAGGATGAACTTGATCATTTACTATTTTAAGAGACATAGTCTGATGAAGAGTTAATGGAAGAGGACATAATGAAAACTCATTTAAAAAAACTCTTTCGAGGAAGATTCAAAACATTAATGATTTGTCAATTTCCAGCCTTGTTCATACACCCTATAAAACCCTAATAATTTTGTTGTTTTTGAGTAAATAGAAGAAGACTCAAGTTTGACAAATGTTAGTAACAATATGAGGAGTGGGTTTTTTGACACTAATTTCACGCTTTTGAGGCCACAAAAGAGCATGTTATAGATTAATTTTGTGTATGCAAATTTGATCAGAATGATTAAAAAGATGATAAAGTCAACACATTTAATCAATGTGAATGTTAAAAGTGGTTTGTATGACATATCACCAAGGAAAATAAGGCGAGGTTTGAGAGGGAGCTTAAAAGGAATGAAGTTGTGTTCAAGTGATCACATTCTTATTTATAAGTATGATAAAAACTTTTTATGATGCTTAAAATTGAATTTTTATGTCAGTTGTAAAATTGACATTGATAAATATAACCTAAAGTTTAAACTTTTATGATGATTATATTCAACAATTATAATAAATCCTTATTAGAATTAAATTTTCCATTATCGATTAGTGAGTGGAAGGACATGTTAAGGAGAGTAGTGCACTCGTTGTGACAATGTTGGCACACTACCACCACAATGTTACAATACTTGAACATAAATATTAACAACATATTAAGCTAAAGAACAAATGCAAGCACAAAACGCAAAAAAGAAAAACGATAATAATCACGCTATCATGACTATGAAGACGAGCAAAGAGTGAAGGCGACAACGAGCAATGAACGCGATGTGACAATGAAAACAACGTGCAAAGCAATGATGGTGGCCTAGAAGTAACAGTGGCCTTCAACTTTAGAGACAAGGTGAGTCTAGCGGTGGAAAGCCACATTGGTTCATAGAGGTAGGAAGAACAAAATTGTGAAGTAGTAACATGTGTTTCTTTTACTAATATAACCCTAGGCAAACATATGACAACAGTGATTCGTAAAATGGATGCTTAAAGTTTTTTAATAAAATAAAAAATTATAAAGTGTAGTGACAATTTTGAAATTTTCATCAACCTTTTGGTTTTGGTTGCCAAAAACCAAATTCAAAGTTTATGACATCAATTTTTAAAATAACTAAGGTCATACGTTTTTCTCAGAAAAAAAAAATACAAAAAACAAGTGATAATTTTGAAATTTTGATAAACTTTTTGGTCTTGGTTGTCCAAGAATCGCTATGGCAACGATTATTTTGAACAATCATTGCTATAAGTCCTGTTAAAAACACAAATAAAAAAATAATAGGCATTTTGAAAAATTTTGGTGCACCTTCTGACCACGATTATTTTGAACAACCACAATCATAGGTCATGTTTAGAAAAAAAATAAAAAATATCAAAACTTTTGAAAAATTTTAAAAATTTTATGAATAACCGCTAACATAGGTGCTGTTAAAAAACAACCAAATGAAAAAATAGCTAGAATTTTGAAAAATTTTAAAAATGTTAGCGCATCTTTATTATGCCTTACTCTTTGATTAACCGATGCTAAATATGGTATATGCTTTGGTTATTTTGCAACCGAGACGTATAAATTTGTAAAAATTTTAAAAATGTCACTGCATTATTATATATTTCGATTTCTTCAAATCAAACATATTAGACAAGTTAATACACAAAATATGTACTAGTGGGAGTCTAATTTATCAATCAATGATATTATTTGTCAATTAATAATATTATTAATTAATTATGTTAGCAATCCACAACTCTCTATAACCATTACAAAAATAATATCCTTAAACAGCGAAGAAACCAAAAGTTCATTATAATTATAATACCTTATTTATATATTTTTTACATAAGAGGAATTAATCTCATAACTAGTTTCTTAAGTAACAAAATATATTTGTTTTTACACAAGACAAAATATGTTGTTTATAAGTTACTCAAGTTATTTTCTTTACTAAGGCAAAATATCTAGTCCAAATCAAAGGCAAAGTATTAATGTTTTTTTATTATTGTTTTTTATTTGAATCCAATAATTTTACTAACATTAATTTCTTATGGTACCGGTTTTTATGGTAAGCTTGAAAATACATGAGTTTCATAATATTGATAATAGCTTTTGTTGTGTCATTAACACATATTTCATACTTATGCTTTGTTATAGTTCTTTCTTGATAGATGATCGTACAAAAGGAATATATTAAATATTGAATACAATTAATGTGACGTCCCAAAATATATAGAAAATGCATACATATAATAAGATGTCATCACATATAATACTAGAAAGCAGTTAGAGATGTACTTAAAATATTAGGATTACAGTTATCCTTAAAATAGCTAAAAATTAAAACTTAAGGTGCTAGGAAGTATCTCAAAACAAATTAAGCTAAAAGTGTTTCAAAAGAACATAAGAGAACAAGGAAAATCCTAGAGAGTCTATGCAACAGCATCTTCATTTTCTTCCAAGACATGCTCCAGGGAAACCTCTTCTTCCTCTGCTCACATCCAAGTGGATGATCATTGCAACAGGAAAGCACACACAACATGGCACAACACAACAAGCAAGCAAGGGTGAGCTAATTATATAAAAGCATGCAACATATAAAGCATATAACATACAAGAGTTATTCTCAAATCAAAACAGATTAAGACAGGTATCCTAACATGTTGAACACTAGACTTGACTCGTCCGGACTTTAGAATGAGAGTCGAGCTATGGCGGGTCATGCACCCGTGGTGGCTTATGAAACTTGGGTTCCCCACCCTGCCACACTCACGAGGTTAGTCCGTTCCGCGCCTTGGAGCATACTGGAAGCCTCCGAGACTAAGACCTCCTGCTACTCCTCACCACATGGTCCAATCCTCTCTATGTGAGAAGAAAGGCCATTGGAGCGTCAGGAAGACCCCCAAGACTGAGCTCCTACTTTCATTCCAAAAGACTAAGAATCTCACCAAGAGATTCTACACTTTGCATCACACTTACTACTAGAACCATAATGTACTTTGAAACCTACCATAAACAACCTTGAACTTATACTTCATCCACTTTATCATCATACACTTTCAGGCCACAAAGATCATCCAGGATATAATACAATACATTAATAAACATGTTTCACAAACCAATCATAAAATTACTATGCCATTCATATTACCTTTCACGCATTATCTCAATATTATACATAAATCACAATATTTAAACCATTGCATCCCTTAACAGTTTAATAGTTAATTTAATTAATCAATTGTAATTTCTCATCTCGCACATTTCACGTCTGATTTCAATAATAAACATTCCCAATCTTAGATATTAACCAACCATTCATCAAGATTAATTATCATCACAATCTACTGTCAAAATACCTCACGCACAATCCATTTATAATTATCTAGCCAACATTTGAACCTCACAAATGAAAGTTACTCTTATACATAGTAAATAATTTTAACATTTATGCATGATCTAGAAACGACCCAGAGACACACCTTCTCCAGCTAATTTACATAGCTAAAAGATGATAAAATAATACTTTTATATATATATATATATATATATATATATATATATATATATATATATATATTTCACCAAATCATACATTCATTATCCAGGCTTTAATTAAATCCCACCCGCACTAACAAATTACCATCATGCTAAATGACACCAACATTTCATAAGCCATATACTTCAACTTAAGCAAACGTCACAAGCTCTACACCAAATCAAAATTTCTATTATACTACCCAGAATGAGTTTAAATATGTATCTCTAGGTATGTATATAAAAATAACCCGATTAGAAAACTTAGAAAAAGACCCCGATTATACAACCCTTGCGGAAACCCCTCACCACTCTTGAATGATAATCATTCAATCACTTCCTTCTCCCGTACCCCTGGAAGTTTATGTGCATGCAGTGCTTTATTCATTTTTTTTTAATTAACTACCGAAATAGGACCCACATGGCCATCTCTCTTTTTCTCTCAATTCTTACACGGCCTCTCTCTTCATTTATTATCTTTTCATAATATATATATATATTTGCTGTGATCATAAAAGTTTTGTATAAAACTTTTATATATATATATTATTATATAATATACTAAAGATCATAAAACGACGTGAACATTTGTTGTGATATATAAAATATAGAATAATATATTATTTATATGATTTTTCTAGCTGCAGCCTTTTTTTAAATCTAAAATTTGTATATCTAAGTGGGACCCGTGCTATAAACACCAAACTTTTAAATCTAGAATTCCAACCAAAATAAAGAAAACAATATCTCCCCCTCTCTGTATAACGCCTATAACACAATCTAGTCTTCCCTCATCAATTGTCTCTCATTTTATTACAAAGAAGATCCCAAACCATCACCAACGTGAGAGAGTTAGCCAAACTCCTACTCTGTTTACTACAAGAATGACATTTGTTTTATTTTATACTCTCAAATAGCCCTGGACGTTACTCTGCTGCAATCACACACATATATATTATCTCACATCACCCAACATAACATACAACACATCACATTATAAATCATCCAACTCAGTATCCAAACACATTCAATTTAACTTACAGGAATCCAACTCAAGCATAAGGACATACTCACTTCAAAAATTATCCATCATACACGTCATACAAACAATATACAAAAACATAATTAGCTCCCCTTATCTTTTGGTTCCCACAGCATAGTTCCTAGAAGTGTCCTAACAGTACCGCCGCACAGAGGTAATTTTGACAGTACCTACAAGCCACCAAATTGGTGCAGAGCACAGTCTTTAGGGCTTGATAGGATAAGGAAAAAATAAAAATAACTCTACTTGCAAGGTAGAACCTTTGCATGAGTAAAACCCTAGGGTGCGGAGAATGGGAAAATTACCTTATCAGCTGAGAGACGCGAAACTAATCAGATGGATTGGAAGCCCTCAACTCCGGGAACGTAGGGGCACCACCTATTTGAAAAAGTAATGGTGGAAATTTGAGAAAGGGTAGAGAGAAGACAGAGAAAATAAGAAATTTGAGTTCTAGAGAGAGAATGGAAAATCTGAAAATTGAGGAATTTGATTCACTGAAAGACCCTCTTCCAAGGCTAAGGCACCCTTAGTCTGATGGGCCATGTTGCCCCTAACTATAAGGCCCAATGGTTTTAAATAATTTTAAGGCCCTTACAATTAATATGATATTATAATAATTGATCTATAGGTTTTGTTCTATATTAAATTTTTAGTGAAAAATTAAATATTTGGTTTAAAAAAAGACATTGAAAATAATTTAAGGGGTTGGCGTTTCTATTTAATCATATTCAAAGAGGCTTATTGATGTATTCTTTAATCTAATTATGTACATCCTCACACTCTTCTTGTCATATTAAAATGAATGTAGAAATTGTAGTTTTTGTTTACGAAGAGAATTTATGGAGAATTTATCAATTGGGGCCAGTTATACAATCATTTTAATATCTGTATTGTGGTTTAAACTAGTTTAATTTTGACAAGGAGTATTAGTGTGGTTGTAAATATGCCTTTTCCAGGCATATACGTTGGAAAATTCAAGGGGTTTTCTTCCTGTATCTTCAATTTTTCTTCTTGTACCTCCAAACTTTTTTAAATCCTCTAAACTGACCTTTTGATTAAGGTAAAATAAATAAGTTCTCTCTCTTTATATATACCTCACTTACCCACTTTTACACACTCACACTTTCTCCAAACCATAGCATCGCACCAATCACGCACAAAGAAATCTTCTTCTTTCTCATCCCCAGCACCTAGCATTGCGCAACATAGTGCACCCCTTCATGCCATGAAAACTGAACAAGACACACATTTGTTTACTATATTTTTAAATTTGTAAATGTTTAGTTGAAATAGTTGAACATAAGTAGCACTGAGAATTAAGGGATCTAGGATTACGAATTTAGAGATTTAAGATTAAATATCATATTTCAAAACCCGGTTTATAATGGTAATAATAGACTTGTTATAATGGAAACCAAATCTTCAATTTTTGGTTTCGGTTCTGAACTGAGACCAAAAGCATTCCTTTTTTACCTTGTTATATTATATTGTTTCGTTCTGAAATCATTGTCATAATTCAAAAACAAAGTATCCATTGACTACACTATCCCTCTTTGGTTTGTAAATATTAGTAAAATCTAGCTTTTAGATATATCACTAGTGCAGTCAGGGGAAATGACAGCGGTTGTTTTTGCCTTTTGGTAGCGGTTCTCGAACCGCAGAATATTCAGCCGCGGTAAGAAGTCTGGGACTTTAGGCCGGGGTTGCAACCGCGGTAAAAAAGATGGGGAATAGATCGCGGTTCGTACCACACCCGCGGCCTAAACCCCTTTTTTTAAAAAAAATAAAAATCGTAGCATTATATGTCGCGGTTGGAACTGCGGTAAAAATATAGGGAATATACCGTGGTTCGTACCACAACCGCGGCCAAAAGTCTATTTAAAATAAAAAAATAAAAACGAGACAGAATATGTCGCGGTTGTGGTAACAACCGCGGCATATTGTCCTGCAATTTTTTAAAATAGCAGGTCTGTTTTTGTGGTATCCACTACCACACAAACAGACCTGCATATCAAATAAACATTTAAATTCATTTACAACAGATCAACCACATGTTGAAATGTATTTTAACATTAAATAAAGTACAAAGTCTAATAAAATACAATCTAATCAAATACAATGTTTAAATCTAGTAACTAAGAACTATTATATAATCTAACTATATACTTTGTAGCAGCTTTTTTGATGAATGATAGTGGCTTCTCAAGAACTGGTGTAGTAGTCTTGAACCTCTGCACAAGACAATTTATATTAATTAGTGTATTTGAATTCTAAATTTTGGAAAAAATAAACATTTGTTAAAGTTAAATATTACCGTTTCCCAGCCTCTTGTGATATGAGAACGAATAATTTGGGTCATCCAATACATTACGTAGTATCCGCACTCATACGACCCACTCTGTCTGTTACACTACAATATATCAACACAGTTGTAAATAGTTAGTGAAAAACATTAAAACAAAACAACTATAAGAAAGTATGGCTTTGCCATATGTCAAACCTTGAGAGAAATCCATGCAATCTTTCTAGTGTGTGTAATTGATCTCCCAACCATCATCATACTTGCTGGAATAGAACTATATATAAAAAAAAGGGGTTTTAGCATTCATTTATATAAAAAAGAAAGTCCAAACATTGAGGTTCTTACCAATCAACTAGTTGTCTGAGATTTGTGAGAGGAGGCCTGTGCAATGAGCAGAACCATAAAGCATAGCTCTCGTGCATAGAAATAACAAGAAGGTGCCAATGACGCCTGAAATTCATAATAACTTAACTATTATATTTTAAAATCACACATGGAACTTTATTATGTTAACAAAGTTCACTTACCCGGATATATAAGGCAAAAAATATATTTTCTTGCCGCTTGCAAAATTTCTGATGAAATTTGTGTTGATGTGATCAAAATCATTTGATTCGTGAATGGACTGGGGATCAATAAATCCATAATCATCAGAGTGCCCCAACTTGTTCCTGGTCCCACACAAATACCTAAAATCAAAAGTTAACTTTGAGAAAAGGATACTTGATATACAAATCAATTTTATATATATATAATTGCTCATAGACTTACATCATCCATAGCTGAATAATTGTAATATTCAACTCTTGTGTTCCCGAAGCAAGCTCTCTAACATCTGAGGCATGAAGGTATAATGGGACCTCAGAGACTCTCCCAAATACATTAGAATCATATTCAACCTCCAAAGGCTTATCTTCAAGGATGTCAGCAAGTAGCTGCAATGAAACAAGAGGATCATCCTCAGATAGAGGAATCTTCTCTTGTGCCTGCAATGAACCAAAATAAGATAAGTTTTGACATCAATAACATGCAAACTTTAAAATTGAGAAGTGTAAAGAAGATAGCACTCCAACCATTAAATCTCAAAACCAAGACTTTGTCAATTTACCAAATCTTGGGACCACTCACCCACTATGCTAGCTTGAAAACCATCCCAAATGAAAAATGTCTTGCACCAAGATTTTTACATCAGTTATTTGGTGATATAAAGAGTGCATTCCAACCATTAAATTTCAAAAACCAAGACTTTGAAAATTTCCCAAATCTTGGCACGACGCACCCACTTAACCAGGTCTAACCACAAAACTTGGCTAGCTTGAAACCCAACCAAAATGAAAAGTTTCTTGCAAAAATATTTTTACCGTAGTCATTTGTTGATATAAAGAATGCATTCCAAACATTATATCTCAAAAACAAAGACTATGAAAATTTCCCAAATATTGCACCACGCACCCTCTAAGCTAGGTTGAAAACCATCTAAAATGAAAAAATTCTTGCTCCAAAACTTTTACATCAGTCATTTAGTGATATAAAGAGTGCACTCCAACCATTAAATATCAAAAACCAAGACTTTGAAAATTTCCCAAATTTTGGCACCATGCTCCCCCTAAGCTAGCTTGAAAACCATCCAAAATAAAGGACCTGAATGCTCGGGGGGTCAGAAACTGAACCAACCAAATGTTTAGGCCAAGCGATAAAGGACTTGAATGCTTGTTCCACAGTGAAAATCTCATATGTGGCCAGAGGAACTAAGGCATCAGGTAATATCATTTCGTCCACTGAGACCTTTACCTCATCCTCTGATAGCTTTTCACCATGAACAACAGTCGTTGCCTTAAACATTGTTCCACGAGCTACCAGGACCGTCTCGATATCGTCTAAAATGTATAGCAGACATGGACTAGCATCGTCCATGTCATCCCCTGGGACGGCTGGTGCGGAACAACTTCCTTTCCCGCTTCTCCCTGTCACAGTAAATGTTAGATTATACAGAAGATAGAAATAATTGCACATAAATGTTTATTAAGTTTACCTGTGGGAGGCACAACATGTTCCTGTTCCTGTACAGGAGATGGCATCGGGCGCATGCCATAGGTCTCAAACTGCTGCTGGAACATGGAGCTGAACTCACTAAACAATTCAGCCCTGAGCTCTGACCTAACCTTGTTTGTGATCTCGTCCGTAAGATTGGCTCGAACCTTTTTTGTGATCTCTTGTGTCATCCTTTCTCTTTCTGCTTCGCTGTATGCATAAGGATGACGAGAATAGCTCCCAAAATATTCTTTAATTCCTACTCCAAGACCAGCAGCACGTACACGTCCAGGGTGCTCAGGTCGTCCAATCGCAGCAGCAAGAATATCATGGCGACCCTCTGGAGTGAATTGACCTTGGGAGCTCTGCTCAACCAAGGAGTCCTGTAACATTACAAAACACCATTATTCTTTAAAAAGTTCAATGTAGTATGTATAATTACAATTATTATTATTTTAGGAACAGTGATTACTTACAATTCTTTCAGAAATTTCCTGTGCAGTGTCGGAAGAGTAGGTGCCCGATGGTCTCATACGAGCCAACTTCCATTTTTCATGTCTAGAAGGTGGAGAAGGAGGCTGAGGGGGTCTACCACCCTGAGATGGTGGTCTAGCATCTGCCTTTTGCTTGAGGATTTTCTCCTCAAGCTTCCTATACCCACCACGAGATAATAGGTGGGGGTTTTTGTTATGAGCACTTGTTCCTTGTGCTTTGCTTCTAATTCCCTGTCACATACACATTAATTAATTAGTTCATATGATATATCAATTATTAGCACTTGAAGTTCATCTAACTTTGTAGGATCGATGGCTTTACTACATATTGACGAGAAAAATGAACACAACCTGTTTATGGTTTGCCTAACATTTTTGGGCAAAATTCCACGAATAGCCCCGGTAATAACTGTTGCATTAAGACGTGGCAATCGTGAGACTTGATGCCAAAAAGCTTTAAGTCCTGCATCGACACTAAACTCTTCATATTTGAAGAGTATCCTTGTGGTACTTTGATACTCTTTAAACAAAGACAAAAACTTATCTTCTCTTGTCTAGACATTGTGTAACATGCAGGGGGCAAATAAGTACGTTTACCAATCTCCTTGGGTGCCAACTCTTCTTGGATATTCATTCCATCTTTTGTCTTTCCCTGAATGTTGAGTAGTGTACCAATCAAGCTATCACACACATTCTTTTCTACATGCATCACATCTATGCAATGTCGAACATCTAACTTTGACCAATATGGAAGATTAAAGAATATTGATTTCTTCTTCCAAGGGGTCGTTACAGATGACTTCTTAGATGTTTTCCCAAATACATGATGTATTTTATTAACTTTTTCAAGAACTTGAAGGCCAGTAAGTGGATTTGGTGCTTCGTCCCTCTTTTGATCTCCATTGAATGCTTTTTTCAACCTTCGATATGGATGATTACGTTTAGAAATCTCCGATGACGCAGATACACCGTCTTTCTTCCATGTTTCAATTGATGAGCTGCAGTGTTTTCTTCACAGATAGGACATGCTTTATGACCCTTGACACTGTTGGAAGGTACCAAACGCTTAAGTCGGGGCACTATTGGAAGGTACCAAACTACTTTCAAAGCAGATCCATTTTTTTGTATCTGACCATTATCTTCACTATTGTTTTTTGACTTGTAGCGTGATAAGCCACATTTTGGACACTTTGTCATAAATTCAAACTCTTTCCTATATAAAATGCAGTCATTGGGACAAGCATGTATCCTTTTATACTCCATACCCATTGGACAGAGAATTTTCTTCGCATCATAATTACGAGTGGGTAGTGTATTTCCATCTGGCAACATTTCATTCAACAACGTCAACAATTCTGTAAAACTCTTATCAGTCCATCCATTGCTCGCCTTCAAATTCATGAGCCTTAACACAGTTGACAAACGTGTGAACTTAGTTGAACCGACATACAAAGGTGTTTCCGCATCAGTCGACATCGTCTCATACACATGAGCTTTGGCAAAAATTTTTGCGCCAACATCGCGAATCATGTCCTCCAATTTGTCTTCATCTGGTCGATCTTCTTCCATGGTGGAATCAGTAACATTTTCAGTTTGCGAGTCAGTCGGAAAGTACATTTCTTCGCCGTGCCATATCCATGTTGTATAACATCTTAAGAAACCATCACAGATAAGATGTTCTCTAATTTGGGTTGCGTTCAACTTTCTCCCATTCAAACAGTTCACACAAGGACATCTAAACTTCACTTCATCATCACTTCTCCCCTCATTACGTTGTGCAAATTGTATAAATTCCTCTACACCTCTGTCGTACTCAGCATTAATACGTGGTAAATTAATCCAATTTGGATCCATTCCTAAATTTTACAAAATTAAAATTATACAATATCTATATAAGATTATCAATTCAATCATACAATCAATTCAGTCATACAATCATACAATTAATAATCATTGAAATGATCAATTCAAACATTCTATCACAAATAATTACATATGAGAATTATCACAGTTTGTCCATAGGAATCATTCAATGACATAATTTTGATTTTATAAGAAATTTACTAAAAAAAGTTCATAGCATATTAATAAATTAAATAAATTTGCAGATAAAAAAAAATTAAATACATTTTATCTACCTCTATTCCAATCCTTTCCCATACAAGCTAACATACTTTGTCTCTTATTGAACCACCAAAACCACAACAAATTTGACAAAAACCATCAAAGCCACAATAACATATTCAAACCTAGCATTTCAATATAGCACAAAAATTTCATCAAAGAAGAAAATGGAACGTACCCGGGGAGCAGAGATGGTGCGACGGAGAGGATGGCTCGGCGGCAGAGGCTTGCGCGACGGCAGAGGGCGCGACGGACTGCCGGAATGGCGCGGCAGCAAAGACGGTTCGACGGAGATGGCGCGGTAGTAGCGGCGTTATCGCGTGCAGAGGCAGAGAAAACTCGTGGAGAAGAAGAAACTGTTCTGTGTTTTGTATTTTTTAAAGAGAATATGTCGCGGTTCATCAGATAATCGCGGCCTATACTCCTTAAAAAATAATAAAAATGGCATTTTTGAAATTCTTTTTGAACTATATGTCGCGGTTCAGCGGGCAACCGCGGCATATACCTTTAAATATTTCAAATTCATTTCAAATTTATTCAGATAAGGTAATATGTCGCGGTTGCTCTGAGAACCGCAGCTTATACCCTGACGTTCTGAATACCAACTGCCTCAACAATTTTCCCATTTCATTTGTAAAGCTAAGGATACTGATAATAGCTTCAGGATAATATATATATATATATATATATATATATATATATATATATATATATATATATATATATATATATATATACACACGTATGTAATGTAACACGCTTTACCTTGCAGGTTTATGCTCTATGTTGAAGAATCTTGAGGTCTTTGACTTGTCTTACAACAACTTCAATAACATTGATATCGCATCTGCCCTGAGTGGACTTTCATCTCTCAAGTCTTTAAATTTAGGAAATAGTCAATTGACTCCAAGATCAATTCTTAGTATGTCACACTTCCTATTTCAAATTTCCATCGTCGCTTTCAGTTGAAATATAATATATATATATATATATATATATATATATATATATATATATATATATATATTTATTGTGTGTGTGTTTTTGATTAGTATATATGTTGCTAGATATATCGAAGTTAAGGTCTCTGGAGATTCTTGGCATAAAGGGAAACCGGTTGAATGAGAGAATCTTGTGGCGTTTAGGTTAGTTGTCCTTATTCTTTAATTTACCAAAGTAGATTCGACTCAATGCAAATATGCATGCTCCTTATTTAGTATGTAAAATCATAACTGTTGTCAATTTTGTTTCTATCAGAGAAGGATGGATTTACGTGGCCACCCAATTTACAAGTCCTAAAGCTGACTTCAAACAGTTTCTCCAATGAATTTCTTTCATCTCTAACTGGGCTTCAACGTCTCAAATTCCTTGATTTAAGCGGCAACCAATTAAACGGATCGCTCGATATAAGTGGTTAATATAGTTAATTTGATGTATTCGATTGGTTAATCACGTTGACAGTGACTTCTCGTATTAATTATTTTAGGGTGGTTTGATTTAGACTGTGAAACAGAGAATTCTTTTTATGTAATATCTCTATTGTATGAGCGAAGAAAGAGTAGTACTATTATTCTATGAATGATTATAACATTCCATTCTGTATTTGTCTCTTACAGGATTATTGGCTTTAACCAGTTTGGAGATTCTTGATCTAAGTTATAACCAAATTAACAGTTTTGTTGTCCATCAAGGTATTCAAAGCAATTGATATAAAAAAGTCTTTCTAGGTTGTCTGCAGAATACACTTTTAATCCAGTAGTAAACCCTGTTATCTATTTCCTTACTCTGTATAGTGCTGTATGTATTATCTCTGTCATGTTTTGCCAAATTAAATATTATTTCCCTGTTTTAGTTTCAGGCTCAAAAAGTCTAAGCAAATTGGATGTGCTTACTTTAGATGGAAATATGATAAATGGAAGCAACCTGAGGGAATCACTACAACCGTTCTCATCTATTAGGATGGTTTCTATGAATGAGAATAAGATTATTGGAACAATCACTGCAGGAGGTAGAAATACTTTTTATTTTACTCTAAACTAAATTAGTTTGGTTGTTATATTAATGTTCCTTTAAATTCTGTTTCTGTTGTGAAGATTTTCGCGATTTAAGTAACCTTGAACTCTTGGCACTGGACAAAAGTTGTGGCATTGAAAATGAATTTTTCAGAAGTATTGGGGAATTGACTTCTTTGAAAGTTTTGTCTGCTTCTGAATGTCAAATAAATAGCACCCTTCCTCCTGCTGGTAATTAAATTTATCATTATAGTTTTTAGCTTTGCTTTTTTATAGTCAATCATCACATATTCATTCTACATCTATTTTCATTTGAAAATTTATATCCTTTCCAACATGTCCTCCATATGATGATTTATTTTTTTTCAAAACTTCATATTTCAGGTTGGTTGGTTTAAATTGAAGAATCTAGAGGAGTTAGACTTAAGCCAAAATCTATTTGTTGGAACACTTCCCTCATCTTTTTTAAACATGACATCTCTTTGGAAATTGGAACTTTCTGAAAATCAATTCAGTGGGCAATTTGATTCTAATATCGGAAGTCTTACATCACTTGAATATTTTGGTTATACAAAAAACCAATTTGAAGTTCCTATTTCTTTTACACCATTCGCCAATCATTCAAACCTTAAATTCATATATGGTGAAGGAAATAAAGTCATTTTGGACATTCCACATAGCTTGCAAACTTGGATTCCTAAATTTCAATTACAAGTGCTTAGTTTGTCTTCCACAACAGATAATGATTCTCTTCCACTCCCTAGGTTTCTTCTGTAAGTTTTTGTCTTAATTACATTCAATAGGATCTTAAGATTTTATGATTCTCACAACATCAAATTTGATTTCATAAATTAGGATAGGAAAATTACTAACCTTGATCCATGCTAATTGATCTTGATTTCCTTGCTCTTGATCTTTAACTCCTTACCCAAATCTATCCCTTGATGCAAGCTTAATTTCTCTCAAGCTTTCTTGATGGTGTTTCTAATGGAAGAGAGAATTCATTGATGGCCAGGGACAGAACCCTTAACTCATTCTTATACAACTTCCATCAAATTGTATTAATTACCATTAAGTCCTTTAATTATTTTAAATCACATTTTAACCCTTAATTATTTTCACATGAGTCACTTAATTGTTAGGTAATTCTAACATCTTCTACATCAAAATCATTTGACTAGCATAGATTTCACGAGTTGTAGGTTGGAAGGAGTGTTTCCTCACTGGTTAATTGAAAACAACACTAAATTGACTGAGATTCTTATTAGAAATTGTTCCTTCACAGGCATTCTCAAGCTACCATTGCATCCTCGTACTAGCATGAAGAGAATTGATGTGTCTGATAATAACATAACTGGTCAAATCTCCAATATCAATATTAGTAAATTTTACCAAATTTGCAATTTCTAGACTTGTCTATAAACCACATCCAAGGTTCAATTCCTGTTGGGTTTGGGAAAATGAGCTTACTGGATACTTTGGATCTTTCAGATAATTATTTATCAGGAGAGATTCCAAAGAACATATCCGAAGATGGGTCGCTGCTCAAATACTTGAAACTTTCACACAATAAGCTAGATGGACGACCTATATTTCCCACTTCGAAATACTTGGAGCAATTGTATTTAGATGACAATAACCTTTATGGTAGCATACCAAATAGCCTCTTTAACTCATCTCTCATCCTCTTGGATCTAAGCTATAATAATTTAGCGGGGAAACTACCGAGTGTTGTAGGAAATTTTTCAATCTTGATGACGCTGTCGTTGTCCAACAATCATCTTAAAGGGTTTATTCCGACAAGTCTAGTGGAACTTGATCATCTATTATATATAGATATCTCACACAATAATT
Organism: Vigna reflexopilosa; assembly: GCA_027742785.1. Classification (NCBI taxonomy): domain Eukaryota; kingdom Viridiplantae; phylum Streptophyta; class Magnoliopsida; order Fabales; family Fabaceae; genus Vigna; species Vigna reflexopilosa. The sequence goes on from CM050914.1 coordinate 35,598,269, forward strand.
TGATGGGTTTTGTGCCATCTTTATTCAATGCTTCATTGTTTTACATCCATATGAGCAACAACAGGTTAAGTGGTTTATCCAAAAGAATGTTCAGCAAAAATTCCGTCTTAATAATGATTGACCTTAGCTATAATGAAATAGCCAGTAACATTCAAGATATGATACATGACCTTGCTGATACAGTCTTGAACATACTCGTTTTGAAAGATAACCGCTTTACAGGGCATTTACCAAATCAATTATGCCAATTGGTAGATTTGAGTTTATTGGATCTTTCTTATAATTATATTTTTGGTCCAATACCCAATTGCTTGGGTAAAATGCCTTTTGAGAATCATAACCCTGACTCATTATGGGCTGCATTTAATGGCTTTCCTAGTGTAAGAGATTGTTTAGGATGTGTGATACCAAATATGAACGAGAAAGCAAACTTCACTACGAAGAAAAGATCCTATACATATATAGGGGGCATTCTTGCTTATATGTCTGGAATTGATTTATCCAAAAATAAACTAAACGGAAGTATTCCATCTGAGCTTGGAAACTTGACAAGACTTCGAGCATTGAACTTGTCCCACAATGATTTGATTGGACAAATTCCAATTACATTCTCTAATTTAGTACAAGTAGAGAGTTTGGATCTTTCTTTCAACATGTTGAGTGGTCAAATTCCTCATCAACTAAATCAGTTGAACTCTCTTGCTGTATTTAGTGTTGCACATAACAACTTATCAGGCGATACACCCGAGCAAAAAGGGCAATTTATTACTTTTGATGAAAGTAGCTATGAAGGAAATTCTCTTCTTTGTGGACCACCATTGCTAAAAAGTTGTCATCCTGATGCACAATCACCTACCATTTCTCCAAATGATGAAGACCATGACAGTCCGATTGACATGCTTGCTTTTGGTGTAAGTTTTGCTGTGGCATACACATCGGTATTTCTTGTAATTGTTGCCACTCTCTACATCAATCCTTATTGGAGACGAGCATGGTTTTCCTATATGGAATTTATCTTTTTAACTTGTTATTATTTTATTCAAGACAGTTGGAGGAGGTTTTCAAATTCTAGAAATATAATATAGTTTATCTTTGTATGCATTGGATTGTCTGGTTTCCAAAGATTGATTCAATCATGAGTTTGTTGTATATGTATGGAATCAAAGTTTATCTATTGAGTAAATAATCATGTTGTTATTCAAAGATGTCCTTAGTAATATATCTTAGTTTACTTTGTCCTTAGTTTTATTTTCCTATCCACCAAACTGCAAAAACTTTTCAACTTATAAAATCCTCATTTTGTTTTTAAAGTCTGATTTAGTAATTATTTTTATAAGTTGCGTGTTGTTGAACATGAATGTGGAATAAGACCTTGGGGAAAAAAGTCGATCACATTTATATATTGACATCGAAATTTTATGAAAATAGTGAGTAAACAAAGAACAAAATTTGGAATTAGGTAATCAAGTTAGTGAGTGAGAAGAGGCAAATTTTGAATACTTAGAGCATTTCAAATAAAAGACGGGTTCCTACAAGAAGATCTTTTGGTATTTAATGTTAGAAACCAATATAAATTTTAATTCACAAATCAATAATATTTTTTTATTTATAATATAAACTATTTTAGATATTAATAAATTTTAGTTTATAAATTGTTTTAGTTATTATAGTAGGTAATTATTATTTATTGAAAATTGGTTTTTATGTAATGATTTTCCTCAATTACTGATTTTCTTTTAGTAAATATAAATATTATGATTAGAAGTGAAAAACCAGCTATAAAATTGAAACAAAAATTTGAAAAAAAAAATTAAAATAACGTCAAGTTAAATATGTACTAGATTAAGTATGTGCTAATTATTTCAAATCCAAGAATATTTGAATAAATATGTTTTTCTTATATATTATACTACAATAATAATGTTTTTTATTAGGGGTTTTTATTAAAGGTGGATCAAAGTGGGCGAAGTTTAAATCACTCGGTGGTGAGTGATTTCTTGGATGTGTTTCCTGAAAAAGTGGCAATTATCGAGTATTTATTAACTCGTGAGGCTAGCCACTAGTGGAGTAGCATGAGAATGCTTCTAGAGGGGAGTGGTACCCTTATTTCTTGGGAGATGTTCAAGAAGAAATTTTACACTTAGTACTTCCCTGAAAATGTGAGATTTGCAAAAGAGATTGAGTTCCTTCAACCAGTACAAGGTTTTATATCAGTGTCGGAGTATGTTGACCGGTTCAAACATTTGATTAGATTCCACACGTTGGTTATGGACAAAGAGTGGTAGTGTCGCAAGTTTGAAAATGGACTGAAAGGTGATATCAAGTTGTTGGTTGCAGGGTTGTGTATTAAGGAGTTTCCTCATTAGTTGAGAGGGCTAGAGTTCTTGAGAAGACCAAGAGAGAGGTGGAAGGGCAGCAGAGTCAACAACTCAGAGTTGGTGGACCATTTGGGTCCAGGAGTAGCTTCAGTTCTAAGAGGACTCCTTATTCTAGACCTTTGTCTCATGGGACTAGAGGTTCTTCTACTTCTCAGTCATTTGTTCCATCTGGTCAGTTTGGGTAGCAAGGACCTGTGAGTTGCTTTGCTTGTGGAGGATCTCACCTGAGGTCGGCTTGTCCTGAGATAGTGGGATACAAGATATGTAACAAATGTAGAAGAGAAGGACATTATGAGAGAGATTGTCCTTAAAAGAGCCGGTTCTCGGACGCATCAGTCAAGGACATTTCAGCCTAGGGGAGGTGCCAGACCTCAGGCTACAGGCAGAGTTTATGCTCTATCCGGATCAGAGGCGACCAGCTTAGGTAACCTCATTATTGGGTGTTGTTTGTTGCATAGTAGGAGTTGTGGTGTAATGTTTGATTCTGGAGCGACACACTCTTTTATGTCAGAAACTTGTGTACTTGAGTTAGGAATGTCGGTTAGTGAGCTTCAGTACGACCTTGTGAAGTCTAGTTCGGCTTTGAGGTTTGTCAAGACATCCACAGTGTGTGATAGATGTCCTGTGGTTGTTGAGGGACGTTAGTTCAGAGTTAATCTCATTTTCTTACCTCTACAAAGGCAGGAGGTGATCTTAGGGATGGATTGGTTATCTGCCAATCGTATTGTTATTGATTGTGGTGAAAAGAAGTTGGTGTTTCCTAAAGTAGAGGAGTCAGAGTTGTTGTCTTTAGGACAAGTAAAGAAAGAGTTGATTGAAGGATCTTGTTGCTTCCTTGTGTTGTCTCATTTAGAGGTGGATCAAAGTGGGCGAAGTTTAGATCACTCGGTGGTGAGTGATTTCTTGGATGTGTTTCCTGAGGAAGTGGCCTTTACCGAGTATTTATTAACTCGTGAGGCTAGCCACTAGTGGAGTAGCATGAGAATGCTTCTAGAGGGGAGTGGTACCCCTATTTCTTGGGAGTTGTTCAAGAAGAAATTTTACACTTAGTACTTCACTGACACTGTGAGATTTGCAAAAGAGATTGAATTCCTTCAACTAGTACAAGGTAGTATATCAGTGTCGGAGTATGTTGACCGGTTCAAACATTTGATTAGATTCCACACGTTGGTTATGGACAAAGAGTGGTAATGTCGCAAGTTTGAAAATGGACTGAAAGGTGATATCAAGTTGTTGGTTGTAGGGTTGTGTATTAAGGAGTTTCCTCATTAGTTGAGAGGGCTAGAGTTCTTGAGAAGACCAAGAGAGAGGTGGAAGGGCAGCAGAGTCAACAACCCAAAGTTGGTGGACCATTTGCGTCCAGGAGTAGCTTCAGTTCTAGGAGGACTCCTTACTCTAGAGCTTTGTCTCATGGGACTAAAGGTTCTTCTACTTCTCAGTCATCTGTTCCATCTCGTCAGTTTGGGCAGCAAGGACCTGTGAGTTGCTTTGCTTGTGGAGGACCTCACCTGAGGTCAGCTTGTCCTCAGATAGTGGGATACAAGAGATGTAACAGATGCAGAAGAGAAGGACATTATGAGAGAGATTGTCCTTAGGAGAGCCGGTTCTCAGACGCATCAGTCAAGGAGTTGCATCCCAAACTGACCATTTATAACATGAGTGGGCTCATATGGACTGTTTAGAGTTGCATCCAAACTCCTTTATCTACTGATTCAAGAAAAATCTACATTCTAATTTTCCAAAAGCATAGTTTTTACCAGCAAATAGAGGTGGTCTATTTGTGGACACACCTTCACCAAATGTTTGAGAATTGAAAGCCATTTTCCAGGATCAATCAATTAAACAGAAATAGTAATCGATTAGTTTTTCAAATATTTTATAAAAACCAGCTTTGGTGCCAATTGTTGAAATAGAATGGCTCAATTTCTCACACCAAGAAGGGGGGATGAATTGGTGAAGTGTAAAAATACAAGCTTTTAAAATCTTTTTCACAAAATAAAAAGTCTTTACAGTTTTCTTGAATCACAAGTTAAAAGATATGCAATGCATCAGTAACGTAATCGAATATGTAAAGAACTTAATTGAATGAATAAAAGAGAGTAGGGATCAGAAAACTCAAACGTTGTGTTTTTATACTGGTTCGGCCAACCTGTCTACATCTAATGTCCTTACAACCACGGGAAGCAATTTCACTATAAAGATCAAGGTTTTTACAGAAGACCTCAAACCCTTTAATCTAAATATAGGCAAACACACAACAAAACCAGCAGCAAGAACACCCTCTTCTGTTATCTAACCCTTAGAGGCACCCTCAAAGTCAAGAACCACACGTTCTTCTTCCTATAGTCACAACAGGGAACCCAAAACAATCTTCAAGATTGCAAATCCTGATCGCGCAGTAAAACGCGATATGTGTAGATTGATCAGATGTTTGAAAACAGTAAGCCTTGCTCCTCAATAAATCTCAGAATCCTTGATCACCACGGTCAAGCTTGATTCTTGGAGTGTTTCCCTTCTCTGTAAGATCACACATGTTTCTGTAAAAGATATGAAAGTGTAAAATGCACAAAAGTTCTTACAGAATTCAAATTTACGTCAATTTATAGTTAAACACATATCAAACGCATTTTAATCGACTTTGCTACTGATGTAATCGAATACACAAATCAGTTATAACAGTTTAGCAACAATCACAACAATTAATTGAATGTACAATTAATGCAGTCGACTATCATTTAATGCTTGGTCAACACAATTAAAAATATGATTGTTATGTTAGTTGTGTCAAGCATTTAACAGATTTTCAAAACTTTAACAGACTTAGTCGAATACAAAGCACATGCAATCAATTAAGCAACAATACTTAGCCCAATTTTGAAAATTTTTCTTCTTGAAAAATCTCACAGCACACTTGAAAAGATTTTTTGCAAACACACGAATTTTAATTGATTCACCCCATAATGTAATCGACTTAAAACTATTGTTTTGCCACACTTTTAAAGTTCAATCAAAGTGCTTGTGGTTTTCCTTTTCCAAAAACATATGTCATGCATTCACATATAAAAACACATAATAGACACAGTGATATGCAATGAACAACACAATCATGTTCTCAAATATGCTCATACAGATTTTACACATTTATGAAAAACATATACCATGTAAACACAGAACATGTAACACAGAATATACATGTGTCATTATTTATGTGTTGTCATCATCAAAAATACATATATTACTGAGACATATCAATAATATGCAATGTTCTCCCTATCATTATGCATGCATTAATCTCAAATTTCATATGCATAATGCAGTAAGTAGAATATATATCAAAGCATGTATCAGCATATTTCAACATTGTATCAAAACAAATGTGTAGCAGAATAATCAAAGCATTGTTGATACAATTTCAATTCATCAAAAGCAGTTTAAACTCTTATCATCTCAGTACATAGATATAGTGATAAGCATAGAGATATAAGAATAATAAACATTCAACAGAATATTAAACAAGGTTTAAGATGACAGATATTCCATGTTAGAATTTTCAAACCCATGTCGAAACTCAATCGATTTGATCACAATCATAATCAACTTCTTGCTATAACACTTTGATAATTTTCCTATTTCATGCAGTCAACAAGTATTGTTCCTGCAAAACCTTTCAAAGTCTTTCCAGATCAAGCATTTTAGAATCAATGTATTATAAGAATTATCACAAATAATATATGAGTATGCAAAGATGTTAATGTAACAGTAAAATGTATTCAATTGCATACAAACTTAGTGTAATCGATTTCGTTAATTAGTCTTACTCAATCCATTTCAAATATGACCAATTAATCACTCATACACATGATAAATTTAATATAACTCTGATTTCATTGATATAAAATCATAAGGTACAATCAGATTAGAGCAAAACAAAGTGGCTTATAAAGCCAACATTACAAAAGAAATCATAAAAACATGACAAACAACTTAAACAAAAAAAAACTGTAACACAGAATATACATGTGTTATTAATTATGTGTTGTCATCATCAAAAACACAGATATTACTGAGATTGGGTTAAGCAAAACCATTGATTCCCCTATCAATCTCAACAGATGGCTCCAGCCAAGTTAGCTAAGCTAAAGAAGTAGATTGAAGAATTGCTTGAGAAACAGTTTATAAGGCCTAGTGTATCACCATAGGGTGCACCGATGTTGCTTGTTAAGAAGAAGGATGGTAGCTCCAGGTTGTGTGTGGATTATCGGCAGTTGAACAAGTTAACCATCAAGAACAAGTATTCGTTGTTAAGAATTGATGACTTGATGGATCAGTTGGATGGGGCTACAGTGTTTTCTAAGATAGATCTAAGATCTGGTTATCATCAGATTTTGGTCAAGATATGGTCACTATGAGTATGTAGTTATGTCTTTCGGTGTGATTAACGCTCCAGCCATATTCATGGACTACATGAATAGAATCTTCAGGTCGTTCTTAGATAAGTTTGTGGTGGTATTCATTGATTACATACTTATTTATTCCAAGACTCGTGAGGAGCATGTTAATCATCTTAGGACAGTGCTTGTGGTGTTGAGAGAGAAGAAGTTATAAGCCAAGTTGTCCAAGTGCGAGTTTTGGATGGAGGAAGTGCAGTTCTTGGGGCACATAATCTCAGTTGGTGGTAGTTTTGTGGGTCCAACTAAGGTGTAGGCGGTACTTCAGTGGGAGAGACCTACGTCTGCCATAGAGATCAAAAGTTTTATAGGATTGGTGGGTTACTATCGTAGATTCATAGAAGGATTCTCTAAGATAGTGGCGTCATTGACTCAGCTGACTAGGAAGGATCAACCTTTTGCTTGGATAGACCGGTGTGAGTCTAGCTTTCAAGAGCTAAAGCAGAGGTTGACTAGTGCTCTAGTGTTGGTAATTGCTGACACAGGTAAACCTTTTGAGGTTTTCTGTGATACTTCCTATCAGGGATTGGGTTGCGTGTTGATGCAGGAAATGAAAGTGCTTGCTTATGCTTCAAGGCAACTCAAGGTTCATGAGAAGAATTATCCCACTCATGATCTAAAGTTGGCAGCAGTTGTGTTTGTCTTGAAGATTTGGAGGCACTATCTCTATGGTGCACAGTTTCAGATGTTCAGTAATCATAAGAGCTTGAAGTATCTTTTGGATCAGAAGGAGTTGAACATGAGGTAAAGGAGATGGATGGAGTTTCTAAAGGATTATGATTTTGATCCTCTCTACCATCCTGGGAAGGCGAATGTGGTAGCAGGTTGATGAATCACTATTTTGTACTATTCACTTAGCTTTTCGCACCGAATTATGTTAGTGAATTGTTTTTAATTCTCCATTATTGTCTCATTTTCACTATTTGGGCTTAATTAGAGTATTAATTCTTATTTTAATTAATTTGAATTATTTGGGCTTAATTATTCCAATTATTATTTGCAGGACAATTTTGAAAACATATTTTGGGACTTCAAGAGGGTGGTCATGTCAACTTTATAGTTTAATTTCGTTTATATTGTAATTGGATCAAACTTTATGACTTTGAGTCCATTTTTAGTCAAGATTTAGGATAAGTCCATAATAAGGGCATTTTTGTAATTTGGGGGTTTTAAAACCCCAAATTAGATTTCCTTTCACCCCTCTCCCTCATTTTCGTTTTCTCTTCTTAGGTCTTGGGCATTGGTTCGCAATTTGAATTTCGTTTCCTATTGTTGTCTTGTATTTACGTTTGTTGTTCTTTAATTTTTGTTTCTCCCAATTGGAATTTCGTTTCTACACTTGCTTCCATTCCCATTTTCCCATTTCGTTTTATAATTTGAATGACATTTTTTATTTCCGTTTTGAAGTCCAATTTTGTTCCAGAATTGCGTTTTCATTTCTGCTGTTATTGAGTTTGATGAATTTCATTTTGTTTTGTTGTTTTAACTTTGCTTTAATGGTAGCTTAAGTGTGTGTGGTTGATTATTAACAAAATTGCATCGTTTTTTAACTTGGCATAATGTTGAATATGTTTTGTACTTATGATTGAGTATACGCTTAGTTTCCTAATTGGTGTATAAAAGAAATTACGTAATGTTTAAAAAAACATTACGACATGGTCAAAAACAACTCAACCATTTGAAAACTCATGGACTAATATTCATGACCTAATCAAAGTCACTAGACACCATCTTACTTCATTTTCAACTTTCAAACCAATATATATTGGACTCATTGAGTTTGTTGAACTTTCTTATGTTTTTACTCTTTGGTAGGTACTTCCTACAGTATTTATGAACCCACTAATTTTTTTCTAATTTTTTTGAAGTATTTGCTAATCCAAACCTATAATAAAGCCAGCAAACAAATAATAAAAAGACAAAATATTTACAATGTTTCATACATTATAAAAAAAATGTGATTTATAACCGAAACAATAATCAGTATGACATGGAACGTGAAAGTATAACAATTCATGGATAAGATGGTAACTCTACAAGTTTTATGAGTTTGAACCACAAATAACCAGATTTTTCAACAGAATAATAAGTTATCAAACAAAGTCATCATCCTAAGTATTAGATACATTATCTTTATTTTATAACAACAAATACTTTGTTATCTTTGCTGGGAACTCTGAATTTGCACTCAAAACCTAGAAGAAAGTAATGAAATTAAATACCCTTCTAATCACATAATAATTTATGCCTAGTTTTGTACAAGTTTCTAAAATCTTAGTGCTGGCATTTTGCTTGTGAAAATAAATACAGGCTGCAATTTCCTCTATAAATGGATACTCCACTATAATCTCAAAATCCTTAACTGATCAAGTATCAAGCAAACTGTCATTGCCTCCACGACCTAACAAACATTCATAATGTAGAGTCCATGAGAAGTAATGGAGAATAATTAAGAAAACAATAAACACTAAAGAAATTTGCAAATCAGGAGATATAGATAAAGTCCTTCCGGTTTTGGAAAGAATGAGTGTTGCTCCTGATGTTGTTACATATAACACCATTTTGCGTAGTTTGTGTAGCAGTGGGAAATTGAAGGAGGCAATGGAGGTTCTCAACAGGCAGCTGCGGAGGGAGTGTTATCCTTGAGTTACAATCCATTGCTTCATGGGTTTTGTCAAGAGAAAAAAGATGGATAGAAAAATTGAGTATTTGGAAATAATGATGTCAAGGGGTTGTTACCCGGATATAGTGACCTATAACACTTTGCTTACAACACTATTCAAGGTTAATGATAGAATTATTGGTGAATTTTGGACAAAATTCACCAATATTCTGACTTTTCGCTAAAACAAAATTTTGTATATTTACATATAATTGGATCCAATTGGTCTTGGACCAAATCAAGACTACCAAGAATGGGCTGGTTAGATTTTGATTTTGAATTTTTTTTTTTTTCGAAAAATTAGAAACAATTCAAACCAATCAAAATTAATTGGTTCAGATTTTACTTTCAACTAAATTTGGTCCAAACAGATCTGTGAAACCCCTACTTATATTTATGAACCTAATGCTGCAGAAAAAAAAATATAATTAAAAAATAAAAAGTTCTTTAGTATCCTAGGCAATGGGTAAGGAATCAATAACTTGGTTTTCTTATTGGAAAACAATGCGCAGGTGCATTTGTAGCATGAAATCAGTCAACGTCCTTCCATCAACAGGTGAGAGTTCAAGGGACGCAAAATCTGCCACCTATGAATTTCAAGTAACAATGACTGAACACATTCCAAAATAACCCAGTTTAAATACAAATAAGTTCAATGTTAGGAAACTCACCAGCTTTGGAAGTGCAGTATCAACATAATATTTATGTGCCATGTCCATCAATTCATCAGGTGACTGGGAAGATGGAGAAGGTATCAAATCAAAATATATTTAATAAAAATGAGTACATAGATTAATAAGCACATTGCTGGCTAGAAATCATAAAATTGACATATTCCTATTGAGAATAACATTCCAGTTACAGCGTCAGAAAAATAAAGCATCATTTAAGTCAAAAAGCACAGATGAACCTTCAGATGAAGATCAGTTTTAGATTCTTTAAGACGTGTGTAAATGCAGCATCAGAAAGTAGCTTTCTCCATTAGTTTCCTTTTCTACCTCTTGTCTCTCTAATTCCTGTTTCGTGGCTTCTTGCTTGTTTATGTCATTACCATTATTAGATGGGGAAATATTCTTTCCTACTTCAACTTTGGAGTTTTTGTTATCAATTTTTTTCTTTAATTCCTTTAGTAATCCACCTTGCCTCCCAATACCTTTAACAGCGGGCTCAATCTTACCCTCTTCTACCTTTTTTGGCTCAGTTTTCCCAGTAGCTTGATTTTGTAAATGTGTACCCAACATGCCACAAGCTCCCATCTAATAGATTTTCTATGTCTAGTGGTTTCTTCCTTCAATTTTTGTAAACTTTCTTCTAGGACTTTCCTTACCCGTGACTGAGTTGAGCGTGAATATGCAATGTTTGTGCCTTGGATTCGTTGAATTGCATTTGATGATTGGAGTGTAGATGGCCTATGCAATATGTTATAATTTAGAGGAAATATCTATAGAATCTTCTTAATTAGAGAAAATATCTATAGAATCTTCTTAATTAGAGAAAATATCTATAGAATCTTCCTAATTAGAAAAAATAGATGTATGATCTTATTGCAGCGGAAAGGTGCGCCCAACTCCGGCGAACACAACACCAAAAGTCGCTCCAGGAAAGAAGCCGCCACGCACCTAGTTCCGACAAGACCCACTCGCCACCACCATCACAAACAGGGTCGCCAGAGCCTCCTGAGTCCGTTCCACGGGTCAGTGATGTCCTGTTTGGCCCAGATTTGAGTAGATCTGAGTTTTAAGTTCTCCGCCTTTTCCTAGTGTAACCCAGACGTCGTCATCACCTAGAATAAGGTCACTAGAGACCTGATTGTGTTCTACGTGATGTCTGAAGTAAAAATTATTCCTTTGGTCCTAATGATCTACCAAATATGATGGGTGCATATCGGTTGGATGGTCGGAATTTCTTACAATGGAGCTAGTATATTTGAAGGATTCTCAAGAGATGTTAAAGACTAGATCACATAGATGGAGGAGGACCAGGACCAGACGATACTCATTTTCCAATTTGGCACAATGAAGATTCACTAATTATGACTTGGATGTGGTAGTCCATGATTCCTGAAATAAGTAGAAATTATATGTTTTATTCTTTTGCCAAAGAAATATGGGATGATTTACATAGTACTTTTTCATTAAAAAAGGAATTTGTTGCATGCTATGACATTGAAAGCAGGATATTTAATACAAAACAAGACTCCCTTTCGGTATCAGAATATCATGAAATCCTGAATGGACTTTGGATTGAATTAGATCAGAACCAAACAATAAAGATGTGTAAAACAGATGTTGCCGCACCTGCTGAAGTCATGGAAAAATGAAAAATCTTTAAATTTCTCCATGGCCTGAATCATGAGTACAACCCAATCCGGTAAAAATCTTAGGAAGAGAAAAATCACCATCCCTGTGAGAAGTTTTTTTTATGGTAAGAGGAGAAGAAACTCGAGGAACTGTCATGTTTGATGGGAGGACCTCCAACACAGGCTTTGCTTGACAACTGGAAAGGGAGTCCATGAGGAAACAAATGTTGGGGGAAAGTCGCTTGAAAAAGGTACTCATGGGGACTATTGTTCATACTGTAAAAGATCAGGACACACCAAGGAAACATGCTTCAAACTCCACGGAAGAAAGAATGTTTTCGAGCACATGGGAAATAACAAAGGGTCTTCTCAAAGATGGGTAAATTATACTACCTCATAACAGGAAGCCACCAATCAATCTAGTCCTTCACAATCTAGTCCTTCATCACCACCAAATCTTGATATGAAAGCTTATAAGGAAGAACTCAAATGCTTGAAAGCAATGGTTGAATCAATGAGTAAGCCCTCTCGATCATGTACTCTGTCCATGAAAGGTAAGATTTGTTTCAATATTGTTGGTCATGTGTCTCAAGGTATTTGGATCCTTGATTCAGGAGCAATTGATCATCTGACACCGTTTCATATGTCCTTCGACTCATATGGTAAAAGAAATAGAGAACAACTCGTTACAGTTGCGAATGATCAAGGTATACCTATATACGGCTCTGTGAATATAATTTTGGAATCATTTATTGTATTAAAGGATGTTTTACATGTTCCTCAATTAGCTAATAGTCTTACCTCTGTACAAAAACTCAGAATTTAAATTGCTTAGTAACATTTTTCCTAACTTATTATGTTTTCCAAAACCTTGCCACGGGAAAGACGATTTTAACTGCTAAGGAGTAGAGTGGATTGTATCTTTTGGAGTCTGATGACCAAAGCAACACAAAAATCATGAGTCAACAAGCTACATCTGAGACGTGGGAAAATTCCCAAATATGGTTACATCATCAAAGGCTTGGATATCCTTCATTTAATCTATCAAGTCCTTATTTCTCCATTTGTTTACCAAGGAGTCTGTTGAGTCTTTTAATTATGATATTTGTCAATTGTCAAAACACCACCGTGCATCTTATCCTATTAGTAATAAAAAGAATACTTATGTTAGGGGCTAGAAAGTATATGAGAGGAAGAGGTATAGGAGAGAAAGAGAAGGGGACCGAACGGTTGGAAGCAGCGAGGAAGCATCCTAACTGCCACAACAGTTAGGATGGGCAGGAAATTAATTAGAGTAACAAGAGAGATATTCAGAGAAGATATTCAGCAAAGGATAATTAGAGTAACAAAGTCATATATCAGTATATTATTCGGTATGGGGAATTAATTAGAGTAACAAGAGAGATATTCAGAGAAGATATTCAGCAAAGGATAATTAGAGTAACAAAACCATATATCAATATATTATTCGATATAAGTTAAATATAGTAAATCAGATATTCGTATCAAATAATTATAGTAAATAAATAAGGCTAAATATATTCGTATCAGATACTTATAGTAAATAGGATTATTTTCTAATATTCAGTACATTTTTGGGAGGGAATTAATTAGTTTAAATAAAGGGGAAGCCTAGGGTTAAAGGCATGCTTTTGATTTGTGAGTTTTGTAAGAGAGGTTATGCTCTCAAGTAATTGACGGAGATCATACTCCCAGTTATTGTTTACTTTCTTCGATTCATTTATTTCCATTCAATAAAAGAGGTTTATTCAGCTATTTCTCATTGTTCTTTGTGTGTGAGAGTGTGAGAGGAGGTTTTCTAGTTACTTTCCTTACTCGGATACGTAACAACTTCTCCATTTGATTTAATTCACTTTGATGTTTGGGGTCCTATCATAGAATCTATTTTTGGAGCGAAATGGTCTGTTACGTTTATTGTCGATTGGATCTGTGTCACGTGAACATACCTTACGAAAAATAAATCATAAGTTTTTCAAATTTGTTAATTTTTTTCATCTTGTCCAAAACCAATTTGGAAAAAATATCAAAAGAATCAAGTCTGATAATGGTTCTAAATATGTGAATGATGAATTGCTCAATTTTTGGTCATATAATGGTATTGTTCATGAACTAACATGTGTAAACACCCTATTAGAAGTGGACTTTAAGCTTAACTCAACCCCACAAAACCGGCTTATAAGGTGGGGTTTGCACTCACTTATATATTCTAAATTGGCCTTATCTCTAGTCAATGTGGGACTTCCAACACACCCCCCTCACGCCGATGTATATACATCTCAAGCGTGGGACTAGACATTAATGGGTGGTCAGATTAGTAGAAAATAATACTAAAATTTATTATTTAGAATTGATTGAAAATACATTCTCATATACTCTATTTGTAACAATCTAATTCTCCTAAAAAGGGAAATAGAGAAACTAGGAAAACAAAATAAAATAAAAGATTGTATATCTATTTTCTCTAATTAGAAAGATTCTAAAGATATCTTCTCTAATTACAACACTCCCCCTCAAGTTGGTAAATGAATATCAATCATTCCCAACTTGCCTACAAGATCTTGAAATCTACCCGGAGGAAGCCCTTTTGTAAAAATATTTGCTATTTGAAGTTTTGTAGGAACATGAGTTGTAATCACAAAGCCTCTGTCAAGATTATCTTTGATGAAATGTCTGTCAATCTCAATGTGTTTGGTTCTATCATGTTGTACTGGATTATGGGCTATGCTCATGGCAGACTTATTGTCACAGTGTAGTTGCACCGGGTTCTCCACTTTGACTTTAAGATAATCCAAAATGATTTTCATCCAGAGTCCTTCACACATTCCTTGAGCAAGAGCTCGAAATTCAGCTTCTGCACTAGAACGAGAAACTCTATCTTGTTTTTTGCTTCTCCATGTTACCAGACTATCTCCAAGAAACACACAATACCCAGAAGTAGATTTTCTGTCAGTAATAGAACCTGCATAGTCAGCATCAGTATATATCTTCATAGTCAATGTGTCTTCCCTTTTGAATAATAGCCCATTTCCTGGACTTGACTTCAAGTATTGGAGAATTTTGTCAACTGCTTACATGTGTCTCTCTCTTGGATCATGCATAAATTGACTCACAACACTAACTGCATAAGCAATTTCTGGTCTTGTGTGTGATAAATAAATCAATTTTCCTACCAATCTCTGATATTGGGCTTTCTCTACAGAGTACTTTCTTCACATCTCATTTTGTGATTTTGTTCTATAGGAACTGTTGAGGTTCTACATCCCAGCTTTCCTGTTTCTTTGAGGAGATCAAGTACATATTTCCTTTGGGAGATGAAAATTCCTTTCTTGGAGTAGGCAACCTCTATTCCAAGAAAATATTTGAGTTTTCCTAGGTCTTTCATTTCAAATTGAGCTGCCAATTTATCTTTCAATGCCAATTTTTCTGTTTCATCATCTCCTTCAATAATCATATCATCCACATAGACAAGTAATAGAGTGAGTTTACCTGTAGAAGAGTGTTTTATGAATAGAGTATGATCTCCTTGGCTTTGTTTGTATCCCAAGGAAACCATTGCTTTTGTAAATCTTCCAAACCATGCTCTAGGGGATTGCTTAAGACCATACAATGCTTTCTTCAGGAGGCATACCTTGTTTCTTTCATTTTTCACTTCAAAACCTGGGGGAATCTCCATGTACACTTCCTCATCTAGCTTTCCATGAAGAAAGGCATTCTTCACGTCCAACTGGTGTAAGTCCCATCCAAAATGGGCAGCCAAAGCGAGAATAACTCGAACTGTATTCATCTTTGCCACTGGGGCAAATGTCTCCTCATAGTCAATCCCATATGTTTGGGTATATCCTTTTGCCACCAATCTAGCTTTATATCTTTCTATTGTCCTATCTGCCTTATGTTTCACTGTGAATATCCATCTACACCCTACTGCCTTCTTGTTTCTTGACTTATCAACAATCTCCCAAGTTGAATTTCTTTCTAATGCATTCATCTCTTCTTTCATGGCTTGATTCCAATGTTCAAGTTTCATGGCCTCTTGGATTGAGGTAGGAATTTTTGTGGCATCAATGGCAGCAATAAAACTTTTGTGCTTATCAGAGAGATTGTTAGTGCAAACATACTGAGAAATAGGATATTTAGCACATGATCTTCTTCCCTTTCTCAATGCAATGGGTAAATCCTCAATAATACTTACCTCATCATTGATATCTTCAGGGATCCTCACCTCCGGATTAGACATTTTTTCTTGCTCGAGAGTCGAAGTGGGTTGTTCTCTTCTTTCATATTTTTTGCCAAAAAATCTGTCATCTTCCTCACTGTGGACTATGGTAGCTTCATTGCTCAGGTCTTAGGCATCCTGCAAAGACAAACATGATAATGACAAGAAGGAGAGTTCATCCACTTCAAGTGCTTTCTCCCCCTGAAGTGGTAGACTGACATAAAAGGATTGTGTTTCATGAAAGGTGACATCCATGGTGACAAAGACGCGCCGACTCTGAGGATGATAACATTTGTACCCTTTTTTATTAGAAGGATACCCAATAAAGACACATTTAAGAGCTCTGGGATCTAATTTACCACGATTAGGATGACGAGAGTGAACAAAAAAAACACATCCAAAGACTCGACTAGGTAGACTCGTTAGTAGGGAAGAAGAAGGAACAAAAGACAATAGAGACTCTATAGGACTAATGCCATTTAAGATACGAGTGAGTAACTTATTGATGAGATATGTGGCAGTTAGCACAGCTTCTCCCCAGTAATTTTTTGGACATTTGAAAAAGAAGAGCTCTAGTTACTTCAAGAAGATGACGATTCTTTCTTTCTGCAACCCCGTTTTGTTGAGGGGTATTAACACAGGTTAGTTCATGAACAATACCATTATGAGACAAAAAATTAAGAAATTCATGATTCACATATTAAGTACCATTATCAGACCTAATTTTTTTGATATTTTTTCCAAATTGATTTTGGACAAGATGGAAAAAATTAACAAAAATTTGAAAAACTTCGGATTTATTTTTCATAAGGTATGTCCATGTGACACGGGTACAATCGTCAATAAAAGTAACGAACCATCTGGCTCCAGAAATAGAATCTATGACAGGACCCCAAACATCAAAATGAATTAAATCAAATGGAGAAATACTCTTTTTATGACTAATAGGATAAGATGCACGATGGTGTTTTGAAAATTGACAAATATCACAATTAAAAGACTCAACAGATTCTTTGGTAAACAAGTGGGGAAATAAGGACTTGATAAGACTGAATGAAGGATGCCCAAGCCTTTGATGATGTAACCATATTTGGAATTTTGCCCACGTCTCAGATGTTGCTTGTTGAGTCATGATTTTCGTGTTGCTTTGGTCATCAAATTCTAAAAAATACAACCCACTCTGCTCTTTAGCAGTTAAAATTGTCTTCTCCATGGCAAGGTCCTGAAAAACACAATAAGTTGGAAAAAATGTTACTGAGCAATTTAAATCTTTTGTGAGTTTTTGCACAGAGATAAGATTGTTAACTAATTGAGGAACATGTAAAACATCCTTCAATACAATGGATGAGTCCAAAATTATATTCCCACAGCCGCATATAGGTATATCCTGACCATTCGCAACTGTAATAAGTTGTTCTTTATTTCTTTTACCATATGAGTCAAAGGACATACTAAAAGGTGTCATATGATCAGTTGCACCTGAATCAAGGATCCAAATGCCTTGAGACACATGATCAACAGTATTGAGGCAAATCTTACCTTTTATGGACAAAGTGCATGATCCAGAGGACTTACTCATTGATTCATCCATTGCTTTCAAAGGAATAATTTTTACTTCAGACATCCCATAGAACGCAACGAGGAGTCTCCAAGACAATAACGGTGTATGGGTCACACCGAGAAAAAAAGGAGCAGAACTTAAAAAACCAGATCTATTCAAGAAAAGGTCAAACAGGTCGACACAAACCCTAGGAACAGACTCAAGAGTCTCCGGCGACTCTTCTATGGCGGCGACGGCGAGTGGGTCTCGCCGGAAAAAAGAGAGCGAAACTTAAAACTTAGATCTGCTCAAATACAGCCCAAACGAGTCGTCACCGACCCTAGGAATAGACTCAGGGTGCTCCGGCGACCCTGTCTGTGGCGGCGCCGGCGAGTGGGTCTCGCCGGAGGTGGGCGGGTGGGCTACACGCGCCGGCGACGGTGGAGGCGCGTGGTGGCTCCTTTCACGGAGCGACTTCCGGCGTTGTGGTCGTCGGAGTTGGGCTCACCTTTCTACGCTATCAACGACCCCAACCGGCGACGGCGGCAGCGGCGGTGGTTGGACAGCGGCGACGGCGGTAGTGGCGGTGGTCGGATAGTGGCGGCGTTGCGACTGTGCGACTGTGAAGCTCTGATACCAAGTAGAAAATAATACTAAAATTTATTATTTAGAATTGATTGAAAATACATTCTCATATCCTCTACTTGTAACAATCTAATTCTCCTAAAAAGGGAAATAGAGAAACTAGGAAAACAAAATAAAATAAAAGATTGTATATCTATTTTCTCTAATTAGGAAGATTCTAAAGATATCTTCTCTAATTACAACAGATAGTGGCCCGTAGAGGGTGGAACAATATGTCCAACAAACAACAAATATTGCTAGGATAGGCTTTAACGATGGCTCTGATACCATGTTAGAAGTGGACTTTAAGCCTAACTCAACCTCATGAGACCAGCTTGTAAGGTGGGGTTTGCACCCACTTATATATTCTAAATTGGCCTTATCTCTAGTCGATGTGGGACTTCCAACACACATGGGATTAGAAAAACACCACTGTTTGCCACTGTTGGGTCTATTGAGGAGGAGGTTACCTGTGGGTTACACAAACACCAATAACTTTTGAGTCCAACTATATAAAGGATTGATACCACTCTCTACCCAAAACCTTAAGGCCATGGGTTAATGGGTCTTTCATCATTATATAGTGCTCTACTTTCTTATTTCTATCCAATGTAGGACTTAGACTCACTTGGATTCCATACCCTTTGTACGGAAGACTTTCGGTATAGGGTACTCGTCTGAGCCGGTCACCAAGACAAAACCTGGCTCTGATACCATGTTAGAAGTGGACTTTTAGCCTAACTCAATCCCACAAAACCGGCTTGTAAGGTGGGGTTTGCACCCACTTATATATTCTAAATTGGCCTTATCTCTAGTCGATGTGGAACTTCCAACACACCCCTCAACAAAATGGGGTTGCAGAAAGAAAGAATCGCCATCTTCTTGAAGTAACTAGAACTTTTCTTTTTCAAATGTTTGTTCCAAAAAATTACCGGGGAGAAGCTGTGTTAAGTGCCACATATCTCATCAACAAATTACCTACTCGTATCTTAAATGGCATTAGTCCTATACAGTCTCTATTATCTTTTGTTCCTTCTTCTCCCCTAATAACGAGTCTATCTAGTCAAGTCTTTGGATGTGTTGTTTTTGTTCATTCTCATCATCTTAACCGTAGTAAATTAGATCCCAGAGCTCTTAAATGTGTCTTTATTGGGTATCCTTCTAATAAAAAAGGTACAAATGTTATCATCATCAGAGTCATCGCATCTTTATCACCATGGATGTCACCTTTTGTTGGAAGTCCCACGTCGACTAGAGGAGATAAGGCAAATTCATAGTATATAAGTGGGTGCAAACCTCACCTTACAAGTTGGTCTTGTGAGGTTGAGTTAGGCTTAAAGTCCACTTCTTAACATGGTATCAGAGTCATGGTTAGAGCCTATCCTAGCGATATTTGTTGTTTGTTGGGCATATTGTTCCACCCGCTATCGAGTCGCTATCGAACCACCCATTAATGTCTAGTCTCACGCTCGAGATGTATATACCTCGACGTGAGGAGGGGTGTTGGAAGTCCCACATCGACTAGAGAAAAGGCCAATTCATAGTATATAAATGAGTGCAAACCTCACCTTACAACCGGTTTTGTGGGGTTGAGTTAGGTTTAAAGTCCACTTCTTAACACTTTTCATGAAACACAATCCTTTTATGTCAGTCCACCACTTCAGGGGGAGAAAGCACTTAAGTGGATGAACTCTCCTTCTTGTCATTACCATGTTTGTCTTTGCAGGATGCCCAAGATCTGAGTAATGAAGCTACCATAGTCCACAATGAGGAAGAAGAGGAACCATAGTCCATAGTAAGGAAGAAGACAAATTTTTTGGCAAAAAATATGAAAGAAGAAAACAACCCACTTCTACTCTAAAGTAAGAAAAATTGTCTAATGCAGAAGTGAGGGTCCCTGAAGATATCAGTAAGGGTCCCTGAAGATATCAGTGAGGAGGTAAGTATTACTGAGGATTTACCCATTGCATTGAGAAAAAAAAGATCATGTGCTAAATATCCTATTTCTGAGTATGTTTGCATTAACAATCTCTCTGATAAGCACAGAAGCTTTATTGCTACCATTGATAACAACACAAATTCCTACCTCAATCCAGGAGGCCATGAAACTTGAACATTGGAATCAAGCCATGAAAGAAGAGATGAATGCATTAGAAAGAAATTCAACTTGAGAGATTGTTGATAAGCCAAGAGACAAAAAGGCAGTAGGGTGTAGATGGACATTCACAGTGAAACATAATGCAGATAGGACAATAGAAAGATATAAAGCTAGATTGGTGACAAAAAGATATACCCAAACCTATGGGATTGACTATTACGAGACATTTGCCCTGGTGGCAAAGATGAATACAGTTCGAGTTGTTTTCACTTTGGTTGCTCATTTTGGATGGGACATGCACCAGCTAGATGTGAAGAATGCCTTTCTTCATGGAAATCTAGAAGAGGAAGCGTACATGGAGATACCCCCAGGTTTTAAAGTGAAAAATGAAAGAAACAAGGTATGCCTCCTAAAGAAAGCATTGTATGGTCTTAAGCAATCCCTTAGAGCATGGTTTGGAAGATTTATAAAAGCAATGGTTTCCTTAGGATACAAACAAAGCCAAAGAAATCATACTCTATTCATAAAGCACTCTTCTATAGGTAAACTCACTCTATTGCTTGTCTATGTGGATGATATGATTATTGTAGGAGATGATGAAACAGAAAAATTGGCATTAAAAGATAAATTCGCAACCCAATTTGAAATGGAAGACCTAGGAAAACTCAAATATTTTCTTGGAATAGTGGTTGTTTACTCCAAGAATGGAACTTTCATCTCCCAAAAGAAATATGTACTTGATCTCCTCAAAGAAACAGGAAAGTTGGGATGTAGAACCTCAACAGTTCCTATAGAACAGAATCACAAATTTGGAAGTGAGGAAAGTGCACTTGTAGAGAAGGCCCAACATCAAAGATTGGTAGGAAAATTGATTTATCTATCAAACACAAAACTAGAAATTGCTTATGTAGTTAGTGTAGTGAGCCAATTTATATATAATCCGAGAGAGACATGCAAGCAGTTGACAAAATTCTCCAATACTTGAAGTCAAGTCCAGAAAAGGAGTTATTATTCAAAAGGGAAGACACATTGACTATAAAAATATATATTGATACTGACTATGCAGGATCTTACTGATAGAAAATCTACTTCTGGGTATTGTGTGTTTCTTGGAGATAGTCAAGTAACGTGGAGAAGCAAAAAGCAAGATAGAGTATCTCATTCTACTGCAGAAGCTGAATTTCGAGTTCTTGCTTAAGGAATGTGTAAAGTACTCTGGATGAAAATCATTTTGGATGATCTTAAAGTCAAGGTGGGTAACCCTGTGCAACTACACTATGACAATAAGTCTGTCATGAACACACCCCATAATCCAGTACAACATGACAAGATCAAACACATTGAAATTGACAGACGTTTCATCAAAGATAATCTAGACAGAAGCTTTGTGATTACAACTCATGTTCTTATAGAACTTCAGATAGCAGATATTTTTACAAAAGAGCTCCCTCTGGATAGATTTCAAGATCTTGTAGGCAAGTTGGGAATGATTCATATTCATTTACCAACTTGAGGGGAAGTGTTGTAATTAGAGGAAATATCTATAGAATCTTCTTAATTAGAAAAAATATCTATAGAATCTTCCTAGTTAGAGAAAATAGATATATGATCTTCTAGATTATTTTTTAGTATATTGTTTTCCTATTTTCGGATATTAGATTGCTACAAATAGAAAAAAGGAGAATATAATTCATATGAATGAAAATAATAAAATCATTCTTATTTCAACTCAATATCATCCTTAAGCTGGGATAATTTTGAAAAGAAACTCGTATCAGGTGCTTTATAAAACCATATTTACCCAAAGAAAAAAAAAGTAAGTAAAAGCACCGATAAGCTAAAGCTAATTATACAAAAAAAAAAATCACCAAAATAGATTAGTACTACAGCATTATATGTTCCAAATGCAACAAGTTTTCCCCCTTATTGGTGTATGGATTTTATAATTTTTATGATGCAAAAATTTATTAGAAAGTAACGCACGAACTAATTTTGAATTAAGTAGTCCTCGTGATCCTCAATTACTAAAATTGATTAAATGTTGCCAGAGAATAAATGACCTGTTAACATTCAATGCGTTTGCACCCAACATTCACCAATAATGTTATTCAAGGATATAGTGACCTAAAACAATGCATATGAATGAATTCCAAATCTGTTTGACGTAATGTATGAATAAAAGACAGGTTTTACCAAACTGTTTGTGAAAATGTTTCAATGAAGTGAATGTGCAGAATGTGTATGCAATGATTGGAACAAATCTAAAATGAATGAAAGACGTGATCTAATAGCAAGAAATGCATGAAAGAATAAAAATCACATATTAGAACCACGTTTGGCAGCAAACAACATACTCATGGTTATGACAGTCGGGAATTATGTATATTCTACTGACACAACTAATCAATGCAAGATGCAAAACATATGTGAATGAAGATGAATCACAGATTAATCAAATAATGTACAAGAACCGAATAATTGGATTTTCTAACTCAAAAAAAAAGCATAAATGAATACCTATTTACTAAGAATCAAAACTGGTGTGTTACAAAAGTCATAATTGGGATTACAAACTAATTAATCTCAGAAGATAAACTAAAGGAAAATGGCTCACCTGGAAAGTGAACATCAGACTGTAATGGCTTCCTTCTTTCAGAGTAATTCAAATCCATATAGTACTGTAATTAAAAAGCATTAACTCTATGAATCCAACTGTACGGTCACACGAGCATGTGCAGTCAACTGTAATTCCTTCTTTCAGAGTAATTCAAATCCATAGAGTACTGTAATCCAACTCCCGCATCTCCAAGCAATAATTTCAGAAACCCCCTTCTCCCTTCTTGTTGCCTTTCCCCCAAGGATGCACTTATGGAAAATGCTTTTGATGCCTTGCTATTGTTCAACTATGAAAGTCTCCAAGATGAGTAGAGATATCTTCCATAGGAAACTGGTGAACCTGATTCTTCACTCTACCCAACTTATGCCTGGTTCTTTCTTCACCATCTTGTCTTTCATGGCTCTCCTTACCTCAGAAACATTTTGCCATCTCTTAGCTGAAGAATAAATGTTGGCAAGTAGAACATATGAAGCTGAATCTTGAGGATCGATCGTAAGAACTTCTGCAGCAACTCTTCTTCCAATTTCAGCATTCTTGTGGAGTTTACACGCAGATAATAATGTCTTCCATATAATTGCGTCTGCTTTTACAGGCATGGATCGTATCATGGCCTCTGCCTCCTCCAAACGGCCAGACCTTCCTAGTAGGTCAACCACACAAGTATAATGTTCTAGTCTAGCCTTGAGTCCATACTTTTTCACCATCATATCAAAGAAATCAAGTCCTTTATCCTTCATTCCACAATGACTACAAGCATAAAGCAAGCTCAAGAAAGTGACCTCGTTTACTGGCATATTTTCTTGTTCCATTTGATTGAAAAGTTTGATGGCTTCTTCTCCTTGACCATGAAACCCATAAGCAGCAATCATTGAACTCCATAACACAACATCTCGCTCTTTGCATTCCAGAAAAGATTTGAAAGACTCTTGCAAGCATCCACATCTAGAGTACATACTAACCAATGAACTAACTACAGAAACTTCATAACTAGCTCCTGCTTTGATTGCTTCAGCATGAATTTGCTTCCCTTGACCAAGGATAGTTAACTCCGAACATGAGCTGATCACACTTACAAAAGTAATCTTGTCTGGTCTAAAACCTGCCTTTTTCATCATACAGTATTGATCTAGAACTCCCCTAAAGGACCCCTTTTGAGCTTTTCCAGCCATAAGTGTATTCCAAGCAACCAAATTGTAATCTGGCATCCAATTGATAACTCTCTCCCCATCATCCATGCTTCTAGCTTTCATATACATATGAGCTAAAGAGCATCCAACGACCAAATTTAACTCAAACCCACATTTCATAACATAGGCATGAACTTGTTGGCCAGCAAACAAAGCTCCTAGATGAGCACATCCCCTGAGCACACTACCCAAAGAGTACTCATCTGGCATTAACCCTAACTCATTCATTCTCGAAAAGAAGACTAAAGACTCCTCATTCATTTCAAACTTGGCCAAACCTGTTACCATCGCATTCCACGTGGCAATATTTCTCACAGGCATTTCATCAAACAAGTTCTTGGCACTCTCGATGTTGCCCATTTCAAGATAGGCCTTGATCATGATGTTACATGACATGATGTTC